>VXAA01005408.1:0-94128 GCA_013399115.1 Anseranas semipalmata
TATATTTATATCTTTTTTTTTTTATGGGAAGTAATGCATTCAGAGCCTGCAGCGTTGCACTCCCTGCACTGTCTGAGCATTTAAAAGCACAGAGGGATTAAAAAACAAAACTACTACCCTCCATTTATATTGTTTGAGAAGAAAGCTTATCTTTGGAAAACCAATCATGAAAACTCAGTCTGTTTGTCAGCACCTTTCCTTGAAATGCTTTCTTTGCTGAGCCTAAACATTCTTTTACTAATAATGAAAAAACATTGTTCTGGGGAGATAGACTGGGGCTTTGCACTTTTACAATTAAGGTGTTTTTTTGTTTTTATTTTTTAGTGGGTTTTTTTGTGTGTGTTTTTTTTTTTTTTAATTGCATGCTTACATATTTATGCTCTTGAAACTCAAAAATATGCCTGTGCATTTTCAAGTACCCATGCAGCCTCCTGCCAGCAGTGCAGACTGCATCTCAGACCAGGTGAGCTGGGGTCACAGTCCGTGGGGTCACTGAAGATCACCTGCTTCACACTAGACAGTTTACACTAAGAGTATTTTGAGAAAAAAAAAAATGCATAGCAGAAACATTCCTCTCCTTAGCTTCCGTGGCAGCAGCTGGAACAACTCAGGAGCATCAACACACTGCAAATTTCATCGATCTGCAATGATATCTGACTCAGAATACAAAAATAAATCTGTCTACAAGCGGCTGTACAGCAGTGCAGAAGTTAACAGCCATCACCCATTTTCCTCTTGCATTTTCAGTGACACCAGAGACCAGGGGCCACTCACAGACTCCAGGTCTGTTGCAGCCCATCAGTCCTGAAGAAACAGCACAAGCCTTGCAGAGAACCTGTCTGTGAACCAGACTTGGTGGGGTATGTGCACATCTGGATTTTCTATAATGCGCAGAAGAGCCGTCTAGACTGCAGCTGGGCTGCAGTCAGAAGGAATTTAAATATCACAGCCACAGAGGCAGCGTGCAAAGCTGGGATGGGTAAATTCATCCCGCTGCCACCACGGCTGACTTTGCAAGTCTTACCTTCACAATTCCCTTTCTGAGAAATACAATCCCATCTTCCAACTCCATTTTACTTCTCAAGGTTGCACGGCTTTGAAATGCTTAAGAACTCTGGGACCTGAAACTGATGTCTGAGCGAGGGGTAATGCCACGTGAAATGTGCTGCGCAGGAATCATTTACCGCTTCGGATTTGCAATAGAGCTGCTTTCAGCTACTGGGTTTGTATCGCTGCTCTCCACGTCTGTGCCCAGAAAAATGGCTGACATCAGAAAGGCAGCTGGAAAAGATCCTGAAGGTCTCAGTCCCGAGCTCCTTAATTTAAAACTGAAGACGGCCAATCATTTCAATAAACAACTCCTGCACTTTCACACAAGGCACTATTAATTAGACCACATATAACGGGAGAGAAAACATTTGCACTATGCAACTGCGGTGACTTTTTGCCACCTGCCAGTACAAAGTACTCTGCCAGTCAAACAAATAACTCATTATACTATTACATGCAGTTTCTCATCTAATTAAGGCTCACAATTATTTAAGGCTCCCTTTATTCAACAGTGAAAGTGGCTGAACTGGAGTCATTCAGGGAAAAAAAAAAGAAGAAATATTGTAGATAAATTAATCTTAACAGGGTCAAACAGCTTGTTAAAAGCTAAAAATCTTTTCTTTTTATTTATCAATTGTAACCTCAGGCTCAGGCACAGAAGAAATGAAGATTAAGCTAGTTAAGTTACAGATGTGTAGAACAGAAGGTTATAACCAATCCATCCTTAGCAAGCAGCCACATTGAAGTAGATGAAACACCTTTCAAAGCTGGCAACTACAACGCCTGGACATGGGATTTGCTATCATGTTTTCTGAGAGCAGTGAAACAAAAAGGCAACACCAAACCAAGCCAAAAGCGACCTGGCCCTTGTGCTGCTGGGCCAGCACTGCAGTGCCTGACACTCACGGGATCGTTCCTCTGCCACTCGTCGGCTTCTATTTATTAAATCTAATCTTGTATGAATTATTCTAAAGAAAAGATTCATTATTGCAGGTTTTTTTTTTTTTAATCCATACCCACTGCAGAGATGAACAACTCATCTGCCAATTAAACCAGGGCTACATCCAGACAGTTTTAATTTCGATGGATGAAAAATGGATTACTTTAGCATACCTGATCTTCTTTTAATAACTACCAGATCAAGCACAGCAGAACCACCTTCCTATTTGGAACGAGACAACTCAAAACCCATGAGACTTCATACTCACACCTGCAATCAGGCCGTACTTTGGATATTGAGACACTTTGTCCTGAGATGGGGAGGAACCCCATCCCCTGCATCTGCTGCAAACGTAGGGATGTGGGATCTTTTGTGACCTTCTGACATGAACCAGCAAGCCAAGTCTATTTGTCCCCTTGTACTGGAACACTGTCTCAGCTATGGGGTAACACTGATGGAACGGCAGAGGTAGCAAGCAGAGAACAGGATCCAAATTCTGGATCTGTCATGCAGGATCACAGGGGCAGCTTACACTCTCCAAATAATTTGCACGGCAGGAAGGAAATAAGATGTGATGGACTATTTTTCTCTAATATAACCCTTGTTAGTTGATCTGCAGCTGGTAGTTAAGTGCTTCCTTCTCCTCCCTAAATATAGATGAAATGCTCAGCATGGAGCAACTTCACTGTCTTTCACCCAACCTCTCGAGCCTCCTGCAAGCGCAGCCAGGATGCGCGTGAAGTCCTCGTGTCCCACCAGAGCCCCATGGGACAGACACGGGTGATGCTGAAAAGTCCAGTGGGACAAAAAGGCTGATTTTGTCTCTGGTGGGAAGATCTCTTGGTTGATGGAGAGAGATGAGCACCACAGACCAGGTTGCCATCTTCCCCCCATTCATTTCAATCCAAACTACCCATGACATCTACATTGGTGGTACCCTGTGCACCCTCAGCATCACATTTTGGATATGGGAAGTCTGCTCCCCATCTCCTCCAGGACAGGAAAGTGAAGAGAGTTCTTCCACTGAAAACATTTCTCCTTCATCACACCTCCCACACCCTTGTTGGAAGGACACTTGACCACCACCAGCGCTGAGTAGCTTGGGCAATATCCTCCTGCAGGGCCTCCAAGAGGAAGGAAAACAAAATCTTACCCATCGAATGGTTACAGAGACCTTCCTAAAAGCAGCTGCCTTGGCTCATGCTGCAGCTGCTCGGTGCCAGTGGCCATGCTGTGCCTGCTGTGACCCTGCCGCACCGGAGGAGCCAGACAGCAGCACCAGGGAAAGAAAATAAGCCATTGGTGAGACAAGGGAGGTCTGCAGCAAAATTGCTGATTCCGGACCAAGCAGCCCTAGAGGATCCAGGTATGGACTTGGATCTGATTGCAGAAGTCGGGCAAATCTGTTTATTAGGGCAAAAAAGGATGACGACAGCAACTTTTCTGAGCTCGCTGACCATTCATCTCACCCTGTTAACAGAGACCTGCACATAGGGTAAAAAGGTGTCCCCTGTGCTAAAGCATGGCTAAACGTGGAAATCAATCCCAGTATCACAGGGAGGAGGCAGGGATGCTCACACACACAAAGAGACCCGCTAAGGACCAGGCTGAGCAGCAACACAGGATGCAGACTGCACTAATGAGAAACTCAGGGCTGGAAAGCAACAGGGAGAATACTGCTGGAAAGCAACCTCCTTGCAAAAGCGAGGCAGATATTTAAACGAACACAATGGGAGGTAACTGGCAAGCAAGTGTTTAGACACAACGGAGCGGGTGGTGAACACGTGTAAAGCAAATTCAACAAAGTGGGGCAGAGGGTTTTATTTAAGACATTACTGAGATGCTAACTTTCATTCAAAAAAAAATAATGTTTGCTGCGAGGCAGCTGGAGCACATTCCCTCTTCTTAGGCACTTGTTATGGTTGTCTCGAGGATACGTATATTGTTACAACACAGGAAAGCCAGCTGCCTAAGGTCTTACTCTAGAAAAGGTTACACAAATTAATGGTTGTATTATAAAGTTGCTGCTGTCTCAATATCTCAGCCAATTAGTTCAAAAGCACTAACAAATTAGGTTTTTGTACTGTGGCATTTACAGAATTTGGTACAAAGCAATGCAATTACTGAAGAATTGAGCACTACTGCTGAAGGACCAAAGCAGATGCAGCCAGAACCCAGCGGCTGGAGGTCAGCACGTCGGGGGGATGCAGAAAAGAAGGGTACAATGAATTTTCACAGCCGTGGGAGCCCAGACCAGCCCACAGCAGGGCTGTACCCAAGCCTGACTGCCCTCGCTCACAAACCATGCCTTCAGGCTCCTGGGGGCTTACATTGATACCCATCTGGCCTCAAAATGTGGGAATACCTGTAGCTAGTGGTTTCTCAGATCATGGTGAGTGCAGTGCAGGCGTTCCCTGTGTTATTTTTTTAGGGCTCTGTGAAGGGTAACTGGAAAGCAGGCACTTTGCACTAAGGCTTAAGTTCATGAGACCTTTGAAGCTCCTGTTGGACACTGCCGCGCTGCCAGGTCCAGAGCTCCCGGAGGTAAGCAGCAGTCCGCTCGCTTCCCCAGCTTCCCCGAGTCCTGAAGGCTTTCCCAAGCACCTTATGTTTAATGGTAGAAAGACACAGACACCAGGAACATACTTCTGGCCAACAGAATTAAAAAAAAAAAAAAAAGGGTGCGTGTGCGTGCATATGTAGGGGAAGAGATTTCAAGGACTAATAGCAGATTAAGACACTCAAGTAGCCCTAAAATGCAACAGCTCCTATAATCTCCTCTTGATTTCCTGAGACAAGAAAATATCACTAGACAAACTGCAGCTTCCTCTACCTAAAACCCCCCTTTCTACCTAAATCCCTGGCCTTAAGAGACTTCAGAACTGAAGTCCTAAACTATTATTCATCAAGCGAGCAGGTGCCAATCAGTGACTCTTCTTAAGTCAAGGAGCAGAGGCTATAATCAAGGTGCATTATTTCTGACATGCCCAGCCTCTTTTGTACATGCTGGCACTTCAATACTAGGGTTTAAAATTATTACTATTAGTATTGTTTGAAAACCTCAAAACTCAGACCTGGCAGAGCCCAGTGAAGTAAATCACACTTCTAAATGATTTTTTATTACCTTCTTCCTGCAACTCCTTAACTTTTTAAAGATACCTTTGATTTTGCAATTACTCACTACAGTTTGATTGTTCCCAGAGTACAGATTTTCTGCAAATAATATACACTGACAAATTTTATTCTCCACTGGAGCCTGAAATTCTGAATTAAACGTAATAGAAATATTTTTTTTTATTAGTTGTTTTAGTACCGAGTATAGATTGTTTCCAAAAGACGCCCTCTCCTAATGGCTCTGGAAAGCAAAGCAGCTGTTGAATTCCTCCTGGGCTGGTATCAATCTATTCTTGTTACTAACGGTGTTACTTAAATTATGCATCAATAACTTAGGTGGCAATCTGTTTCCTTTCTTTCCCTGGGCCTTTCACCTTAGAAAAGAATTTTTTGCATTCAAGGATTTGCTCAGGCACAGTTGCCAGTGGCAACAACCAAGACTGAGACTGTAAATAAAGCAACTTTAAGGTGAACTGAAACAAAAAATAGTGCCAAGTACCACATTTTTTTCCTGCTCCTTTACATCTATTCCCATAAAACAGCAAATCAAGAAAAGCAACAAAGTTTTGCAACTGCACAGAAGTTTTCAACAACGAGATTCTAATTGTTTCCAAACACTGATTCAAAATATTTCACACCTTCTGCAAGTGGTGATTTTAACCAGCTATTCCCTGTGTGTAGTGTGGTATGGCCAGAATTGTCTTGCATGTAAAGCCGTACAACACTCACTAAAACCAGGTCCCCACTCAAGCAAGGGATGGCAGAAAGCACGTGACGTCAGCAAACACAAGCAAAGAATATGCAAAGAGCAAAACCATCCCAATTAGCATAATAAGTAGCTGCTCCATCAGTTGCCTAGCTAGCACATTATATTTCCTATCATCTTTCTATTAAGTTTTTCTGGAGCTCAGAAAGCCAAGCTGTACTTGATATTTTTCATATCCTTCATCCTTTAAAAATTAATTAATTTTTGGCATTTCACTTGTATTTCAAATTGTATTGATGGTATTTATGAAGGAACACAAGTTTCAAACACGACATTTTACATACACACTCAAAGGCTGCTGTGGCACGTCTGGCCTGCAAAGCACCCCAGTAGCATAAGGGATGCTGAGTTGGCATCAGAAGGCAGCTCTGGATCCTCTTCTCCATCATTAGGATGGAGAACACAAACGTGCCGATTGTCCTGATGAACGATTTTGCAGAAAGGCAGCTCCAGTTCAAAAAGGCAAGCAGCCAGTGTTTAAAATCTACGTATCAATTTATATTTTGCCAAAATTATTTCTCCAGAAGAAGCAAAATACGTTATTCCAGCTCTGGTTGAAGAGATCCAGAGCTTTGGTAGGTATTGCCAAGATTCAGAGGAGGAAAACAGAACCCTAACCTCGTCTGAAGCAGAGGTTCCCTACAGAGCCGTATATACCACTGAAAACCATAATGAAGAAAAATTAGGAAACGAGACAAAACCAGCTGACCCACCTCAACAAGATTTGTTGCCTTTCTCAAAATACAAAGCAGTGAGTGTGATGAAGCACAAACAATATTGCAACGAGCTCTTCCTGGACCTGTTAAATATTTCTCGCTTTGTATCACTGTGGAAGTGCTGTGAGCTATCACAACCAGCTGAAACCTGCAGTAGCTGCATTAATTCTCTCTGCAATATATACTATGCATTTTTCCTCCCAAAAGTATTCAGCTAGCTCTAGAAAGAAAATCTGCTCAAATAAGGCAATTGCACATCACTTCCAAGGACAAGGCACGGTGCCTGCTCTCACACCCTGGCACGCAGGAGTCTCACCTTCTTGTGAGCTATCAGCAGACAGTTCGAGTGCTCGTGCTCGCAGGCGACTTCGTAGTCTGGGATGAGTTCGGCCAGCTCCTGGACGAAGCGCACCACCTCTTCGTGCCAAGGGACGTTGGCCATGGTGAGGCTGCTGGCCGAGCTTTCCCCGCAGTACGTCACCCCCTGAGAAGAAACATGGAAACAGGCACGGTCAGCTCAACCCTTCTCAAGGTCAGGTCTGTTTTACCCCCCTTCATGGTGCATCTTATGGAAAAGAATCCAGATTTGGACATGGTCTCAAAGCCGGCCTGCCCTCGGTGCTTTGGTAACCATGACATACAGGTGAGGCTTCAGCCTGGAAAAACAGTTCTCGAAGCACCCAAATGGATAGTGCTTGTGCTCCTGAGCCACCACGGGACATTCGAGAAGGTCGCTTCGTTTCGAAGCGTGATGTGCCTAGAATAAAGTCTGCTGCATGAGTCGTTCGTGAGGTCGCAGCGTGGTGCTTCCAGGGGGACCCTACGTGCCACAGAGGTAATGACTCCCCGCTTCTGAGCCAAGGCTGCGATTTCTGCCACTACCCCCTGCTATCTGTACAAATCTCTTCCCAATCCCTTGTAAAAACAACCCCACACAAGCCCCTCCAGCTTCCAGCTGTTCAATTTAATTACGAGACAGTTAAAAGTCTATTTTAGCTGTAGACAATTGCTGTAACTGTCCCAGATCAGGACCATTTTGGCAATCAAGTTGAAAAGCCCATTTGCTGCCTTCCCGTGGTGCCCATGTAACGAGACCCAGGGAACCATAACCTGGGCTATGCGGATACGTGCTTCTGCAGCTGCAAGATATTGCAGATTTTGAGCAAGACACTCAGTGCTCTTTACTTAATTGTTTCGATCTTGAGATCTCAAGGTTCTTCCCAACTACTGGGCATTTTATAGAAATAATAGGACCCTCCCCATGATTGTGTAAGAAAGGCATTTGCAAATCATTACGCACCCGTGTGCCGGGCAGAGTCCCATGGGGCAGCAGAGCCAGTACTGGCAGAGATGTGGCTCATTAGGAGAAAGAAGAAGATGTAGATGCTGGCAGGGCAGGAGCAGCCTGAGCCCACAGAAACAGCATTAAAATACCTTTCTTTCCAAAGAAAGGGGAAGAAAAATATCCACAAGTGTGCAAATTATCCTTCTAGCCTGTGCATGCACACAGGGTGCAATTGAGAGTCTAAAGGAATGGCTAAAAAAATTAAAAGGTACAAAAGTGGAACAAAGCAGAGGATGCCTGTGAACCTGGAGATCTTCTGAAGACAAGTGCTAATTAAGTTCAAACCACAACAGAACTGGGCTTTAAAGGTACAGAATTTGCACGGTCCAGCGTCACTTTACACCTTGCCTTCTCTAAGTTGCCTTTGCTAAACCAGAAGTGATTCCTTGGAGATAAAAGCATCCTCCCTGGGGCAAAAACAGATTTCCCCAGTAAAAAAACAAGGCTTTACTTCTGCCCTTCTGCTCACCTGAGCTGTTTTTTTTGCAGCAGCCAAGCACCTAACAACCCCTAATAAAGCCAGCAAGTGAACACCTCTGGGAAGGAAGGATGAGCTCATACAATCCTTTTACTGCCTGGAAGTGAAAGATTTGCACAGGGACTGCAGAAAGCTGTGGGAAAAAGGATGGAAGCCCTGGACAGCACCTCGGCATTGGTGCCCTGCCAAAACCTCACCTTCCCAATTCAGCCCCCTGTGCCTCTATCTGCTTCCCTCCACTGCAGTATCACTGCTCCGACTTCCACAGACAACAGCAAAACCTTGTAAGAGACGATTTCAAGCCTAGCCAAAGGTGCTGCTCTTCGTTCTGTGTTCATTGCCCAGCAGGCAGAAGTACCCCAGCACTGAGCTTGCAGTTTAAAGGCAGCCCCAGTGCAGACCTGGCTGGCTCTGCCCCGGCTGAGCACCAGCCTCCGCCATTCCAGGTGCCACCAAGACCATCGATGCTGGCATGAAAGGACAAACACAAAGCCCCACAAAGTCAGGGGATTTAACAAGCCAGGTGGAAGATTTTGCTCGACCAACTCTCTCTAGCTGAAGAAACAAGTCGCCAGTTCCCAAGATTATGCTGTAATTCTCCAGGGTGGTATCGGCAGTGGTGTTTGCACGGATGTCTGCAGGCTGCTGAGCGCGTACAGGGTGCGGTGGCATTTTAATGGAGACCTCGAGCACGTTCCTCCCAGACCTCACCGACACGAGCAGACAGCTACAGCGAGCACTGGGCACTCGGCGCTCCAGACCCTCATGAAAGAAACAGAGACTGGGGGCACTTGTCCAAACTGCTCAGTAGCCACTGGCTTCCAAGCAGACACACAACAGCAACCACATAACTAGGCACGGAGGTCAGGCCATGAGCTAGATGCAAAACTAACACTGGTACCGTAAATCAGCCCAAATCCGGCCTCTGGAGGAAGGGGACAGGGTCAGGGAGGTGGTGGACATGGCACAGGAACACAAAATGAAGGTGGACGCTCGCAGGGCGAGCAGGAGGTTCGCTAGGAGCTAAGCGAGCTGTGTGAAACCATTAGTTACATGCCTTGGGGTTAGCCAGAGTAAACAGTCAGTAAACACAGAGATTATTTTTCAAGGCTGAGTACATGAACAGACACCCAAACCCATAAAAACTCCCTCCAACTCATGTTACTGCTGCAATCTTTTTGCTCCAATTAACTCAATAAATACTGGGACCTGCTTGGAAAACAGTCCATCTCTGACTGTTTCCTGCATGCACAGAGCGAGGATGAAAATCCAGGCTTAACTTGATGCTGTAGAGAAACTCTTATTGTTTACCTATTTGATCACATTAAGAAGCAGCTTGTGTTTTTTTCGGTCAAAGGCCACCTGAACAATTTATAATTTCTATAATCCTACCGCTCAGAGAAGAGTCCGTGTTGCTTTGTGAAATGCTGAGAGCTGAAGTCGTTGCCCCAGAACAAATGTACGCAGGAAGCATCGAGGGATTTTCGTACAAGTGATGGGCGCTGATTGCAGATCTCCCACCGGACCCTGCCTGCAGAAACACCAGCAGCACCGCCCGCACCCACCACAGCCCCTGCTGCTCCTGACTGCCACAAAGAAAGGTCACGCAGTGCTGGAACCCAAAAACCGCCTGTCCCCGGGGTGGGAAATACCCAGCACGTGTGGGCTGATGTGAAAAGCGCCATGAGCATCCCCTGCACAGAAGCGTGGACAGCAATTTCCCATTGCACATTGGTCTGCAAAGCTCTGCAGCTCACTCATGTGTACATGCGGGAGCTCAAGCCTTCAGGGAAACAGCTTTTCTGATTGTTTTCTAGAAGCACACTCAAAACTAGTTGCTGAATTAAGAAGTGGCATTGTTCAAAAGATGCTTTCATCTGTGCTTTACTTGCAGTCACCCGGAAGACCTGGGCTCCTGCTGCAATACTCGTGCCCTGCAGCTCAGTGAGTGCAGCTCCACAAGTTCTCCTAGTCCTGAGAAGACAAAGCCACTTCTAACTTCTGAGATCTGCTGTTATTTTAATTTGGAGATTTAAATCAGTAATTGAGGAGGTTCAAAGTGATTGGTCTTAGCAGTGACCTCAATTTCGCTACTGCCTTGTTCCATCTTTAATTGAGTTAGTAAAATTCTCACAAATTAGCTCAGCAGTACGTAGCTTGCTGAAGTGTGTTTTTGCTTATTTCTGCCTTTCCAGATAAAACTAGCTATGGGCTTATCGAACTGGTTTAACCTGACATATCGCAACAGAGTTCACAAACTTGCTGGCAGCCAGAAGGGCAAACTCACGTAGGAAGCCTGGCTTTTCTTCCCGACAAAAGCCCGAGTCCCCTGAACTCGACACCTCCACACTTTGGCTACGTTATTTTATTCCAAGCACAAAATCCCATCAAGCACAGGTCTTTAAAACAGAGCGCACACAATTTTATGGGTGATTATGTTTTGTGTTCTCGTGTTTTTCCTCTGAAGAACACTTCTGCTGCTCCTACACGGCATCTGCACCCACACCACGATGATGGCACCTGCTCCCAGCTGACATCGCATTCCCAGTACCTAGTTCAGCTACATTAAAGTCACGTCCAGCAATAAAAACAGACAGACGCTTTGCAAACACTTAAAATTAGAGCAAGGTGAACCACACTGTAAGGCAGATGTTTAAAGGGGTTGGAAAGAAACAGACTCATGCTAATTAGAAACTGTACAAGTTTTGGAAGCAATTACTTTCTCTCTGCTAAATTTATGATGTCCCTCCTCTATTAATCTACCCAAGCAAAGAATATTAAAGCCACACGCTGTAACTCAGAGTCGGCGTGGAAACAGGTTGACTGTGCACAACAGCACACGAGTCGGGGGAGCACTAAACAGGGAAGTACATTAATTTTTTAAGCCCAGCTTTGAAAGTCTGAAAAGATCTTAAGAGTTCTTATATTAGAGCAGCCAGCCACACAACTAATAGGATATGCATCTCCAAAGTTCAGCTGTATAGACACAGCCCCATATAGCAATATTTTCCCTCGTTCATTATACAGATTATGATTTGAGCAGCATGAAAAATGGATGACTACAGAGGGGGAAAATTCTTAGCAAGCTACAACATGACTCATTCTTTTAATAAACTTCAAAGATATCATTTACAAGCAAAGAAAGCGCAGAGGCAAATGGAATAACTAAGTGCTCGGATGGCTGATTAATTCACATGCACAAATCAATGAAAATCAGCTTAGCAGCACACCGAATGAAAGCACATCAGCTTTCAACTTCCCCAACTTCTTAAAACTTGAGTTAATTAAGAGTGCTGATACCACTTAAAAAATATGAACAGTTGATTAGGGCGGTCGTGTTATATTTTTCAGTAATACATGAAGACAGTTATTAAGACATCAAGTATTAAAAAGGAAACCGTTCTATTGTACACCCTAGTGCTATTACCAAATTCCCTGCAGTGGAAACATCAATGATGCTGCCTCTTAATTAGTCTTTAATACGGATGCTTTAGCATCCTAATCATGCCACACAGCCTTGGGCAAATACCTTGAAACAGAGGCCTTTTGAAAAGCATCTCGGATGTTCTTGGTTATGCTGGTGGGAATCCGGAGCATCCGCACCGAGTGTGCTCTGGATTTACGTGCTGCTGTAACAGAGCCGAGCGTGCACAACTGTATTTAAGCAACGCCCCGTGCCAAGATGATTATTGCAGCGCCGAGTGAGAAACACGAGGAGCTCACGTCGCCTGCTGCTCGGCGCATTTCTTCCACTGCGATCTGGCTCCTCGCCGGAGATCTCAATAGCCACCAGTCATTTTAATCCATGGGGCTATGAAGGAAGATTATTAGGGAAGCAAATATGACAGCACTTTGTTTCTTAGCTCAGATAAACTCCAGGCTTCCCAACTTAATTACTGAACAAGAGAATTTTCTTAACTCTAAGCCCACAAATCATATATTTGTTCAATTGAGGCTTTGGTGAATTAACAGAAGAACAGTGTCGGCCAAGTGTTCCTGACCTGCCGAGCCACACAGCCACGGCTCCAAAACTGGGGCAGTCCTGACCCAAGATGAATATAAAAAGCCTCAAATGACATGTTGATGGATCACACACCCTGCAATAAAAATGCTTATGATTCAAAGCATCAGCATTGTCCAAATTATATACACAAGCTCTCATGCATGTCTGCTCCTCGCTGGAATGGATTTGGCCTTGTCGGCTGCTTTTTGTTTTTAATAGTCACTTTCAAGTTGATTTAACAAAGGACATCGGTTTATTTGTCAGTAAAATCTGAAGAGCAGGAATGGAAATGGTTAGTTACGCAGCATAACCCCAATATTTATCGCGAGTTCTCCGGATGCACCACACGTACGGCTACATGCAGATCTGCACTACAGCAGCCCATAAATCTTCAGCAACTCCCTTGAAGTCAGAGGAACTTCTCGCATAAAAGCTAAGCTCTGAAATGCTGGATGTGAACTTTCCTTCCAGCTTTTAGAAGTGAACGATACGGATCTTGCAAGAGAAATGTCCACTGTCAAATCCCGCAACCGCTGCTCCTGTAAAGAGACCGCACAGAGGTAGGCAGGAGGACAGAAAGACTCGGACTGGAAGGCAGGGGGGGAGATTTCAGCCCGACAGTGACTTGCTCCGCTATGATCTGCTCCCATCCTGCTCCAGGTTCCCCAGCTGCAATACACAGCTAATAGTGCTAGCCCCCTTCCCCTGCAACAAAGCATGCAGAGCCATGGACAGAAAGCATTTCCCCACGTTATTATTACAGACTGTTAAACATGCACAGCAGCACCGGGCCATCACACACAACCAGTCTCCATGAGCTCTTTATATTCTACAGCTTCATTTGGTCATACCTAAAACCCTCACAAGCCATCGCCATGCATTATGCTTCCCACTTACTTTGGATGCTAAAACAGATGAAAAACAGAAAACAGATGAGAGTCACCTCCTTAGGCTTGGATTTTCACAAGGCTTGCCTTCGCACCCAAACCCAGTGCTGGACTGCAAAAATTCCTCCTCAGTTTCAGAAATGTATTTGCAACAGAACACAAGCTTGGACTAAAGACTGAGTTTTCAATGAAATGATGTGGCAGCTTCACTTGAAGATTCAGGATTTAATCATTCACCTGTGTTTGCAATGAAACTTGTTATCAAGCCTTAATAGGTGCTCCAAGCATGAAAAAAACCCACTGCTGTCAAGCTGAACTCCTCACACACATCTATTAGTAATTTTTAGCTGAATCAACAGAAATAGCAAACTGGCTCCCTGCCTCTGTCACCCAGATGCTAATAATTAAAGGAGATTTTAGCAGAGGCTGCTCAGGACCTATCCAAAAGCAGCCCGTGCCACGTGCAGCCTTGCACTCCCACCCCGGGGAACTGGGGTTCGCCCAGAATAGCCAGTCCTTGGGGTGACCGCGACTGCCCCGCAGCTCGCCAGCACGCCTGCGGGGTCACAGAGCCCTGTGCAGTCCTACTGCAGCCCAGCCACTGCCTACCCAGCCACCTTGGGCCCTTCCATGCCTCTGGTCTGGTCTGCACAAAGTGCAGGGGTGCTCTTGGACCCATAGCTTGCAGTGTGGTGAGAACAGCAAGTGGTCAGGTGTTTTTTTTTTTTTTTTTTTCCTCCAAGAAATTATACATTGCTTGGATTTGTTCTCTAGCAAGCATGAGGACAGGTGATTTTTAACTTTGTCTTCTCTTCATCTAACTGGAATGGTACCAAGACTCTGAATAGCTTTTTGACAGGTTGGGACAATTGCTTATTGGTGCATGTAATTAAAAGCTCATTAAAGCAGAGCTCATTTTCCTCATTATTTTAAGCACTTAGTCTTTACTGTTTAAGATGACAAGACTGAGCAGACTGGGACAGATACGTCCCTCTGGTCCTTCCTCTCAGACATTTACTCAGTCATTTTAACTTCGTAGCAAAGCCTCAGATGCTGACCAGAAGCTGCAGCCCCAGAACCTCATCCTTAGCTCTGCTGGACAGGAGCCTGGCCCTGAACCACGAGATGGGTGCTGTGCTGGAACCAGAGCTGCAGCACAGTCATCAAGGGCAAGTGCTTTCAAGCAGCTCAACGCTGATTTGAAGAAGGCTCAAGGAAATTCTGTGCAGTGCCACAAATCCCACCTCTGCTCTGCCCAAGCAGCCCTTGAACAGAGAACAAACCTGGCAGGCTTTTTTTTTTATTAATATTTTTTCTCCTTCAAATGAAAAGGCTGGAGAGAAGCAGCAGGGCTCTGCTCAGGCTGATTTGGAAAGATGCAAGATGCAGCTTCACTTCAGCAAATACAGATGGCTTCCCCGAGGAGGGACGTTTCACCTGCAGCTCCGAGCAGAGCAACCGCATCTCCCACACCACCACGGATGCAGCTGCAAAATCAAAAGCCAGGTTGGCAAGGCTGAGCCCCTGACATGCACACTTACACGCACGTAGTCTTAAATCTATTGACAGTGTGGGCACAACCACAATTAAGCATGCAGACGTACTCCGTGATCCATCTGCAGGGATCAAAGGTCCGCACTAGGTTTTGGGTGCTCGCCTGGCCTTGTGCTAACGCGACCCCATAGCATGCTCCACTTGCAAACTTCTGAATGAATTCTTTAGGACCCACTTACTTCCCTCCTAAATGCTTCTGCCCCTTTGGTTTAAGAACAAATATAAACGGCAACATACCGCGTGTTAACAGAAGCCTCTGGCTTTTAAAACAAAAGATGAGCTGCACATCCTAGATATTAAATATAACAATCACCCTAGTGTGACTGTGATAGTGATGTTATGACATTAGACTAATGCAATAAATAAAAGTGATGCTTATTTAATAACCACATGACTGATTCTTCCTTTACTTGGGTTTTGCACACCAGTAATCAATGCTAATTTCTATTGGCTTAAATAAGAGAACAGGGTCCCACAGAGTTACACTGCTGTAAGATACTCATGTAAATGAGAACAAGTATTAAGCTCTGCAAGAATCTAAATCTCTACCCACTCCACCCCATGAGCCTCTCTGGAGCAACAGGGGATTAGCTACATTCATTTTAAATGAACGTCATTTATCTCAAGTATTTAACCAGGAAATCCCGCAGAGATGAGCCTCGTTTTCTGGCAGATGCTTTGCAGTATCTTGTAATATTTTTTGTTTACTTGCTTTAAGCATGACCTGGTCTTTGCCTTTTTAACCTATCTCACTGGGGTCTTGGGGAAAAAAAAAAAAAAAAAGCCCTAACCACATGCCAAATTGGTTCTTTAGTGTGTTTCATCCTCAAAGAAAAACAAGAAATTACTTTGATCAAAAAAAGATGAGTCTTTTGGAGAAAATACCCATGTCACGAATGCAGTGTGAACACCAAAAACACTGCAGCTGGACACAAGGACAGTTATACACTAGCAAGAGTTTGTGTCCAAGTGTAGAGAATACCTAAAGGAATGCATGAACAGGAACAGCGACAGCAATAACGAGCGCGAGGTTTGAACACACCCCAACCCTGCCTAGGTTCTTCTGGGTCAGAACTGAACTCCCGACTTCATGCGTTATCAGACCAAGCACCACTCTGAACGCTGTGGAATTATATGCCAGCAGTCTGTCTGCGCAACTGCAAATTCCCAGGCTTTGGGGGTATGCTTGGATTACCAATGCAGTCCCTTTTCTGCTGCTGCCCCTTGCCTAGATGTACTCACCTGTTCCAGAGCAGTCAAACGACCAAGGAACAGAGACCCCAGCTTTTGCTTCACCCTGCAGTGCATGGGCAGAAGCAATCAAGCAGCTTCAGTTCCAGCTTGTCCATCATTAGCTCAAAGGTTTGCACAACGCCCTGACACCCCTGCAGCGCCTACGCGCCCCGGTGATCCTGCCGTGCGAGAGCGCTGGTCTTGTGGGTACAGCACTGGGCAAGAGCTTTGCAAACCAGGATTAAAAAAAGATGACGTGCAAGGAAGCTGTTTGCAGAACGCACAGCTGAGAGCAGAGCAGGGTAGCCTAGTAATTTCGTTACATTGCACAGGGGCACCACAGCAGGTGGCAGGCACTGCAGCGACACGGCCATCACCAGCTGCGATGGGGACGCCGCCACCAGTGATCAAGCGACACTTCAGAGGACAGCAGAGAGGAAGCCATCCTGAACGCCCGGGTCCATGCCAGCCTCTCCAGCTGGGGCTTGGCTGGAGCCTCTTTGCACCCTGCAGCAACACAACTCGATGCTCAGGAGCCCCCCAGGCGCTCGCTGCTTGACCCTTCTGGCTCGGAAAAAGGGAAAAATTGGTTCCGCTCTCAAGGTGAGAAACCACGTAATCCACTCGCATTGCAAAGTCACAGGCACACAGCAGCCAGAGGAGAAAGCTGTTGTGCCTCCCTACCGAGCCAAATCTTCCACACTTTAGGAACGCTGCTGTTTAGCAGGAACTGGCAGATGAAACTATGCGAAACAAATAAGGCCACTGGCTGGGCTAATCCTGTATTTAGTGCGAGCTACTTTCCCTCTGCAGATCACTAAGTGCCCACCTTTTGGAGCAAGTGCAATGAGACAAGAAAAAGGCAAATTGGTTAAAAACACCTGGCTCTCACATAAAAACATCCCATATGAAAATCTGGGAACGGGTCTGTTTATCAGGTCTGTTTAAACACGACCTAGTGACAAGCAAATCCCCTGTTCCAGGAAAGCCACCACAAATTTTTTTTGACTTTTTAAAGGGATGGTTTTTTACTGAAAGCTGTGAGCAGGGAAGGAAGGCTCTCTCCCCATCACTCGCAAGGGAAATGTGTGTTGCATCCTTTGAAAAGACTTTAATCTGGGTTTCCCTGTGTCCCTAGTATTGCTGTTGGGATTTCCAAGAGCAGAGACTGTCCACACACCACCTGCAGAGGGCTTTTGTGGCCGTGGTACAGGTACACCACTAAACCATTCATGAAGGAAGAAACTGAGGCATGAGGTGTTCTGTCCCTTGCCGTGAAAGGGCAAACCACGACCTGTCCGAGACCGGCATCCTGCGAGACCCGGGTCTGGGAGATGTTTCTGTCCTGCAGCACCAGCAGACCTTCCCTTACCTGCTGGAATATTTCTGAAAATACCCCATTTAGCTCAAAGCACCCTGTTTGCTAATCTAATTAAGTAAAAATAAACAGCGTGTGCTTTTTTTTTTTTTTTTTAAAAAACAAACAGAACTGCTCACTTACACTTATATCAGTGCACGAAAACTCCCAAATCCACCCAACAGCTCGTGGCCAGCAGGCACCAGGAGCACCCATCTGCCTTCCTCATCCTGCGACCCCTCCGAGTCCCCTTGCAGCCTGGTGTGGGCAGGTTCACGCGCGAGGCCGAACCCTCAGCTACCCCACCGTGCTGCGTGGTTTTCGTGAAGCATCACGCAGCCCTCCTCCACCTCGGTTCGTACTTGTGCAAATAGGGTGAAGTGCTCAATATGCATCATTTCCTTGGAGAAAGTCATTGCTGCTTGAGAACTGAGAAGTATTTTGAAGCACTCGGAGTGCAAAGACAACGTTTTCAATGGAAGCAGAGTGGGCAGGAGCCTGGCCCAGCTGTAAGTGCCAGGAATCAATCTTTGACCATCTCAAGGGTCTTTTTCTCAACCATTTCCCCAACAGTCCAGGCCAGAGAAGAGTTGCTGGGAGAGCCGAGAACCACAGCTGTGAGGCTGAATCCTTCCCCAGGCAAAGGGAACCGCAGCCCTCTGCCTTGGAGGAGACAGATGTTCGCCCTGGAGAGCGCTCGGGGGAATCTGCACTCAGAAACATTGATTAACTTACACCTGATTCATTTTACTAATTAAAGTCTCTACACATGACTGAGCAGTCTAAGTAGCACGTACAGCCTCACCCTCCTCACTGGCGTGCACTCATCTCTGCCTTCCTCACTGCTGTAAGGAAGGATCTCGTACCACCGGGCTGCGGTGAGACAGGGAGGAGATTTGAGGTGGAAAGATCCCACAGGAGAAGTTCTGCTGCCAGGTTTTACTTGAGGAATATAAAACAGTCTGACATGCATTGTAAAACTGAGTTTTTTTCCACAAAACCATACTCAACATCTTATTTTGTATTAAGCTATCAACTTCAGCAGCACTTTCAAAGAGAAAAAGAACTCTCAATACTGATAATATCAAAACCTTTGGGTTTTGTTTCATAAAGAAATTGTAGCAAACGCCATTTTTTTTTCTTCAAAGCAGCAGTAAATAAAGGTTAAAAAAAAGGGAAAAGAAAGATGAAAAAGAAAAAAGAAAGGAAGTACAGAAGTAATAACACTGCAAATATACAGACCTGAGGTAGATGTGCTGGTCTGCAGGGGGAGCTGCTGGAAGAAAACGCTGATAATGATTCTTTGCAGAACACGTTGTGATTTGTCTTTTTTACGTTCTCTGTATACTAAATTGATTAATCCCAAGATAAAGCACCTCCTGCCCTACTGTATCTCACATGCTCCTGTTAGTAGCTCTTCCAGTCCCGCGGGCAGTATTTCCTCCTGTTTTGCACAGCCTGATGAATACCACATCAGTAAGCCAGACATTATCACCTTTCCCCCCGGCAGAATTTGAGACCGGGATGGGAAGAATAATACCACAAACTACCAGCTTGTCCCAGAATATTTTGCTTAAAATGTTGGCTGACATAAAAGAAGTCTAAAACAATTTATCTGTCTCTGCTTTCATGAGAAATACAAAAAAGACCGGAGGGTTATGATTCTTTTGGGTAGAAATTGATGCCAGCTACTACAAAGCTGGTCTTGTATAACACTGAAGACTACACTGAACACACATATAAGGTATTAGAAACCTGTCTGCCTAATGTTAAAAGCAAGAGAAGCATTCCGTATACAGCAGTGAAAGCTTTGGAAGAACTGTGTTTGCTCATGTAACTTTAACAATGTTTATGTGGGAAATGGGGAGAAAAAAAGGTAAAATACTGATGTGTAGCTCACCTTGACTTCGATGAAGTCTGGTTTACCGAGGGATACGAGGTCAGCATAGGCTTTGAGTTCATCCACATTCCAAGCTTTCACCAGGGTCAGCCTATAGACCGTGCGCTGTTGCTGGAAAAAGAAAAAAAAAAGACATTAGCAACACACACTGAAACAAGGACGATGTTCCAGCCTTCCACACAGCTTCAAATAGGAAAAAAAAATCATTAGTTTATTCCAAGAAGCCAGGGGGTAAAACAAGGCAGACCCAAACCAGGAGCCACCACGCTTGTTCTTTGAAGGAAGCTGCTCCACACCTGAGCTGAGCCACCTTTGGCTCTACGAAGCCTCATCTTCTCTCTTTAAAACCCAGGCACTTCATTTTCACAGGAGCTTTTACTTAATGGGAAAATAACCAGGAAGTTTCTCACTTTGATTTGCTTCCCCAGGCATAAAATCTCCCCATTAGTTGCTCTACAGCTATTTTATTTGCTCCAGCTGGATCATCTGGCCCTGGTCACTTTTGGACAGGCTGAACAAGAATAGACAGAGCATTGCCTGCCCTGTCTGACAACTCTTCCAGCACATTAGGTACAACATCGCAGAAAAGGCTCTCCTGTGATCAGTTATGCAGAACGTTTTATTGGAAGCACAAAGTGACAGTTAAAAATCACAACCGAGAAACACTGGAAATACCCCGCTTACGACCTACCGCTATAACGAGCGTGACACAAAGCACTAGGAATAAACACGGGATCTGCAGTGCTCACGACTACACGAGCAGCATCCACCCCTCGCTGCCCTCCGCAGCGGGGCAGCTGGATTTCTGCCCGGCAGCATCCCCGTACGAACCTGTTCTCTCCATCCCCGTGCAGAAGACAAGCCAGCCGAGCACTGCAGCTCCTCACCACACCTGGGCATCTCCGGGATGCCCAGACTGGATTTATTTCCATGCTCTGCTCCAGGCAGCACCCTCAGAACTCCTCTCCTTGGAGTTATTCAGATTTTTCCTCCAAGGGTGACAAAAGGACTTCTGCCACCTACGTGTCTTCAAGCACTTGGCCACAGGACAGATCCAGTCTCACTGCTTGCATCTGCCAATTTCCCCTCTCCTTCCCTTCATCTTCCACTAAATTCTAGAGAGAGGTGAAACACAACATTACAGATAAACTTTAGCGGGAGCGAGGGAGCACCGCAACAAACCTGCGGCAGCCCAGGACCGCGCGGCCGCGCCAGGCTGCGTGCCAAGGCCGGGATCTCACAGCACAGCAAGGGCTGGAGCCAGGTTCTCCTGCTCCAGAAAGTCCAGGCCTTCGTTACTTGAATTAGGGGATTCTCCCTTACCTATTAGCTGTAACATGTCTGTGCCATAAGGATACCCCAATTTCAATGCCAGTTGTGGTAAGCATGCACCCTATTCAGTTTATTCCATTTTTTCCCAACACAGAAGAATGAGATAATAATGATAACAACGATAATATCTGCTACTGAACTAACTCTTCATCACAAAACCTCAGACCTTTATGCACTGCAATCCCCTTGCAGCATCCCACTGGCCAGGGGCAAAGCCAGGACAGGTGCCAGGACACTGAGTTCGAGGCTCTCTTTAAAAGTTTACCCTATCACCCTGCCCCAAATAAAAGTTTCCCACTATCTGTCCCAGATCTAGCCACTTTTTACTTCTGTGAGTGCCTCTGACCTACATGCAACAAGTGAATTTTTCAAATCATCACTGTCCTAAAACAATATATAAATGTTTTCCATGGAGAGGAAAAAAATGAAACTAAATTTTCTAGACCAGTTTACTATGGAAGCATTCCAGATTATTTATTAACAAATAACTAGAGCACAAACAACAAGAAAAAAGGAGCACCTCCTTCCTCCAGCTAATATCTGAGAAGAGCAAGGGGCAAGTCTTTAGGGTGCTGGGGTACGTACAGAGAACTAAAGCCAATGCACGCAGAAGCGTTCCCAAGGCACTCGGTGCCTGCTGCCAGTCGTCTTGAGAACCTAAAGCCAGGTAAACCTGCAAAATTCTCCAGGAGATAAATGTAAGGGAGGATTTAATTCCTACAAGGACTCATCAGTGTTTTGAGAGCATAATTTCATAGTGTAGCGTCTTTATAATAAAAGTCTGTGGAACAATAACTTTAATTAAAGAACTATTGAGAGAATGATTACCAAAGGTCAATTATTCTGTGAATTGAAATACATAGCCTCTGCTTTCCACGTAGCTTATACACACACATTTAGGAATGAGAGACTGCAAAAATAAATGCATCATTTAACAGGGAAAGAAGAAAACAGAAGGAAAATATCTAACAAGAGGAAAAACTCTGATATGCGCACGCCTGTCAATCGTCTGAAGTGATTAGATACCCAATTAATCAAGAAATGTCTCCCCAAAGGTCAGCTCAGTGGTAAACAAATGCAGGCAGCTTCAAGGCAACAGTAAATAAAATCACATTTTTAATACCAGCCCTCAAAGCCTGCTGGTACAGACCCATCCAACAGGGCCAATTTGCAGATCAGGTCCCCGGTGCAATCAGCACAGTGGGGGTCCAACATGAAGTGAAGCCTTTAGGGGATTTTTTTTTTTTTTCCAGTAGGATATTTTTGTGCTAAAATTAAGAGCAGATTTCTGGACGTCTCTGTTGTGCACAGAAAGCATAAGTTGGCAATGAGCACACAGCAACTGGGACAAATCCATCCTGTTAAAACCAGCAAGGGTAGCATCACCACTGCTGGCTGAATAATCTGCATCACTGGAGGATATAAAACAGGAAAAAAAAAACCTTAAGAACAGGGAGAAATAAAATACAGGAAATCCATATGTGGGAGGTGAGACGAAAGTCTTACAAAATCTACTTGATCTTCATACAGCAGACACTTTGGGGAATCTGAAGACATCATACAGGTAATAGGATACAGGACCAGGCAGAAACTGCTCTCAAGTGCTGGAATTAAGGGTAACGAAAAATATCAATGTATGCATGGAAAGCTCCAGTAGACTAATGAAAAAAATTTATAACTATCTAAAGTGTGAAGCAGAACAACTGCTTCGCACCACCTCTGCCAAGCAATGAGGGTACGACCCGCAGGTAAATGAAGTGCTGGCAGTTCAGGAGGGCATCTGCTACCCCACAGGACACGTGTGACAAGCCTAAGTCATTTACTGCACTGCCACACTGCTTGGAGCAAGCTTAGAGAATGCCACCAAAGCGTTCTCCCAGAGTTCTGTTTCTTTATGAGATCTCCAAAAGGAGACAAAACGTTTCCTGAGGCTGCAAAGGACCACTCACAGCAATAAAAAATGAATAGCGATCCTAGTTGGCAGCAAAACTTGAAGTTACTGGAGGAATACACCTCTGGGAATGCCACGCTGCGATTTCAGGGGACCACTGTGATTTTTCGGTGCGGGGGCACACCGGTCCACCCTCCATCCCCACGGGCAGAGGAATGTGCCAAATGCACCCACATCCCGCAGAAGACCACACTGGACGGGACCGCCCGCAGCTTAGTGAGCTGAGCGTGTTCGCTGCCAAAATAGAGCAGAAGCAACACATTTAATAAAAAAAAAGTCTTTTTTTACTGAAACATGCATGAAATCAGATTGCAAAGATAAACAGACATGGCTATTAAAAAACAAATCCAATGCACGCTTGGTTCTTACCAGCCAACCCTCCGCCCTGCACTTACGGCTGTCCCCGGGACCTTCCAGTGCAGGGGAAGGTTTCTTGCTTGCTCTTGCACACGCAGCTCAGCCCGCAGCCCACATAAGACGGGGCTCATAAATGTGGGGCTGACCCTGGGGAGCCCCTGCATCCTCCTGGGGTCACAGGCACAGCCTCCAGCACTTCTCGGCTGTTTACACATGCAGGGCCACGCATACGTACAGGCAGCCATGACCACAACCCAACTGTACTAGCAAAAAGTTTGCAAAAATACAAACATTTGCAAAAAATCCTGGCAGAGGACATGCATGTGCAGCGCTGACCGCTGAGCAAGCTGCCAGCCTCCCTCCCCGTGTCCTCCGGGGTCTGAAGCCCGGTCACTTGCCATCCTGCAAGCCAGGACGAGCGGGGACAGCTCGCTGCCCAGCAGCTCAGCGCTGCAAACGCTGGCATTAAAGACAGAGCATCTTATTTTTTATCTAATCTCAAAAATGGTTTTAGGGGTTAATCCCTAATCACTTCCTGTGCTTTGCTTTAAACTCTACCGGTTTGTTCTCTCTCCCACTTCGGAACCAGGCTGAGGCATGCAAACGCTTTTCCTACAAAATTTTTTACACCCATTCCATAGAGGCAGTAAACCTAAGTGCCACAAAAAGCAGATTGAAGCTCACGCTGAACGCACCGGGGGGGTGTCAGAGGCAAAGACACAATACTGCAGGAGCGGTTTTGTGGAGAGGATGAAATGTTATTGATTTATTTTCATCACAGCATTTTCTAATGTACATCAAGTAAAATACTTCAGCGTGCGTTTCTTCTTGCAGCAACGAAGGCCGGCATGAAGAGCTGTTTTTTTTCTCCCATTTACACCTCGGTTTTAATACTCTCAAATATACACCCTCCATCATTTGAGAAGTCTAACTGTAAAGTTCAAGTACTTCATAAAACTAAAACTGCTACAAGCGCACTAAGAAGGCTTCTTCCCCAAAGGGCAGCGCTACCCGACAATTAATAACCGCAGTCCCTGTCTGTCATCCCTCATTTCCACACCTGATGCATCACAAACTATAAATTAATCATTACCTGCTTCCCTCACTACCAGTAAAGATAACTAAACCACTGCCAAAGGTATACCAGAAAAAGTCAGAAATTAGCACCGTGGCTGAAGAAACCTCTTTCCAGAGGGAAGAGCCACCGAAAAGCAGCGGTACAAGTGACGGACTGGAATGACCAGGGGGCTAATGCTGCAAAGCGTTCCGTACAAGTAATCCTTACAGGCTGCTGGCAGTGCAAATACACAATCCTGTTTTATTAATGTATTATTTGTATTTGGTTGTACAATAGGGCCCCAGGAGATTCTCTTAAGCGCTGAAAAACAAGAAATAAGAGCTTAAGCCCCGAGAATTTAATGATCTAAAACATCAGGATGTAAAAACAGACTGCAGTGCTTTACGCCCCACGTTTCCAGGAAAAGCAACCATTATTTCAGTTCAGACAGCCATCAGAATAACATTAGCGTAACAGAAAAAGTTAATATGGTAACGATCCTTTTGGAAGGGTGAAAGCTGAGGGCGTGGAGCTGAATCCGTTCTGATGTCTAAGGATGCTCTGGATGCAGAGAGGCAGGCAGGAGGCAGGGGGCTGCGGCTGCCCCAGGCCCCTGCCCGAGGACAGAGCTGCTGGGGCAGCCGTGGGGTGGCACAGAGAAGGAGAGATGGAAGAGAAAACACCAGAATGTGCCCTTGTAAATAAACGCCTGGTGGGGGGAATAAAGCAGGTGGAGCCGGACCCTCCCCAGCAGCGCCCAATGGAAGGAAAAGGGGCAATGGGTGCAAGCTGAAGCACGGAAAATTGCATTAAAAAAAATGAATTTCTATGGGGAGGGTGATTAAACACTGGAATTGGCTGCCCAGAGAGGCTGAGAAATCTGCATGCTCACTCAGGTGGGATTAGTACTGAGCAGCCTGCTTGAGCTGACACTGCTTCGAGCAGGAGAGACGGACCAGAGCACCTCTAGAAGCATCTTCCCGCTCAGCAGCTCCCATTCCGCCCATTTAGAAATCGCTAGCTGCCACAGCAGCACAACAACAGATTTGTCTGAAGTCCCTTCTGGGAGGAGGACCGAGGGCAGTACACACAGCACCTCCACGATGAACAATTCAACGCAGCGGTTTCAGAGAACGTTCCCTTTGCTCGGACACGGACAGCACAAAGCGACAATTTGGGATGGCAACAGAAAGTGCACGCTGCGGCCGAGCAGCCTAAGGACAGCAGGGTGGGAGCCCTAGCACCCAGAGGGTTTAGTCAAGGGAGATTCAGTAACCAGCAATTCGGACCTTAATGAACGTCTGGGAGCACGGAGAAAAGAGCACTTGGGTACATTAAAGCAAATCTCTCCATGGCTGGGGAAGGCAGAATAACTTGCATAAAGTATTACAATAAAAAGCACGGAGTGCATCATGGTGGTTACGTGCTACGATGCCTGCAGCCCCGTGGCAGGAGCCAGCTGGGGCAGGATGCGTCCTCGCCCCGACACAACCTGCTGTTCTGAGCACCCAGCGATCCAGCCCGGGCAAATGGAGAGCATTCATCAGCAATTTTCAGCCTTTTCTTGACAGAAATCGCAGCTGAAGAACACACTCTACAAAGAGCCGTAACGCTCTTACTGCCTGCAGGCTCCCAGGAGGTTAAGCAGCAGCATCGCTGGGTTCCTCCGGGCTCCCACGTGCGCTGTGCCCCAGGATCCCTGCAGGACTGCCCTTTTCTGCCAGGAAATCTCCTCCCCGCCCCGATACTCAGGGCTCAGCAATGCTTTTACTCATGCCCTTGATACATCAGTTGACCCAGGAGATGCTACCTGGAGCGAGGTGACAAGAGCTTCTATTGAGAAAGCGCATCACTGTCATAACAGCAACCAGTGCTGGTCACAACGCACTCTGGAAGCACAAAGCACATCTCCACGATGTGCCAAAATAGCACTGGGAGGGACCTGTGCTGCTGCTTAAGGATAATTAGCATCGGGTACCACAAATCCATCATGCTGGGAGATGTTCCTGCAGGCTACTGCACAGCCCTTGAGAACAAAGGCAAAGGGACAGCAACATGGTCCTGCGATCCCGCCCAGTTCTGACGAACCTCTCCCTAACTCATCCAGAGTCTCATGTATAAAAGGCAGCTAATGGGAGTCTTTAGTCTGCCCAGGACACCGAGTATATGGGTAGAAGCTCAGCAGTTTTGCACAAATACCCCTCACCTTCCCAAACCTTTGCTCTGGTTATCACAGCAGACTTCTCTAAAATACAGCAACGAGATTTCTTTGTGACCGTATGTAGTAGCTGGTCCATCAAAGGCACCTCAATATAGAATATAGATTACTGACCAAGAAATATCTTTTAAAAAAAAANGAGAACCCCCTTTGGCACACACACACTAGGACTGGTCGCCCTCCTCTCCAAGTCTTCCAAACCTTATTCTCTGGAGGACACACGCCGTGTCAGTGTTGGCAGCACGCTCAAGAAACAGCGATATTGCTCCTTCTCTCTCATTGCATTCTCAAATTGTGTAGCAACAGTCACGCTTTTATAACAGGGTCCAAAATGCAAATAACAAGGGTCAGCTTGGCAATCTGTGCCGTAACAAACACCTCAGACAAAGGAATGAAGAACAAATCTGGTGAAAAGCAGCATTTTGCCTTTAGGCAGCTCTTGCTAAACTCTTTCCAAGCTATTCCAAAAAGCACTGTGTCCCTTGAATGCCAAAACAGGGCACAAGGAACAAATAGACAAGAGTTGAGGGAAGAACACTTGCTATAATACTTCATTAACTGGATCTAAGATCCTGGTCTCTCGGACGACAGAAACCGGAATTTTGCGTCTCAAAGGAGCGTCTCATGCCCTGGTCCCTGCAACAGCAGAGCTCAAAGCTGCGACGGGGGCCAGCAGGCAGGGATGCAGCTCCTCTTCTCCATCCTCCACAGGCTGGCCGAGACTCAGCAGAAGCTACCAACAGCTCTGAGGCAGTTACGTTTTCCTTTGAAACCATCCTAGAATTTTCCTAGTCTTAAAATTTTGCCTCTGGCCAAATTTCAAAGCCAAACCATCCAACACACCTCAGACCCCCAGACAGAGCTCACGAGGTGCCACCGCTCTCCTCGTCTCCTCTATCCCAGAATATGTTAGTAAAGGGTTCGCGTCAGCTTGACAAAGTGCTCCCTTCTTGCTTCAATAACCACGAGAGATTTGGGCTTTTT
Source organism: Anseranas semipalmata (assembly GCA_013399115.1). NCBI lineage: Eukaryota > Metazoa > Chordata > Aves > Anseriformes > Anseranatidae > Anseranas > Anseranas semipalmata. The sequence continues at coordinate 27,243 of VXAA01005408.1, forward strand.
TTTTTGGTAAATAATTTCTTTTTAATTCCCTCCTCCTCAACATTCATCTTTTTGCGGATCAAATAAAATTATTCTTCATAAAACATCCCAGGTCTGAGCTCAGGAGGAAGAGGGAGGGGTGAGCACGTCAAGCGCGCTGCAGAGAGCAGCTTGCTGGATTGATGGATTTGTACGAGTTCAGCATCTCCTTCCCCAGCTGGGGCAGGGAGGCAGCAGGAGCACGATTCGGCCTCGTGGGACTGCAGGAGGCTGGGGCAAACATCAGACAAACCTCCTCCTCCAAACCACGCACTGAGGTCCTACAAGACCCTTACCTTGGGTTGTGTCCCTTGGACTTGCTCTTTTAATGACGCAGCGTAACACTGCCCCGCTGTTTGGAAATAAACGCAAAACCCAGATTTCAATTTTGACTCCCTACCTTAAAGCCAGATATCCTGAACACTCATACGTTCCTTTGATACAAATGAAATAAACTTAGAAAATTACATTTTATTCAGACTCCTGAAAATAAATCCCCATTTTGCAGCTAATGACTCTCAAGTAACAAAACCAATGTTGTCACCAGAAACACTGCTTTGCTTAACTGCAAAAAGCAGTCTTGGGGGAGAAGAAATTATGGGGCAGGCTCTAAACAAATTGCTCTGTCACCCAGCTTCACAGATCCTTTGCAGGTATTAGATGAATAGAAAGCCACTTCAAAAGCCAGTTTCTCAGTTTCATTAGTATTCCTTATTCCCTTCAATGAAAGGCTCAACTTGCAAACTGACTTCATAACACATCGTCAGAGCTTCCCAGCTGGCAAGGAGCAGCTCCGACCAAGACAGGGAACAGCCTAAAAGCTGAAGGCACGTGCAAGCTCGCAGCCCCGGTGCTCCTGCCCGTTGCCCTCTCCACGCGGCAGCCCCACGAAGGGAGCACCCGTCCTCCCCAAATTCGACTCCCTTGTCCAGGCTGTGCAACACCTGACTAGGCGAGCAAGTCCTGAATAAAGATATCAAAGCAATTTTCACACTTGGAAATTAATTGTCACAGGGATGTGATCAGAAAAAAAAAAAATCCCTGCAGCCAAGCATCTATTCACCACATTCAATACCACGCATCTTTATGCATAAAACCCCATGAAGGATAAAAGATCCAAAACACAGCAAAAAGAAGTCTCAAATGCCAACACGCCCCAGATTTCACAGCTTTCCAAACCCTTCCAGTTCAGCCTGGAGCCAGTTTTTCTGAAAGCACTGAAGGTTCAGAGAGCCTACAAGATTGCTTCCGAATCCAGCGCTGCGGAGCCTGCAGGCTCCCACGGCTCCGCGGATGAGCTGTGGCCCCCGCCACGCTCCAGGAGAGCATCAGCAGGAAAAGACTCGGTGCCCTTGAAAGGACAGCAGATTAATCTATTATTTTGGCAACCGGGACCCTCCCCTTAAATAAAGGGCTCGTGCCTTCATTCGGGCTCATCTATCACCGCGCACCCAGCCCTGAGCACTGGCACGACAGACGTCCTCCTAAAAGTCACATTGCAAACACCTGAGAGCGTTCTGCCAGGCAGATCTGCACAGCAGAGGAGGTTTTTTTCCTCCAAAGATGAACTCAGCACAAAGCACAAAAGTTCTCAGCTTCCTTTCATCAGGCTAATACCGTCATTAAAGTGAAAAAACTGAATAGGTTATGCTGCGTAGGTATCTACTAAAAACATACATTGTTCGAGCATTTGCTATTAATATACGGGTTTAAAGCAAGTCGAGGCTTTGTCTTCACTGCTAAAAAAAGTGCATTTTACCATGGGATAATTAACGCATTAGCTACTCTGCTGTAAAACCAGAGCAAAGCTCAGAACTTCAGTTTTACTGCTCGAAAAGGGAGAGCGCTCAATGCCAGCATCTACCTGGGCATCGGCACCAGAGTGCCTGGCCTGCTTGCCTGAGATTTTACAACACAACAGTTGTAGAACAGTTGTGGTTTTATTCTGAAGTGCTACGTATAAAAGCCACGTAAGATTTCTTTTCTAGAGCTCTGAAAATAAAAACTGAAAAAAGCTATCATGAACAATAATTACAAGAATATGAAAGCTGGACTTCTGTTTTGCATCGTTTTTTTCTTTTTTTTTTTAAATCAAATCAGTTAATGTAACTGTTATTTCATAAAAAACAGCTTTTATTGAATAGCTTTGAAATTCTGCCCTGAAATCAAAAGCAAATCCTGAAGTGAGACAAGCACATCAGCACTAATTCCTAAGCCAGACTGTTAAAGCAGAGACACCCCTCAGCCTGCGCACAGTCCTGCTGATGCACTGAGCACAAGTATAAGCAATCCAGCCTGGAAATCAGGGAAAAAATAAATCATTCTTTTCCCTTCCTAAATCAGCATCTTAAGCTACGTTCTTCTCTCCATAATCATTCTTCCCGTACTTGCCACCTATTGCTTATGATATACTTTATTGCTTCATACTTCAGTAATAATTTATCCATTTTAGTTAAAAATCTCCAGAAACAAGCCAAAGTACAGTAACATCTTTGTTCTGAAACCTGAAAATGTTTTAAGTAAATCAAAACCATAACTGCTCCTTATCCATTTTCCACAGACTCACTTTTAATATACCTACTCTTGTAAATCACCAGCATTGATATTCCCATGATTAATTATTGCTTTTTATTATATCTAGAGTAACTTCAAGGAATTACCATGTAAAATTTATACCCAGTGAAAGAAAAAAATCCAATGCAACTTAAAATAAAATAGCATCAGAACAGACCATATCAAATCATCAGCAAAAAAACACTTCAAGCTTGCTGTTAAACAGACCGCACAGCCTGCAATATTTCATTTCCTTGGGGAAAGAGTATGTTTAACACTGAACAGAGAGAAAAAGCATTAGCACGAGTCTGGGTAGGGATCCCACCAAGCCATACACAAGAGTTGTTACAACCAAAGCCAGGCTCAAGCCTGAGCTGGAAACAAACTCATAGGCAATACCTAAAAAGCCCATCTTAGCCCTTCCCCAGGATAAAACACTCAGCGATGCTCCAGGTCCCGCTGACTTTGAAAGGACTCAAACCAGGAGCTTGACAGGGGATGCTGCTGGGAAGGCTCCCAGACACAGGCGAGATCGGGACCTCAGCACCAGCAGCTTGCAGTGAACGCGGCGGCAGCCCCGCGGGTCGCAGCAGCAGGGATGGGGACGAGAGCTGGGTCCAGCTCCGGCTGCTGCTCTGCAACACGAAGCGATGACGAGCGCTGGAGCTCGGCCAGCGGCCGACCTGCTCGGCCCCTCGGCTCCTTCCCATCTGCCAAACAGCCTTTGCACCAAAAAGGTGCAGAATCCAGGAGAACCACTGACTTGCTTTAATCTGGCGATAAAAGCGCGTTTTATTTAACTTGAGCAGGAACCTCCACTTTCATCTGGGCCAGCACTTAGTGTGCAAGGATGGGGTAGACACACGTGGGGAAAGGAAGAGGCATTCAGACCCAATCCATGATGGGGACAAACTGAAACCACCCCACGGGACATCCCACAGCCTCCTTTCACTTTATGCCCCCCAAAAGAGGGGGCACGTCCTAGCTACAGCTCCACGCTGCCGCTTCCCTCCGGCTCCAGGACCCGACGTCGCAGGCTCGGCTGCTTGGCCACAGATGCGGGCAGGCTGCTGCTCCTCGCGTGGCGGTCCTGGAGAGGCACCACTTCAACCATCTCCCTTAAAAACACAGACCTGTAACCCTGGCAGCATAAGGGAGTCAAGAGAAGAAGAGTATTAAAAGCAGACTACGGGCAAGGAGGAAGGAAGAAGGGACAAGAAGGAAAGTTTGCCTCGAACAGCAGCGTGCGAAGTATCTTAACAGACAGGGGAACTTAAAGAAAAAATTTGAATGGCACTGATCTGCACAAAGAAAGTGAGGGATAAGAGCAGTTTAAAGAGAGTCCAACTTTAGCCAAATGCTTCTGGCTAAAGAATAAAACCGAACATTCACCAGAATGTCTTTGGATCCAGCGGAGGAACCCAATTTCCCCCCACGTCAGCTGCCAGGTGCTCAGTATTTTTAAGCCATCCCAGCAGTTATTTATACATACAGCCAAAGACTTGGATGCTTCCTTATGGACCTCTGTAGTTGGAAATCTCAGCCAGGAAAACAACATCCCACTGAAATTTTGCAGGGCTCTAACAGAACATTCCTCAAAATCAGTGCTTTTCGCTCAGCAACAGGGGATACAGGAAAGAATAAACTGCATTTTAACTAATCCTTTAATAACAAGGGGTTAAGTCAGCAATTGCAAGATAATGGAAAAAATAAAGAGGTATCGTGTCTGTCAGGTAAAAAGAGGATTCACGATCTGAGAAAACATCAGCACTGCCACAGGTATAACTCACAGGCAGCAGCAGCCAGCAGTGCAGATGCGATGTCCTCTTGACTTACAGCGCAGCACCCTGGCATGGTGAACAAAGCCTTGGCCAAGGCCTGAGAAGGGCTATTGTGCTGGAGAATCAACTGACATTTGCCATCTCAGAAAACAACAAACCAGCCATGCAACTTCAAGAGTAAAGCGATGAAAACAGAGATTAAGCTGCCATAAAAACATAATTACCTCATTAAAAATCACTCTTGCAGTTTGTGAAGCAAAGAGTAATATTTTTCTTCTGGGTTTTGTCCAAATCATCTAAAAATAGAATTGAAAGCCCCACCGTAATTTGCTGAAAATCCTGCCCGTTTCATTTAACAAAGAACAATACAAGTGAGGAGCCTGAAATAAAATTTCTTACCGGTGAGGCAGTCCTTCCAAGACTACTGCTCTTGTAAAGCCCTAACTCAGGAGTTTACAACCTAAAGTAACAAACGTTATGCAAAAGTAAACGGGCTTTAAACATTTTAGCTGCCCATCCTATTGGGCAGTCAAGCTGCTAAGGCAATGCACGTGGGGAGATCAATCCTGCTGCAAAACAGCAGCTGCCAGTGACCCCCTTCCCTGCACGTCTCACTACCTGAGTACTCAGGTGCAGCTCTGGGAGCCTTTTATCGGCTCCTGCAGGCTTTGTATCCGGCTCTCAGCTTTGAGCAGTCAGCCTCCGAGCTTTGGCCTCGAGGAGCTGAGCTCCTTTCACTTCCCACTGATTTACAGGATTGCTCCCTACAGATACACTGTTTGTAGAATATCGCCACTGCAGAGCAGGCAGCGGTTCTTGTACTCTTCAGTCCCTGCCCTGTTTCCATCCACCGAGGAAGATGACCCTCCTGGCTGCCCCAGTCTTGCAACCCAAGGTGAGTTAGCATCACGGCACACACAGCAGAGGCCGGGAGGCTGCAGACTGGCAGCTAGCAAAGCAAGCATCACTTCTGCTCGCAAAGGAGCTGCCACTGCTTTTCTGTGCAGCACTCCAGTCCCTTTATGCAAAGATGCATCCAGCACTCCACTGCAGGAAGCCACCTCTTCTGTCCTGACATGATAAAAACCACTGCAAGCTCTCACGCGTCCCAGGATGTGGGTGACCAGACTGCACCCCTGATTCGGGCTGCTTACGGCTACTAGGGTAAGTGTCCTCACATACACCACCTCTGAGGAAGACGGCTGTGGGCAATCACAAGGTTCATCTGTTCTCAGCCCCACTTCTGTGCTTGGTGTGCTCTCAAGTGTGGAGACACGGGCATGAAGTAACCGGCTGTCCCTGAAACCTACTGAGTGGGATGAGAGCTCCCTTTTGCCACCACGCAGCATCCTGCTGTCCCCAGCTCACTCAAAGTGCAGCACTGCTACATCAGATCTCCAGGTTAACTCTGCAACAGAAGCAACGCATGAAAATGTAGTATTTAGAAAAGAATCAGTGGGATTTGCTCAGTTGACAGGAGCTGGGTGGAGAAAGAAAGAACAAACACCTTAAATTACAGAAGCAACCCAAAGCCACAGCAAATCAGGGTCCAACTACATGTCCCATTCCTGAAGAGCAGAGGGGGAGCAGCTGGCTTCACAAACCTGCCTGAAAGCAAGCCTCAGAGGCAAAGCACCGAGCACTGCCACTGAGCAGCACCACCTCCTCACCTAGTTTCATGAGCCACACCTCCAGTTGTTAATTTACTCACCTTCACAACTGCAAGAGCCTAAACAAAAATGACAACTTTCTACTTGAGTGACTGTCCGGCACAGCCAGAGCCTTTGGTAGGAACGCTTCCCAGCAAACTCTGGATGAAGATGCTATGCTATATAGTCTTTACCACATTTAACAGAAAAACATCTTACCCAAATCTTGCATGTTTCAAAGGTATCCATTGGCCTGAGATACATTTTTAACGATCATGTTGTTTTTTAAAAATCAAAAGAAAGGGTTAAAGTCATCAGTGTCTCTGGATGCACACCCACTCGGGGCACCTGCCTTCAGGGGTACGTGGTTTAACATCACCTGAAGCTCCAACACAGAATCACAGAAGAGTTTGGGTTGGAAAGGACCATAAAGACCATGTGGTTCCAATCCTCCACAATGGGCAGGGACACCTTCCATCAGGTACCCAAAGGATCAGGTTGCCCAAAGCCCCATCCAACCTTGCCTTGAACACTTCCAGGGATGGGGCATCCAGAACGTCTCAAATTAAAGCTTTCTAAAACTGAGACCTAGTCTGTATGAAACGCCTTTAGATCTTTGTATTTTCCCAGAAAGCTGGACCCTTCAGAAGAGCCCTACAGGGAAATATGGCTCCTCAAGACCGAGGAACAATTTCAACACACAAAACCAGAATGAGACAAATGCAGCGAAGCAGATGCACATTTTTACAGGTCTGTGAACAGCTGCATTAGCGCTTGGGATCATCAGCTCTTCAATTCCAGGGCTCACCACCACTTATATTCTCTATGTTACTCTGTTCTTAGAGCTAACAGTTAGAGATGATTTACAGTGCATCTAATACCAGATCCTCCACCAAACAGATTTATGAGCATCCAAGTGCTCTTCTGGGATAATAAGAAAGGAAGACCCCCCCCAAAATTATTCAGTACAGCAATTGCACCTATTGCACTTTGAAATGGCTGAACAGTTTTGAGAGAAGCCAAGTTCACCCATCACAAAGGCCTTAGCTGCATGAGAAATGAGAAATAAATCACCTTTGATTTGCCAATTTGCTTTGACCTTTTACTAATTACCAGCTTTCTGTATTTAAGTATGTACAAGACAATAAATCCCAAAAATTTATCTAAAAGACACTCCAGCAATTCAGCAGCTTCAGAGAAGACTCTGAATCCATGTGGTGTAATTTCTGCATTTCTTATATTGGCAATTCTAACAGCAGTTTTGTCCAAGGAGAAAATGCAGAACTTGGCTCTCAAGCACACAACTTGCAAGTCAAGAAGACTCCAGATGGGTTATTTCAGCACCCATGGAAATGAGGGATGAGGCATGTGGTTCGGGAGGTCACAGACCACCTCACTGATCACAACTGTCACTGATGATAGCTCTGTTACCACCTACCTGCTACAGGATCCTGCCCTAAAAGACAGCTGGAGGAGACCGAGCACTCCTCATTTGCTTCAGCCCCAACTGAGCTACATTAGGTCAGATCAGCAGCAGGTTGAGCTGAGCACTCCAGTTTCTCCCTGAAGTGTAGGGAGAGCCTTCACAGATCCTGCTTCGCCAGTGGACGTGTGGCCCCAAACAGCCCTGGGAAAGGAACTCAGTCGTACAGTCCACTACTTCTGCAAGCCTGGACCCAGCAGCCTGGCCTTGGTCACCTGAACACACCTGCAGCACTCCATCACCAAGGCTATGAGAGGATTTCTCACCCTCTCCAAAGCAATCCATCCTCCTGCTTTTATTCGCCTCGTACAGGGTCCGTGGCTATGTTCTCTCTGCTTCCGAGAAGCACCAGCACACCAGCTACCACATTCCCACAAAATCCACTTTTCCATTTCCATCAATTTTACACTCACCCTGAGATGAGAAAGTAGATCAGTCTTGCAGATGCTTTGTCAACTCATCTTCCCCGAAATGTCAAATGAATAGATTCAATGAACCACATAAACACTTCTTATCTGAATCATTGTGCTAGAGCCACTGATATTCGGTCAGTGAGAAAAGAAATTCAACAGCTAATGCATTTAGCAGAATGGAATATTACACAACGCTGTGCACAATCCCAGTCTATGGCATTTGGCCCAGTTACTTTAACTTTATAGGCTTAAATAAAAACAAGCTTTAAAATAAACTGCAGATATAAATTTCTTTTGCCTAGTTGCCACAAGCAGAATTTTAGACTCGCTCTCTCCTTCTTAAGATTTCACAAAAACACACGTGCTCTCTCTTCTCAGGGTGTTTTTAAATGAAGACCATCGCTCTATTCCACAACCAGAGAATGGAAAAGTGAAATGTCCTCCTCGAGACCATGGAGCCTGTCGGGGCAAGCCAAGCCCCACGGAACAGAGCAGCCCTTCGCTAACGCTCGTGTGAACCGAGTTCCCTAAAAATCGAGTGTGGCCTCTCTCTTGCAGTCTCTAGGAAGAGGCTCAGAGCAAAAGAAAGATCACGTTTAATTAAAGGTAGGAATAGTGAAGGCCCTTCTCCCAGGCTGCAGCCCCTCCGCAGCTCCCCTGGCCAGCAACCAGCAGCAACCCAGCAGCCCCCAGGCACCACGCAGCAAGGCAAGGAGGGCACTGATGTGGCTGAACGACCAAAGCATCGGGGAAGGCCTAGGACAGCGTGGATTTTACCCCCACCTCCTCTGGGTGGCCAGGGACACCTTGCCTTCTCAACCAGACTCACCACCCTCTCTTCATAACACGGTAAGAACCAGCACCTTGGAATATCATATCATGTTGATTCTGAAGTGTGTTTATGAATGTTTTTCCCCTTTTCTTGCCTGCAAGCGAACCAAGAGATACTGGAACAGACAGAAATAAAATTTCACTCCCTCTGATGCCAAGACTCTCGCTGAAGCCTCATTTGGGTTGCTGCTTGCTCTAAGCTAAGCTGAAAGGAGATTATGTATTTCAGAAACTATAACTTAATATTAAACATTGTACCTTTGTAACACTCATCATATTGCATTTCAAAAGGCTTACACCAGAAGTCTCATTAGCAAAACCATTAAAACAAGCACACAGCTGGTACAGAGCATTTTCTGTGCAGAAGAGTCAAATACTTCTAAATTTATAATGGCAAAATTGATTACTGATTCTAACATCTGTTGCAAATTTCACATTTAAATTCTCCTTAAAAAGTCACTTAGCTCAGAAACATGAGACTAGGCTCTACAAACCAGTTCCTCTCCCCAGTAACCACATAAATAATCTCCATGCAAATCAAATGTGTTCTTCTCATAAAAGAAATCATTACTGTCGTATATTATACAATAATCACAACAACATGCTTAAGATGTAACTCAATGTATTTACACTATGTTTGTAATCACATAGAAGCCAAGGGTAACTTTGAAGAAAGGATCATATTGGAAAAGACCAAAGTAAACAGCACCAGATGCAAGTCTGAAAACATTTAAACATGCAAGTTGGCGTCATTACCCAGAAACAAAAAAGGATCTACCTGTAAGCAATGTGCAAATGTAGAACTGGAAGATGGCAACACGAGACATTTTATATTTCATGCCTTGCTCTGGACAAATCACCTCTATCACCTTCTGGCAAGGAGGACATAGCCACAGGCACCAAAATCCACGGAAGTCCAACGTCCTGTCGAATATGTGATATCCTGGGATAAGCAGAGCTAAGAATTTTCCTTTTTTTGGTCCTTTTTTAATAGAAAAAAAAAAAAAGACCTTTGCTACACCTCACCCACAGAGCCATGACCCTGTTTCTCTGTGAAATCTTAATTCCTCTGAAGTAGAAAAAAAAAATGAAGGCAAAGTTTCACCCAAGATCTAAAGCAAGAATTGTGTATGATGTATAAAGACAAGTCTGTAACTGAACTCTAGAAAGCACCAATAAGCCACTTCTTTTGCTTTTTGGGGCCCTCCTGGAAGGACAGGAAGGATAAGGTTCTGCTTCATCATCAGTTCCTGCAGTGCCATAACATCTATTAACCTAAAGGGTTTTTTCCCCCGTTTGCTTTGTGCATGGCTCCAATCTGTTTAAGAGAACATTGGCACCTGTCCCCTGAAAGTTAAAGTAGTTCAGCAGTGCCTACTTGGTGTCTGGCAGCACAGCAAGTTCTCTGAGGTACAGCGTACTGAGCCGACTGGACAGGATTTATCATGATTAAGTCAAGAAGACACAGAAGAGGTGACACCACATCAAGGTTGGAAGAGTGCTCCTCAGAGCACCAACAGGGAGCATTTCCCCAACACTCAAACCCATGAATGTCCACGCAGCAGCAGGCACTTGCTTCAAAGGTTATCTTACGTTCCCAGACACGTGGAAATTGAAAGCATGCTCAGAGATGGTGCAATGTCATGCTGAACCACAAACAGGGCAAGTTCTGCTGGTATGCCCATCACCATCTTTTCTCCAGTTATTTTCTCTAGTGTGCTTGGGTAGAAATCTATAAAAACTGGGTCACTGCATCTCCACTTCATTTACCAGCAACGGGGTGTTTCGCATTTGTCTCAGTCAACATCCCTATTGCTTGGGAAAACACCTGGTGATTTATGATCAACAAGAATAACAGTTTTCAAGTCTTGCTCAACCTACAGGATCTGGTCAAGTAACACAGAGGGAAATAGAGCACAAAGTCAGAAAAGCAAAATGGATCATAAGTCTGCTGGTGTTTCACAGCTCACAATGTCAGCTCCTTACTCTCATCCTCAGTCAGCACATGCTTGGTTAATGGTATTTTTGGAAAAAAGCATCAGCTTGATAAGAAAACTGAGGTATGGAAAATCTACTTCTCTCCTGAGCTTCTGGACCCTTGATATTAATTTGCACCTCATTTCTCATTTGGATACAGCATTATGAAGAAGCAATGGCTGGAAGAAATGCCATTCAGCCACTGGAATACAGACTTCTCATCCCTAGGAGAAAAGGATTCACATCCTTAGTGCTTCCTCCGATTGCTTGTCCGTCAAGTCAAGTCACCTCTCAATTGTTTTGATGAACTAAAGGCTGTCAGAGGATGAGTCTCATAGACTTCTCAAATGTGACGTTTAGAAAGAGCATATTCTAAATTGCATATAGCATCTTTCTTTTTCCTATCAATTTAATCTGGAGGGTTGAAGACACACGATGAGAAACAAATGGAGCCTTCTGGGAGTCCACCTGCTGTTTAACAAATTCCTCTCTCAAGAAACATTTTTCAGCATAGAAAATTCAACACAGAGATCATCTCAATGAGAATTGCTCTAGAAAGGATAAAACTTGCACCAAATAGCAGGGGACAAGGATGGGGTTTCTTGCTGTTTGCTGCAGAAAGAAATACCACAGAAGTGCGGGTATTTTTTAATCCTGAACTTCCCTTGAAAATGCTGTAGCAACTTATCACCAACATGCTGTATGATGCTGTGAAAGCATACTGGAACAATTCATTACTAAATTCACTCCTATCTGTAAGTGCACACCCCTGCAGCACCGAGCACACAGCCTCAGGATGGCCAGGCTCTCTACCTGCCAGTGGGCATGCAAGCAAGCAGGGCAACAGCACAGCAGCAGCACTTGCCAAACACAGCAGCAAGCACAGCAAAGTACAACTGTTTTGTTGTTCTTGGTTTTTTTCCTTCCAAACTCCCTTTGCCCATTTCTATTCATTTTTTAAAATGTGCTCAGATCAAGCCTATCTGTGATTCTTATTAGCAGTGACTCATATCAGCTGCAATGCTAGCTTGTCTCAGTCTCAGGAGAATTAAATTGAATAAACCTGGATGGTTTCTCAGGCTGTGCAAAAATATTGGACTTGTATTTTATTTCCAGATATATTAGCATCACTTTCCCAACACAATGCATCAGCACTTCACCATCCACTCTGAAATAGAAGCTGGATTTCTCAGGAATATCAGCAGATGCATTAGCTTTCAGCACACCTCATTCATCACAGTGCTACAGAAAAGTGCTTAATATCACACATAGACACCAAGCAGTGCACTTTGAAGGAAAACTGGCAGTTGCTTTTGCCTAGAAGCAGCTCATGATATTTTTGGGGTGCCACAACCACATGCAACATTTAATGAAAAAAACTTACAAACAGCAATTTCTTCAAGACTTCTTGCTGTCGCATGCATTTGATGATGCAATATGCAGCTGAGCAGGGGCTGGCAGAATAGTGTATTACCCATTGGAGCAACTATTAATTGGCTCTTGTGTTATCAGTGTTTCAAGGACCCTTCAAAGTGCAGTTGCTTTTACGAGAAAATGCACCTGCTAGTTGAGCTTCTTTTTTTCTTCCTCCTCTTCACCTTGACCAGAGTATTTTTAGCTGTATGGACAGACTTGCCAATACTTTCACATTCAGTTCTTTGCAAGGAAATTTCTGACAACACACAGCAATGAATGAACCATATCTACCAGGGTCAAGAGAGACAGGAGAGAAGTGATGGGCAAAATCAACTTCCCAAAAGACTTCTTCAGTATTTTTGCTTTCGGTATTTTAGTTCCCTTTCTTTTTCCACAGCCTCCTCCACTCAGAGAACTTTATCATTAAGTTTGTACCCAATTTCAGTCAGCTCAGGATTTGGCCCGAGATTTTGCTCAACAAGATCAGCTGGCACTTACAAACAATTTGATAAAGCTACCCACATGCCTCTGCAGAAGCAAGTGTCAAATACACCGAGTCTCCTGGATCCCCTAATGTAAGCCTATTTGGTGGAAAATGGTCCAACACTGTCATCTCAGAAAGCAGTAAATTTCATTCAAATGAAACAACCTCTCGTCTGTTCATCTCAGCAGGTAACATGTAAACTTCTGCCAAAACAGTAAATAGAAGTACTTGTTTCCACGAGAGCGCAGTATCAGTAAATAAGAGAGGAAAGACATTCATGAAGCACTTTTCCTATTAATTCATGTGATGCTGAGACCAAGAGTGATTCACTAATTGCTATTAAAAACAGTAACACGATGGACTGAATTCTGAGACAACAACAGCAGACACGAGCCCATGTCTTCAGGTCACCGTTCAGCTGTCTCAGACAGACACAAACTACTGACAGTGTAAATGGGTACCCTTACAATTATGCTTAAATCCACTATTTTGACTAAATCTTCCAGAAGTAAGCAGATGCATTTAGAACTATGTAGCAGGAGGGCAAGTAGGGCTCGTAAACTCCAGCACACAAATTTTTATGCCCTTTATGTACTTCGATTTCAAGGGAGCCTTTGAGAACCAGTGCTGAGTACCACATGGATTTACGATTCTTCCTAGGCTTCCCTGAATTTCCAGTCTTTCTTCAGCAGCCTGGTTTCAGTGTCAGTGTTTCATTATGAAATCTATTATCTTATAATCTCATCTTTTATCTTCACATCTTATATTCATTATCTTAAACTCCCAAAGTTTGCTGTCCCATTTGACACTTTCTGCTCTCCTAGTCGTGGAATTTCTTCTCACATGGAAAACTGATCAAACTTGGAGTTTTACATGTTTTGTACTTCAGATGTATAACATGCTCCCAACACATCCAGAATCCACTCTGCGGCCTATCTTAAGTCCCTCCATCCTCCACTTTTGTCCCAAGTAACGTGCAGAAGGAGGGAAAAAAATATTCTTAACCGGGTACCTTTTCAGACAAGGCCTTTAAACTGTCTAGAAACCTCTGCCAGAAATCCTTGAAGAGGGGTCGATCAATTCTCTTCAGGCTCTCTTTGGTGCTGGCATCCACGCTGACATACAGCTGCGTTACTGGCTCAAGGTTCCTTGGTAATAAAAAGAAGGGGATTGTTATTTTCAGACATTACTGGTAACTGAATTTGTGCTTTCTTACCAAAGCATGTATAAAAACACAGCATATCCCAACAAGCTGCTCCGCTGGTCCAGCAGCAACAGGGGCCATACTGTATTTACAGGGAAAACTCTCAAAGTTCAGCAGTTCATCGCTGCCAAATGACCAGTCTTAACAGCAAGAAGTTACAAACTTCTATTGTGTCTGGCATCTGTGAGCCTGGCACGGGTAACTTCTAAAAGATGAAACCTCTGCTGTGCGAAGAGCCTGGGTCGAGCCTAATCCACTCCCTAAACCCCAAGGGTATAAAGGAGAATGAGCAATGGTGAAGTCTATTAGCAAAGGGATAATGAAGGGCAAAAAAAAAAAAGGAACAAACTAAAGCGAGCTCCCTTGTCACAGACAGAACTGATAAAGGCAGCAGGTGTAACACACGTTCATTCTTCTGCTGTCCGCAGGGAGATGAAATGACAGCCTCCAGACTGCACCGTGTGACTCTAGCTCTGAGCAGTTTTAGGACAACACTTTGCAAGTGTTTTTTTTTTTNGAAGACTGTTAATGAGCAGGCTATAGTCCCAGATTGATTTGGTCCTTTAGAAGATGAGAACAAATTAGAAGCTATTGTTCAGCTGCCAAATGACGCCACCTAAAAATACACCAAAGTCCCGCGCCCTCCCCAGAGGTGACAAGATGACAAGAACTGTCCAGAACGAGACCGAGCAGAGCTGTCAGCAGCCAGAAAATCCAATTACTCGACATGAACATTCAACCTATCTAAACATACTTTCTCTATATGTATTTAGACTAAAGAATGAAATAGCCCAGAACAAACATAACATTTTAGGTTAAAAAACCTGTTTTGCCAACAAGCTGGTCTGGACTGCCAGCCCAAAGCCACAAGCTCCAGAAATGACCAAGTGTTCTAGCCATGAGTGTACTGAAGTATTCAATTACAAAGAACATAGCCAAAATACTCTTTTTCTTTCCTTAAAGCTACATTTGCCTAATTAAGAGACCTCACTGAGGACAGAGCAAGTGCTTTTTTAAAACATGAGCTGAGAATATCATCTCTTCTAGGGATCTGAATCCCAAGGACAGGCAAGAGGAAGCAGACTCAGCACTGGAGAAAATTAGGTAACTCCTTAATCTCCCTTTCTCCTTAAGAGATGCCAGCAAGGGATTTCTGCCCCAAATTGCTGCAGATAGAGCTGTCCACGGAGCTCTCCCATGGCAGGGCTGGGAAGCAGCATGACCTCCTGCACGCTCTCACCAAAGTGGGGGATAAGGTAAAAGTGCCATGAGGGGTGCGCCCATCACCAGGGAGAAACAGCACAAGCTGATCTTTCCTGAACACAACTGGATTTCATGATTAACAGGAAATTTAGTGGCACATTACTTGGATAGACTTTCCAAAGTCCCTCCTTAATTTTGGGTTATAATTTGCAAACTAGAATGACTGAAGACACCCGAGATCCCATCCAGGAGACCGAATTGAAATTCAGGGCATTTAGCACATGTAAGCTGAACACAGGCAGAAATCACAACTGAGCAGCGTAGCACAACTCAAGAACAGTAAACTGATTTCAGACCACCAGCCATGGGGTGGTTTTACAAGCAAAAGACAGGACACAACCTAGTTAATGATACAAAAACCAGAAACTTCTACATAGTAAGCAAATGCTCATTCTTGTGAGCAATAAGCATCTGCTCATTATTATTGATGCTCATAAATGCAAACACATCTATGTGTGGGTTCCTGTTCACAGCCAATGATCAGAAACAAGAAAAGGAAGAGGACAAGACCCAGGTAGCTGTTCAGTGAGCAATAAAATTACTTTCACTTTATGAAAAAGTGGGTGGCTGGAGGCAGACGAAGCCACAGTCTAAATACAAAAGGAGGAGGAAGAGAGGAGGAAGGCACAGGCAGCACCACTCTGGAGACCACGTGGGTCCCCAAAGCCAGCGAACACCCCAGGCGTGCTCTGAGTTTGCGTGCTGGATGCCAGAGGTCATGCTGCTTATTTTAGGGCTAACTTTTAGACTATAGCTGACTCTGCTGACAACAGAAAAATGAACTTGGTGCGTGCTTCACTTCTTGTATTAGGCAAGTCATTTGCTTTGATTAGCCAAAGATCAGTTGCAATTTTTAACAACAGCAAGACTAGCATTTTATCACTTTCTTTTTTGTTTCTTTTTAACAACATTCAGCAGATCCTAAGAGATCAGCTTCAAAATATAGCATGCTCTCCTTTTAAAATGCTATTTTTAGGAGGGAGCAATTTCTGTCTATCAGGCACATAATACATGACTTAAAGTAACTTGATTACACAATTATTCAATCATTTGGAATGCCTTTGTAGTGTATAATTACTCACTCAAAAATTGCAGGCCCTTCCCCCCTTGCTGCCATATTCAGACCACGAAAAGGAAGTAAAAAGGAAGCTCTCAGAAAGTGCTAATATGGAAAGGCATCGAACTGAAATAACAAGCTGAGCAACGTACCAAAAACACCCTGCACAGAGCTGCACTCACTTGCTTGACTAACTCCAGGGACGGATTTGTCGGCACTGTTAGCTGATGGTGTTCAAATGAGGTCCCAGCCACCCTGCAGCTCACACTGCCATGCAGGGCAAGGGCAATAGCTATGTTTCCTTGCTACACTGCTTCATTTTTTTTGTTAAAAGTGGCCTGGTTACTAAAGAACATCAGCACCAGCAATCCTTCACATTTGTAAAAACTCTTCTGGAGTTCATTGAAGCATTGTGAATGTTTAGCTCAAGTCCGTCTGAGAGGGAGGAAAAAAAAAAACCTCCTGCTCCCACATTTGCAGATGAGCGTGCTGTGCTGTATCACTGTGCTTTCCCCTCGCTATTAGACTGTACTCCGGGTCCTGCTGCAGAGGCTGGGCTGTACAGATCTTTGGTTTGAGCCGTTATGGCTGTTTGTAATACAGAGTCAGGGCAAAGATCAGACTGCAAGGGCAGCAGACAAACCAGAAAGACACTCTGAGTCTGGTCTCCTGCTCTAGCTGCCAAACACTCACGCCAGTTATTCGCGTCCCCAAGCACAAAACGCAGCTCGCTTGCTGTTCTCTCTCCCTCACACCTCCAGGAGACATGATATTACTTTCTCTTCACTTCAAGAAGTGATCACACTTTAAGAGATACAAAAAAGAAAATCAAGCTGGGAGAGAGAAAGATGAGAAAAACACAGGGAGATTAAGGTTAA
Source organism: Anseranas semipalmata (assembly GCA_013399115.1). Lineage (NCBI taxonomy): Eukaryota > Metazoa > Chordata > Aves > Anseriformes > Anseranatidae > Anseranas > Anseranas semipalmata. The sequence continues at coordinate 44,250 of VXAA01005408.1, forward strand.
AATCAAATAGGTGCCAAGTAAGCTTTTTTTATTGTCAGCACTCACGCAGAGCTGACTCGGACAAATAATAAAATGGCATTACAACACAGGTCAGCACTCAAATGCCTTAGTAGGGAGTTATTTTGTCCAGCTCTTACCTAATCTCATCTGGAAACTGCGCATTAGTAACAAGGAAGCTCGAGATGTCGTGCTGGTGCAGGAGCTTCAGGAAGCGGTTGATCTCCGGGTACATGATGGGCTCTCCCACCAGTGACAGCGCGCAGTGCCTTGCTGTCATTGCTTCCTCAAAGCGATCTGCTTTTACTCCTGACACTCCTGCAAGAAGACAGAGAACAGGCGTAAGTTACATATAGCCTCCTCCCAAACCAGGCATTCGTATCTGTAATGCACCCTGGCATCGAGTAAAACCTGTTAGAGCCTTCCTGAATCAGAGGTGACACCAGGCCACAGCCAGGGACAACCAGGACAGCTCTGCAGGAATCCACAAAGCAGCGTATGGCCAGGCGCACCGAGTTCAGGGCTGTGTGCACAGTTAACTATTGCAAGCAATTTTTTTGGTAATATTTGAGCTAAACTTTCCCTTGCTTAGACCTCAGTGATGCTGCCTAAACACTGAGACATGCACAAGAGCGAGTTCAACGCCATTTCAAGTAGACATTTAAAACTAAAAATAAAAATAGAAGAAAAAAAAAAGACAAAAGTTCTGTTTCTCTCCACTGCTAACCACACATTGCGCTACAGCCCCGCGAGGACAAAGTCCTCAGAGGAGCCTGGCACACTTCACCAAGCACTGCCACCAGGTCTGAATCCGCGTCGGCCACCACGTGAAGTGCAACCCGACAGAGGATGTGCTGAAAAGAAAACTCAACACATGACACTGTCTTCAATAGCGAGAGAAAATTCAGAACAAAGAGGGAAAAGCGAAGAACTCAACGGTAGCATCCACGTGAAAATGCCATCTGCAGGTTTAACCGATCTGAGTCACATTTACTATACCCACAGGAGGGCAGGGGAGAGGTGAATGCTGCTCCGGCCCATCCGTACCTAAGTGCTCAGCACCCCGTATGAAACCATCCGACTACAAACAAGCCTTTGTTCCAAATGTGTCACTTCGCATTTCCTTGACGTGCCTTGATGTACTTGAATAATATCTGAGGTTTCAGAATGGGGGTTGGTCTGTTTTAAAAAAACAAAGACTTAAGTTTGAAACCAGGTCCTCAGCTCACCTCCCGTTGCCTAGACGCTGGAGCTCAAGCAGTACAGAAAATTACATGCTATGCTGCAAAGCCAAGATAAAAAGAGGTGTTCATGGATATTGCTTCAGCCTCACGTAGAAAAGCTGGTTTGTGATCAGAGCGAAGCTTAGTGCATTTTAAACCAGCCAGGCTCCGTCCCGAATAGGTGACAGGACTAATGGTTACGCTGCGGAAACTTGACGGTACTAAATGAGAACTTTGTTTGAAAAGAAAGGAGCATCTCAACCACACACAGAGATTAAAGGACTTAACTTTTGTTTTCCTAAAGCTACTCTAGGTCATTTTGGGAATTAATTAATTTCTCTCTCTCAGCGCCTTGCAATTGGACTACAGTAATTACACTGCCAGCTTTATAAGCAGACAGAAGAAAATTCCAACATCATATAAAGTTCGAGAGTAACTTTCTTAAAATGGTTTACATCAAACCTGACATACAGTAAATACACTGCAGAGGAGGGTAGAGGTTTTATATGCAATCATTCAACCACATAAATCACAAGCTAGACAGCAGTAAACTAAACAGGATTAGCGGGTACTCCAAGGAGCTCCTGAACTCTTCCGTACTTCTGGCTGCCATACCACCACGGCACTCAGCCTCTGCTCCTGCAGACGAACCTCCTTCTGTCTTCAGTCGGCAACAAACTTCAGCAAAGTCAGAGCTCAGGCAGATTCTGCATGGCATGCAGCAGGTCCAACGCAGGTGCAGGAGCCACAGGAACCTGAGGTGCCTCTGCAAGAGGCAGTGGTGCACAGCTTCCAGCTCCTGCTGAGCTCAGATCTCAGCAGAGCGTGCAGCCGAGCCCCCTCCGGTCAGCACATCTCCTTGGAAGAGCTGATTCCAGCTGCTCTCCTACTGGTGCACTTTAATTTGGGAAAGGAAAGCATCATCTGGCACACCTCCCTGGATAGGCTGGCTGTCGTCTTCGGGTGCCCCTCTGCAAGTACTGTACCGCTGCCTGGGTGACTAGGGAGGCAAGGAGCACATTTTATGCACATTTACAGGAAGATACACAGGTCTTCCCAGATCTCATTTTAAGACCCGTGTTCTGAGTGATTCCCACAAAACTCCTTCCTGTAAGCCAGTAGGATTTCCTAGTTCAGGTCACGCATTTGTGTTTATTTGTTCATTTTTCCCCAAGTTAAACCAGGGCTGTATTATCAGAGACACACACACACTTATTTTTGAGTTATGTTTCCATTCTGTGTGTGCCCTTCACAAGGGCACTGAGATTTACTAGTCACTACCTAGAAAAGGTATCCATCAAATAAACTGCTTCCCACCTTAGCACCCTATCAGGAAGATGTCTCTCCATCAGTTACTCTAAAAGAGAATTATGTGACGTTAATTAACATCTACAGTCTTCAAAACCTGTACACACTATGTCAACATTAGAAGAGGAGAGAACACATCTTTAAAAGCATGCAGAGAGACTCCTGCAGGACAGAGGACTATCCTCTAGGTTATGCTATAGGAGAGGGTCCACAAATGTTTTTTTGTTCTTTCAGAAAACATCTCATTTTTACTACAATGTGTGCAAATAACAACACATCAGAATAGCTCTCCTCTTCCTCTGGTGCACAGAGATGTCCGTACCAGAACGCAAAGCTGTGGTACTGGTACTACTAGGAGCACCAATTTATTCAAGTGTCATCTGAGCAGCATGACCAGACTCAAGAACCTTGAAGGCTCTCTAAGTTGTCTTCACCATGCTTTTCTTCTCCAGTAGCTCAAATACTCTGCTGTACACTGGGATCAGCATTTGAACTCCTTGGCAGATGCGCACAGCACCCAGCTGGAAACTTGACCAGTGTCAACGTGGCAGCCCACAGAGCCCAGCTGCAATCCATCTTCCCTCCGCGCTCACTCCCTCTTCAACAAAGCAATCTAGTCCATCACTCTGCTCAAATATTTTATTTATTTGTTTTAAAAATCAGTCGTCATAAAATCCAACCTACTACTTGTGGAGCGCTGCTAAGTTTGCTGGAAGCGGTCGTGTTCCCTTCCCGAAGCACCTCCTGCCCGCAGGGAGCACGGCTCTGGCAGGGTGCGCGGAGGATCACTGGGCATCTCCCAGCCCTCCCTGGCTTCGGCTTACTGCACAACGTTTATACTCAATTTTGCTCTCACTGATTCTACTCTAGATATTTTCACCTGCACCTCAGGGAAACGACAGTGTAAAATTCACAAAAATGTAACAGCTAGCTACTGGTCTTAATTTTTTCCTGGTTTTCTTCTCCTTAATAAACCTCTTGCTCTTAGGCTCCCAAGACAGGAGGCACATTACTATCTATTACTCTGAAGAAGTAACACATTTTTTCTTTTTCCACTTTGCAACACAGTTCTAGTCCAGAGCTTTTTTCTTTTTTCCTCCAATCATTCTCCTTTCACAGTTCCAGGTCAAGGGTAACTGTGCTGAGGAAGCACGTGCAAGTTTCAGAGAATATTTGGGAATTTATTTAATGGAAAATAAGCTCCAGAAGAGAGAATTGGACTGTCTTTACAGACCTCTTGACACTTTGGGAATATTTTCAGATGCTGCCAAGTCACTCTTGAATCCTTCCTCCTCCCCAGCCCTTTTGGGAAGGCACCAAAGTGTAATATGGGGAGGATAGGGTTATTCCAGCGTTTAAAGTTGGGTTTAAACCAACCCCTGCACTCAGCTTTCAGAAGGCAGGGCTTTCAAACAGCTGCAAAATAACTTTTGCTTTTCACCTTCTTGTAGGGCAAACAAGAACACATTTCTGCCATACAGGAGCAATGCTTCCATCACACTGCAGTGCGCTAACATCGAATGCAGGAACTACCCTTGAGCCATGCACAAATACACCCTATACTCCATCAGTAACTGCATGCAAATCCAGCCATCACTTTAAACAGCATGGGGCTTTTTTCGAGGTGAATATAAGTGACTATTTCAACTCAGGTCCTACCTGATAAAAAGGATTTTTTTTACTATTATTATTTTTAGGACTTCTGAATTTCACAGGTATAACACAAACCACAGAACTACCTGTTAAAGGGGACAGCCCCAGATGTCTAGTCCAGGCTCCTGCTCAGAGAGGACAGCTGCCAACACCGCCTGGGGTGGTAACAGCTTTGCTTGAAAGACCTGAAAACCTCAAGGTTGGAGGGTGTCCCCCACCTCTCTGGGGACCTGTCCAAGAGCTGCACCACCTTCGCTGTACAAGCTTATTCTGCTGTCCAGCCTGAATCCATCAAACAGCAACTTGAGTCTGTTGTCCCTTGGTGTACAATGGCAGGCGGGTCTCCTCCCAGCGGACTGGCAATGGGGCGCTGACACCCTCACGCAGAACTTGCCACTTCTTGCTGAACTCCACGCGTGTCTGCCAGCCCAATAACCAGCTTTCTCGAGGTTCTGTTGAAGCAAAGCTCTGCTGTTCAGCGTGCCTGCCACCCTCCCTAAATTAGTATTGCCTGCAAAGCTGCTGAGGGCGTATTCAGTCTTGTCGTCCGTTCATGGAGAGGTACAACGCAGGCTCCTGGATCAACACCGGTATTACCCTGCTTGTTATCAGCCACCAACCAGACTTCAAGCTATTGAGCACAATCCTTTCAGCCTGTCCAGCCGCATTTCAACTCATTTAAGAGCCCGGCTATCCAGAATAGACTGAATAAAAGAGTAGAGCTTTGAGAAGTGCTCAGTACTCTAAGTGTTAAGCATGAATACTGCCTTGTTTATAGCTTTAACTGTTGTTATTGCATTCCAGACGAAATCTGACATCCTACACGCTCTTCACTCAGACAAACCACCTGTACCCAAACTCCTGCTGTGCTGGCACCGCATCCCGCCAGCTGAGCTGACAGCAGGCCAGCAAACCCTGCAGCAGCTCTGGCCCAGCCCGGCAGCGCTGCTGCAGCCCTCCTGCCCCTCCTGAGCACTCTCCCCACGCGACCCCAGCACGAGAGGAACGACGCAGGGTGTGAGACCTGCACGTCCTTACGCCCTGCCTCAAGTGCCAACAGCTGTGCTTTGCTTGGACTGAAGGAAGATGCACTGCTGACACCAACTACTACCATGCCTCCGCTCGTCTTACCCCTTCCCCAAGGAAAACTTCCCCTGCCAAATTAACACGCTCTTCCCCTAACCCACCACAGCACCGTCACTTCTCTCCCGAGGAGCTCCGGAGCTGCAGCCCAACCCACAGGACCGCAGGCAAGCAACAGGCAGAGCACAGCCAGGTCTTGTTCTTCTGGCTGCTCTCCACCCAGCTAGAACGGGAGCTCCCAGGGACCTGGCTTCCCCGGGGCTGTTGGTCTGGGATTACAGGATGATTCAAACCAGCCACTTCATGAATGTGTAAAACAAAGCTCATGAGGCCCCAGCGTGAGTTATTTTTCCGCCTATTACATAAGTCCAATGAATGAGACAGCGCAACTCCCCTCCGCTGACACAAGTTTTTTTTGCCTGTCACATTTTTAATCCATTGGGTTCTCTCTGCGCACAGCCAACGTAAACAAACGGGTTCCCAAAATGACAGCCAAGACTAAGGCTCATCTTGCCCTTTTTATGGATGCTTCATTTCACTCCTGCTGCTCACGCAGCCTCTGCTGTCAATTAGCAAGAGCAGAGTTCTAGACCTGTCCTGCCAAGCCGGCCAGCCCTCCGAGCACACAGAGCTGACCTTGGTAGAGTGACCAAGCTTTTACACATCTGTGGGAAGGAAAAATAAATAAAAAATAACCAACAACCATCTACCTCTCTATATACAGATATATAGCAAGTAAATGAACTCATGAGGATTTGATATTGGAAGCAAAATACAGTAATTTTCAGAACTGCCGAACAACTGCAGCTTCAGTCTCACACAGATAATACTGAATCTTTTTGATAAATAATACCATCCTGAATGGTACTGCTCACTTACTAATGAGGAAAATGCAATCTAGAAATTTCAGAGGTAACAAAAGCTCCTGGAGGAATAAGGCTGAACAGTATATTTCCTATTCAGGTCAGAGATTGATTCCTTTTGCCTTCCACCTGCCCTCACTTTTATTTTTATTTTTTTATATATATATATATATATATATATATATATATATATAAAAGAATCAAGATCACTCATCATGCAGGCTAGCTTTAACTACTGTGGAAGCTTCTGTACACACGGAGAGAAAGGATATAATAGCTACCAGCATGTACAAGAGGCAACTCCACTCTACTCCCTCAAGGCTGCAGTAGATACCCAAGAGCTTACTCATGGTTCTAAGGTCAAAAACAAGGCAGAAAATTTCCAAAAACAAGTAATAAGTACGCCCCCAAAGTTCCCCACTTGCCCATCTTTCCAAGATTATAAATCTTATGCCTCTTTCCCAGCATTCTGCAGGTAACCAGAATGTTTTGATCTAAGCTTTGAAGATGGTGCGGCTGATTATCTTCCAAAAGCATCATTAATGGAGAAGAGTAGGAAAAGTTACCTTTGAACTGCTTAATCATATTCCGATGGTTCTCAATAGCCTCCTGCAAGATCATTTCAGGTTGGTCCATCTTCCACCGCCACTCTGTGCCCACTGGATTTGTATGATGTCTGAAGGAAAAAGAGACCGAGTCATTCACTGCAGTTTGTACGAACCCATCCATCACCCTGGGGACTCTGGCATTGTTTAATAAAATTAAAAACCAACAGCAAATTCTCAGCAAGATCCTGCTTCTGACAAGTCTCAGATGTGATCTTTGAACACCATTCTTATACCCCTCTCTTCCCAGACTCTGGTCTCCACAGAAAGAAGAACTTTGCACTGAACCTTGCAGTTTAATATAAACATAGCATACCTATCTTGAATTATGGGTAAAAGGTTTTTAAGAAGCTAAAATGATGCTCTGCAGCCAGAAAGACCTCTTTAAAGAAAGAAAAAACAGCTCTACCTCCTCTTCTCACCACGGCTACATAAAGCACTCAAAAAGGAAGATCCTAAGCCCTTTCTAGTTCCATTCTGGAAGTACCAACTGCTACCTCGAGAAGGAAAGGATTTATTTCTAAGCCAAACCTTGGTTAACACTCTAGTAACAAGAAGACAAGGGCAGGCTACTCAAAATACATGAAGATTCTGGGAAGTCTGCAGTATCCCAGAGATTCATCTCTGGTGGATCTGATTAGTCTCCCAGATTTACTTTGTAGGGGTTTCTCATCACTTCCGAGATCTGCCAGCTACCCAGTCACTGTCACCCAAATGCAAAAAATAAAGTGTTAATTTCGGAGCCAAATAGACTGCAGGGATAAAAGCCACCGATCATCCCTCTGAGGAACACCAGCATCAAACTGGGCTAAGAAGCCACCTTGCCTACACAGAAAGGACTACTGTACCCACATTTTGCTTCCCTCAAAAATGCAGAAAGCCTACTCAGGTCAATCCACCACCCAAGCACCTGGAACATACCTCAAGTTTCTCCTCATTCCTTTACTCTTTGCCATGGGAGGATATTACTAAGCCATTGTAAGTCACCTGGAAGAACCCAATCCAGACCAGCAAGTGAATACCACAAACTGACATGCTCACACCTGGACAACACCCACCCATGGAGAGCCTGTACAAGGGCACAGACCTCTCCCTGGTGAGAGGAGTTTCCCACTAACCTTGCTGCGCTTGGATTAGTATCAAACAGGGATAGGAAGATACCTAAAGGCTGCAATAAGAAAATCAAAGAATTTCTATGCTTTTACCTCCTTGCTCTCTCTGCTGTCTCCTGCTTTTTCCCAGAATATGCCACAAAAATTTCTCCACTTCTCCCCTACCAATTCTACTGTGGCTCATATAACAATGTATTAAAAGAAGAGTAGTGTGTATATTTGCTGTGCCTTTCAAAATAGCATTATTGGATTAACATAGGACCGGACAAGAAAACAACATCAAGCAATATATCCTCTTGAAACTCAGTTTTCTCTTTTCTCAGCTGCTTTCATCATCCCTGGAAGTCAGCCATGGAGAGGACTGCAAGGTTACCTGCCTTACTCTTCCAGCTACAAGGGCATTAGGATGTAACATTCAGCATTTAACTAAAGGAGAAAAGATGGACGGGGCACTTTTTCAGAAAGAAATAGCCTACTGAAGACAATCAAAAGACTCCCACTGACTTCTCCAAGTGGGAAAGACCTGCAGCTCCATACCTGGGCAGTGCTAAAACACAATTCTAGATCCAGCTTCAACTAGAACAGCCCTTGGCCCAAACATTTCTTTGCCCACTTCAAGAGCAAAGATTCAAATGCTGCTCTCAAACTACTTCATCTCAAAGATCCTTTAAGCTAAAACAGCTTTCCTTTTTGGATTTTTTTTTTTTTTTTCAAATGCTGCCAACATGGAAAGTTTTCTGAATGCCAACTATAAAAAGGCATTTATAAAACACTTACATGTTTAACTACATAGCTTGTACCCCATATATTTAAAAGGGCAAGCTGGCAGAAAATCAACAGGCTCTTAATGCATGCTGGACAACTATTAATTACTAGCGTCTAACAGTCCTTGAATTTTTAACACGTTCTAACTGTTTATTAAACATACCAGGTCGTGTCTACAAAGCAGCTTATTTGGCAAAAAGCAGCTTCTCATAGGGAACAAAGCAACAGTTTGTGGCTGATAAGATTGTTTCACAGCCCTGGCAAAGACTGAACTTCACCGTCACCTTCCCGTCCCCCTGCAGGCTGTCACCCCCAGCATCTTCCACCTCACCAGCTACTCAAATCTTGAGCAGGTAATTGTGCGTGATATTCCTTCCCATCCCAAAATAACACCGCACACAAAAAAATCCCACCCAAAACCACACATACACCAGAAAGCTCTTACTGTATTAGAATTTCCAAGTGTGAAATGTTTGATCTGACACTTCAGAGACGAGCCATCACTGCCTCAGCACCCCACTACGACAAAGCAATGATGGGGAGCTCTCCGCTTGCTCCAGCTCTTCCCCAGCTAATAAAGACTGCCACCAATCCAACCTTATTTGCATTTTCAGACCTTTGATCTACCAGTATTATTTGCCAGTGTCACCAACACGTGCCCTGCAGTCAGACCTCTGGGAGGAAGGCGGATGCTTCAGTATGGCACTGCATCCCACTCCCCAGTTGCGTGGGTATTATTTTAGTAACTCAGCTTTTGCTTTATTATCAGGACAGGTTCGTTCAACTCCACTAATTCTAACAGTGCAAAATGACAAGGGAATTTACAGCAACTTCTTTACAAAACCAGAGGCATTTTCTCCTTGCTTTTAAGAAACTACAGCTTGTTTATACAGGAAATCTTTCAAAAAGACTGGAAGTGTCTGACTTTGTGCCTCTTGCCTTCCATCAGGCAGGGTGAAACCATGAGTACAGATGGTCCTAGGAGCAGAGACTGAAAAACAGGGCTCTTAAATGGAAGTTTATTTTGCAATCAACTCCCAGCATAGCCAGAAGAAACCACTGACCCTCTTTTAAAATGTTTGCTTTCTTCTATGAGCAAAGGTTAGTGTTATGAAGTCTTTCAAGAAACTTTGAGGGAAATCGCAGCACAGGCACGAAGTATCATTTATTCCAGTGATCACCTGACTGATGTCAATACCTGGCAGAGAACACGAAGGTGAGGAAACGCTGGCGGCAGTGATCATGAAAGGACAGAGTACGTGATTCTCAGGAAGGAAAAAGCAGAGCAAAACCAAGAGAGCTCAAGACAGCAGGCTTCAGTGATCCCTGAGAACCAGCAGGAGAGGTCCTAGAGGAGAAATGTTTAAGGGCAAACAAGTTCGGGAGAACTAGCAGTTTTTTAAACCCTATTAAGGCAGAAGTGCAAACCGTGGCAATAAAAAGCAAAGTGTAACAAAAAACCAATCCGGCAGAATCACAGGCTCTTCTGCAACCTTGCAATCCTCCAGCTGAAAAGAAAAAAAGGAAGAACATAGGGTCACAATCAGAGAGGTCAATGCACACAGTGAGATACACTTAGCAAAGGACATAAAAAAGGGCCAACAAGAAAGCCTTTCCCTGTAATGACATGAGGAGTAAGTAGACGACCAAGAAAAAAGTTTGGCCAATGCACAAGAACACAAAGTTTAATGTTTCTGCATGATGACAAGAAAAGTGTTTGCACCTCTTCTACTACTTCCTCCCAACAACAAAGGGAAAAAACAGATGAGAGTAGGAAAAGGACAAAATAATGATACTTATCTAAAAAGTGTTTTCACTAGGGTGGTTAACCTCGCCCTGGAACGTGCTGATGAACTGGCTGATGGAGTATCCCAGTTGCTAGCAATAAGCTGAAAGTTTGTGGACAACACGTGAAAGTAACTTCAAAAAGACTGCAAGAGTGCAAATGCAATGCCTGCTTTAGCAGGAACCAAGGATTTCTGTACCAGGCCCTCTTAACTTCCAACTCCTCAGGACATGCTGGACTAAAGTTTTTTTTAAATTTCCACCCCCCCCTCCACAAGACAGCATAGAGATGAGTAACAGCCAACATGAATCTGTATAGAACATTTCACACCAAGGCCACCACAGGGCCTTGTAGGCAAAGGAAAAAGAAGAGGTCAAGCTTTTGACATCAATTTACCCGATATTCTCATGGTCTGACCAGAGAAATGTTCTGTAGATGGCACTATTTTGTAAAAGGGTACATTATCACGGTGGAAAACTTGTATCACAGATGAGTTACCACTGGTTCAGAAGGACACTAGACCTAGCCAAAAGGGCATTGCAGGGCAGTGTACTGGACTGGCCCTATTCAGGCTTGCCACGTCCACAGGTGGAACCAACATGTTTGGAAATGCAACCTCACAGCACGCAATTAGGAACAGGTCACCACGTTGATGGCGGCATCACCACACTGCTGGTGACAAGCAGTCAAACTGAGCTGACTGCAAAACACGGTATGGGGAAGCAAAGAGCTGGGAAGCGCTTCCACCAAGAGGGATGTGTTGCTGACAGTGAGGATGAGCTGTTCTCCATGTGTGCAGAGGAAAAGCAAAAATGGCCTCAAAACAAGAGCAAAGGGGGGATGCCTGGGTCTGCAGGGGGACTGGTAGAACAACGCCGCAGCAGGCTGCACGAGCATCATTGCTTCGTGCTTCTAAGCACAGGTTAGACAAACAGCTCAGGACTGATTCGGGTATACCTGAAACTGCCTTGTGGCAGGGGATAAACCAAAGACTTCAAATCTCATTTATTTTCTACAAATCAGACAACACTCGCTTCAAAAAGAGTAAGTTTTGATAGGCATTTTTTAATTGTTGTTCCTATCTAGACTGCTGTCTGAGAAAAAGGAACACAGACAACGTATCTATAGAAACTTCCTGTTAAATAATTTTTTTCATGTTGCTCTGAGCAATCTTTAGTTAGGTTTAAGAGTAAGAAAAATAGTTTATAATGAATAAATTAAGGAAAAAAAGAAAAGCTTTTCAAAAGGCATAGAATTATTCCCACATGCTGATAAGTTTAAACAATTTTAGAGAAGAAAACACTGGGGAAATAAAGTCCAAGATCAAATTTTGGATATCTAAATATCCAAAGAAAACTCATTTTAAAAGTGACAAAATATTCACTATTTTCAAAAGAAAATTTGGACTTCTCATTTTAAAATCAATTTAGGTAAAAGTAATTTTCAGAAACAGCTGAAAAAGCCATGGGTTGTTTTATTTATTTTTTAATCTAAAATTCAGCAACTCAGAATGGTTACATTTTCACCAGGAGTGCATTGCAGCTGACCCCTCTCTGACTCGCTAGGGATTTTTTGATGCTCCCCNATAATTTTTCTTGAGATTACTTGGTCACATTACAACAAGTGTCAGCAACTCATGGTAGTAACAACAGTGACTACATTAGATGAGGTTGGATTTGCCAGCTACTCCAAACAGACAGGACTGAATTTCAGAAGGCTTTAGAAGAATTCTCTTTTCTAACTCACATTTCTGAAATCTTAAGGATGGAAGATGCACCATGCTGAAGAACTACACCTCAACCCTCAAATCTCAAAAATACTCCCCTTTTATAAGCAGGGCACAGTTTATAGTACAGCAGGCAATGCTGAGCACCTCCTAGAAGCCTGCCAGTGACTGTCAATGTATTTTGTTCCTTCCCAGCAGAAACATGCACCGTGCCCAGTACACTCTTAGAGACTATTCTAAAATTAGCCTCTCAGGATGTACAAGGTTGCTTTCAGAGTCCATAATCACTCCATCAAGTTACTCATTACTGTAACTGGGTACCAAGTCACCTACAATACCTATCAAGACATACGCGAGCATTTCACGGCCAATGATCTGGTTATATTCACTACTAATGCCATAAATATATAGATTGATAATGACAGCTATGAAAGCTGGCAACAAGACCAAGAACACAAAAACGCGCACTGCTGTGAGATGAAAAGCACAGACCTCAGTCCCGGGAATTGCTGGCAGGATACATTTTCATCCCCTCACGACCCTTTTACATAATGACGGGAATGAAAATGCTTCTCACTGCACAGCGTGAGCTGGGAACCCTCCATGGTAGATGCCACCTTGGGGCTTTAGTGACCTTAAGGCCATTTACAGTGACCTCACCTCCATGCTTCAGTGCTTGGATTTGGCAAACCAGCATCTAGCCATTACCAAGAGCCATGCTTAGCAACACATCCTTTTGTACGGTACAGAACAACCGACACAACCTCCTCCTGCTCAACCATCAAGCACCAAAAGCGCTGGCAGTGCCTGAGGAAAGCCCCAGCGCTCCTGTGTGCTGGCACAGAAGCCACCAGCAAAATGAGACCCAGGGGCTTGCTCCCACCTCTCCTGACAGACCCCATCAAAGCATTTCCATAAGAAAAATGTCCAACAGATGACTGCAGTGCTGGCAGAGCACCGCATAAAGGCATAAAGAAAAATGTGCTCTGCTGTACCTAAAATAAAAAAAAATCCTTAAGTTCAGAACCTAATTTTTACAGTGGTTCAGATTTTACCATGGACAGAAGCATGAACCAGGTACATTCTGACATCTGCCCCTCCCCTTCCATTTACATGGTTACCTCAAGGTAAATAAACCAGTGAAAAATGAACTCTGAAAAGGATGAACACGTCACCATATACTGCTTTAATTCTATAAACAAAAATATGCAAATTGTACTCTTGCTGGGAGAAGAGTCTTGACTTATTGAAACAAGGTTGGGTAGCTGGAGACGCAAGGAGGTTTCCTGAGCTTCCATACTCAGGTTCCAAATATATTTCACAAATTTGCAGTGCCATCAACTCCTTTGATATCACGATATTTCATATTTCCCTGGCAAACTTTGCCTCTGGAGTAATTTAATGAGAAGAAACTTTGTTTTAATCTATTTTCAGTTTCTTTCTTTTTAATTCTTAAAACCTTATTAAGCACTCCTCCTGGGGGAAGATTAATTTTTTTTTAAATTTCTCCATTTTGCAGGACTTACTGCAATCACTGGCTTTTGACCACACATATTCAGATAGTCCAAACAGAGTTTCAGCTGTTGTCTACTATACAAGTTAAAGCTGGAGCCTTCAAGTACAGGTACAAACACCATAAAGTTACAAAGGAAGAAATATGAACCAATTTCTTTACGGGATATTTTATTCTGTCTGGTTTGCCTCCTCCTCAGATGCAAAATAAAGCCTATTAATTTAAATCTTATTTAGCTGTTCCATCTCTCCACAATAATTGATCGTGTTTTAGACACTCAGCCAGACGACATAATCAAATCAGGTTTGCCTGGTGGTTGTGCCGCAATACAGAGTGTCAGAAAGCCTCGGTCCCCACACTTGCTCTAATTGATTAAAAGATTTGGTCACTTGCACATTTCCATTTAGACAATTAAGCTAAAGAGACACTACAAACAGCAAGACCAACTGAGTGCAATAATGGATAGTGACAGACTATTTCTGTATGGAGAGTTATGAGTTAGGATGTTGCAGTAATTAAGGTCTTTAGGGCTTTTTTTTTTTTTTTACCCCCCCCTTGCTCTTATTGCAACAGCCTCAGGAGTTCAAAACCACGTGACTGCTGCCTTGCAGGGGGAACAACACACAAATGAATGATCTGCTCTTCCTGCCCTGCTGAGAAGCTGTCACATCAGAAACCTGCACCAACAAGCTACCAGCCAGCTCTGAACAAGGGAGGAATGGAAGCAGGAGCCAGCAGTGTATTTACATGACAAGGGTTTGGTAGCAGGGGGGCTGCAGGGGTGGCTTCTGTGAGCAGAGCCCAGAAGCTGCCCCATGTTAGATAAGAGCCAGTTCCAGCTGGCTTCAAAATGGACCCGCTGCTGGCAGAACAGATCTCCACGCTGCAGCCCCTGGAGGAGCCCACGTGGAGCAGGTGGATGAGGCCTGAAGGAGGCCGCGGCCCAAGGGAGCCCCCGCAGGAGCAGGCCCCGGGCCAGAGCTGCAGCCTGTGGAGAGGAGCCCACGCAGGAGCAGCTCATCTGGGGGGAGCTGCTGCCCGTGGGGGACCCGTGTTGGAGCAGTTTGGTCCTGAGGGATGGACCTTGTGGTACAGACCCATATTGGGGCAGTTCTCAAAGAACTGCTGCCTGTGGGAAGCCCACACAGGATCAGTTCGGGAAGGACAGCATCCCGTGGGAGGGACCCCACATGGAGCAGGGGCAGAGTGACTGTAAAGGACAAGCAGAGACGAAGTGTTATAGACTGACCGCAGCCCCCATTCCCTGTTCCCCTGCACCGCTCACTGGGAGGACGTAGAAGAGGATGGATGGGGGAAGGTGTTTTTAGTTTGCTTTGAGTTTCTCACTGTTCTAATCTAGCAGTTTATTGCCTATCACTAGCAATCTCCCTATGCTGAGTCTGTTTTGCCTGTGACAGTAACTGGTGAGCGATCTCCCTGTCCTTATCTCAATCCCTGAGCCCTTTCCATCGAATTTTCTCCCTCTCTTTCTTTGAGGAGGAGTGAGAGAGCAGTTGTGGTGGAGTTCAGCTGCCCAGCAGGGTAAAACCACAAGCAGCCCCGCCAGCAAAGGGGCACAGGCAGGCTATCTACCAAGGATGCACCACTCACAGGGACCAGGAGAAGAAAGGTCTCTAGTGCAGAGTCAAGCTGCATCTTTTGTAAGACAGCCTAACTTTGAGTGTGTTTGGGTGCTGGCTCCACCCATGATGCCTGGACTGGGTCCAGAACGCATCAGTCATGACCAGCCAGCTACAATGACATCCAATTCCCAAGGAAAGCTGCTGAACTACAGCACTTCTTGCCAAAGTGAGGAAGAGAAAACGAACAGGCTCCTTGGCCTTTTCCTCAGTGATCCTGGGAGAGCTGCAGTGAGTTATGCAGCTGGAAGCATTGGCAGCCTCTACAAATGTCAAAATCCTGAAAGAAGAGATCAAGCAAAAAATCACAGCAGTCTTATCTGCAGCTGAGTGCACAGAGCTGCACAACAAGGCCAGCAAAGCATAAAACCTATATTAAAAACATTTTGCCAACAGTAGATCAAAACTATCACTTCCTATGCCTCTAACAGCACAGATGGTCACTGCTAATAAGAAGGTAATATGTTTACACTACCCAGCCACCAGTACCTGTAATTCTACATTTAGCCTCACGTGATTAAGAATCTGAAAAGAGTGGTGGGTTTAAAAGAAGAAGTGTGTAGATATTGCTGGACATTTGTGAACTGTGCTGACATGCAACAGGTAGTGATGAAAGTGGATAAGGAAGTCTCCTTTCATCAAACTAACCGGAGCTGGCACAGCTCACAGCCACAGGCAGGACTGTAGCAGTGCAAGCATGGGGTCTGAAAAAGCAGCCAAAGCTGGGAGGAAAGCTTCTCTCAGTGACAGTTCTGGTTTATGTCAAGATTAAGGTGTACATAAAATGAGCCTTGGGATGAGTTGCAAACTGAGCCTTCAGTCTTCAAATTCAGAGGTCAGAGATGAGCAGACAGCTGCAGTCCATATGGACAAGTCCAACAACTGCAACCCACTCCACCCACTGAAGGTGAATGAGAAAGCTTTTCAGAGGACTCTGCTGAAATTATTTCCTTGCATTCAGGTTGTTACCATTAGTAAAATAAGCATTCTAGCATTACGATTAGGGCTACTGTTTCCAGGATTCCTCTTAAAAGTGACAAACGACATCTCCAGAATGAGTTAGAGTCACATGGAAGGCATCATACCTGGCAATTTATCCTAATTTACACCTGTTTGACTTGTCCAATTCAGCCCCATACTCCAGACACAGTCTGGTGCTGCTGCTAATACCAGAGTTGGGTCATTTTGAAGGGGGAACAGTATTAAATGGTCTGCAGTGTGATACTAGGAACAAAGCACTTTGTTTTGGTGATGTTATTGCTTTCTATTCACTGTTTATGATGTACCTTCTGTGTAGGGACAGAGGGACAATAACACACATGGCAATCTTCCTCTAGCAGTACAGCCACCACTGCAGAATTAAATGCACCATTGCTAGCCAATACATGGAAAAAAAGAAATAAGCAGTACATTTTTCGTTGCAGTCATCAGATCATTATTACAGGCTCTGAAGGAAAGTGGCAATACTTACACATTAAAAGTGCCATTTGCTGTCCTTTCAAGCCAGGATACAATGAAAACCCATCAAGAGCACCAATTAACATTCTGGAATAGACTCCCAAATGCAAACTTAACAGGACAACCAGTGTCTGATGCTAATACTTAATACTAACGTGGAAGACAGCTTCAAAGTACATTCAAAGTTTCAGCAGCACTTTCACATGCATGCTGTCATTTAAATATTCTCATGAAATATTTGCATTATTAAAACTTGACGACTACAAAAGACAGAAAACGGTAGTCAGATGAATGTGGCTGTTTTGGCACAAAAATACTGGTACATTGGACACCCTGGCTTAAGGATGGAATAGCTGTTACTGGCAGCCAGCCCCCCCAGAGTAGACAAATACCAGAGGATGTACAGCCCCCATGCTTTGAAATAGCTAGCAAGGCAGAAGACAAAAGAGCTCAAAGAATAACCTCTGTACAGGTCCTCCCACCCAGTATACTTTCACGTCACTGCTTTTATTTCTGCTGAGCCTCTCAGTCTCACCGATCCCCTCCTGCACTCCCCCAGCCTAGCAAAAACCTCCTTCTGAAATCCAGGCATTTTGGTGAGTAAGCAGTGCTAGAGCAGCTCACAGTTCAGATCCAGGCAAAGTTCATTTCCTTCAGAGAAATGACAATGAAGTAATTCCTTTGAGAAAGGGGTCACTTTACTGGTTAAAATGGAAAATCATTTATTAACTACTGTTTTAGAAAGGCAATAGTTATGAAGTCATCACTTCTCGCTCACTAAGAATATGACTGAATTGCAGGGTGAAGGTAAGAAAAAGGATTCAATTTCAAAACAAAAGTACTTAAAATATTTAGCACCTTGGTGGCTTTGCACAACATCAGGGCCTGTCCATGTTCTCCAAAGCACCATGAGCCAGTGTCCCAGACAGTGGTCTCAAGGTGGAACCTTCCCTCTATCAAGTGCTGATACCTGCCATCCCTTTCAGAGCAGGGGCAGAGGACTTGTGGGCAGTAGATGGAGAGGGACAGAGTGGTACAGAGCAAGGCCCAGCAGGCTCACAGAGTTGAGTAGAGCAGGGCACAGGATTAGCACTGTGGACAGACATCCCTGCTATCTAGGTACTGCTCTGTTTCTTGCATTGCTGTGCCACGTTCACAGTACAGGATTCCTCTCCCTCTGTGCAAGAGCACAGAAAAGACCGTGTGTGTGTGTAATATATTATGTGACCAGGTGACCTCCCCCAAAGTAAAACTGCATCAGTATTTTACCTCCAGCAAAACACGCATTTGTTGGCACAGGCCAGGCTCGGCGTGGCCTCCATGCAGCGGTGGCTCTCGATTCCGTAAAACGTGTGCTTGTAGCAGCCGCCTCGGCCTCGAAGCATTGACTAACAGCAGAGAAAGACACATACAAATACCGAGAAAGTTAAAACATGCCATCTGTAAACAAACTGAGCGTAAAGCTTTAAAGCCTGCTCCCTGGACATATTTGCAGTTTTCACTCACTAGTAACTTTGGTGTTCAAAGTCACCTGTGATGGGTACTGCAAGCCAGGTCACAGCTATGGAACAGGTCAGAATAATGACAGATGCAGTCTTTTTTAAGAAATTCATAAAAAGCAGATCAGTATACGGTCTGATTGTCTATATACATCCTTACAGAAACAAGACACTTAGTGTCAAGTTTAAAACTGTTTTAGAGGAAACAATCAGCATCTTCTCACTTGCAACACCAAAGCACAGTGTGCTCCACTGAAGCTTTTAACTGAATCAGCCAACAGAAGGAAGCAGGTGAAGCCACTTAAGCTGTAAGAAATATTATTGTAAAAGCCCAATAAAGAGTAACCAGGATCAATTTAAAGGCTGCACTATGAAACACTCAATTCTTTCCATTTGTCTAGTAGAGCATTTCTTCTAGCACTAAATTAAATATCCCAACCTTATAAACCCTCATTCACACCAATCATTGGCTCCAGCAGGACACTGCACGTTCTTTCACAACAGAGCTGCAGCAGCCTTCCCACCGGAATTTGTCTCCTATTTAGCATGCAAGTTGCTTGGAGCAAAGACTGTCTTTCATTATCTCAGTTAAATAATAATAAATGAGAAAGAATCTTTACCGCTCTCCAGAGAAAATTTGAAATATAACATAATAACTTTTAATCCATCTTCCTCTACCTGAAGTGTCCTAGTGATCCAAGAGAGTCTCTACTGAGCAGTGGGGAAAGAATATGTAATGCCTAGTGTATGTACAGCATTGTTATACAGTTGGAAGATTAAACAAAATGGAAAATGCTGGTTATTCTACCCATCCCTCAAATGACGGATTTCAGGAGACTCACAATTTCTAGGAGAGCAAGTTATATTATAGATTTCATAAAACAGGCAAATCAGACCCTTTCTTAAAGGTCTTTTTTTTGCAGGTCTTATGCTCTTTTCCAGAATATGACAGACACGATCATTTTAATCTGAGCTATCACTACGAAGCTCTACGTAATACTGTTCCTTGTAGCCCTGGCTCCTGCTTTGCACTGATACAAATCTGGAACAAGCCTCGTGAAGACACTCACATATTGGTGTGAATCTGAGTCAAAGCCACTGCCTGTAACCAATTTCAGCTCAATTTATTAGAACGCTTTATGTTCAATTCCTGCTTAAGCTAAAAATAGTATAGTCCTATCTATGCACACAGAGCTGCTATTTATTTTGTGAAATAGCTTTACAGGGCTGCATTAAATTTCAGTTCTTTAATAAAAATAGGTTCTCTGGTTTTCTCTCAGTCACAGCATTGATGAAGTCTGACAAGTTTTTCTTTAAACATTTCATGGCCTTCTCTGACGCTAAAAATGATAGAAGAGAAATATTTGTAAGAGTAAACAGCAGAAGCATCACTGGGATCAGTACATCTCACAAATATTCATGACAATACAGCGGTGGGCTCTTTAAGTTGTTCACAAGAACAAGTCTTTTGATGAGACAGTTCATTGATACCAGGCATTTCAATAAAAACCTCATTGCAGCCACCCACTCTGGTGATTGCCATTCAAAGAGCTCTTTTCAAAAATAAACAAAGTTAATCATGCAGCAAAAGAGAGCTGAGAGACCAAGGAACTGATCACTGCCACAGCACAAGAATTAGAGATGCACTGGCATTTGGATGAGATGCTGATTCCCAGTTTATCATCCTGCAAATGCAGAAGGCTTTAGCATGTTATAATCAATGTTACTCCCCAAATGTATACCATTACAGACTAGCTTTCAGCTTCTGAGCTGTAAACTGCTTCTCAGGGACCTGCAGAGGACAGCTGAAACAATAAACATACTGAAGCAGCTGAAGTTTGTTCTACAGGGCTCTGTACCTCCACTGGGAAAAGTCTGAAGTCTACAAACAAACTACTTGAAAAGCTGATGGCTTACAGAGCCTACAACACACAACTGTAGGACTTGGAGCATGATTTTTTTTTCCATCTCTATATGCATACACACGTATATTATATACAACTATATATGCACACACAGACTACATTTAAACAACTTCTAGTGAGTTACTTTGCTATCTAGACCCTGACAAATGTTGAAAGACAGTGGAGGAGCCTTGCCTGTTACAAATCAGATGCATTAGTCACAGAACAACAGGTCTAAATGCCCTCGTGCACCTGTTTGAATGTAAGGATGGACTGCGTTATCTTTGTTTCAAGAGATCTCACTTATGACAAAACCTTCTCGCTTTCCTGTGGTGTTCTGCTCCTGCCATATATTTTAGTAGGTAGGAGATATTTTAGCAGACAGCAGAAACGGGAAAAACAACAACAGAAAATGATGTTCCCAGGTCTTTGCCACAGTTGCATTCTCACTCTTAGCAGTGAGTTTTTAATAGCATGAAATGCAGAACTACAGCTTGGAAGATGGAGTGTTTTCTTGCAGGTAACAACACATTTTTAAAGGGTGTTTCACCTGGAAACTGTAATAACTGCATATGTCTCTAGTTTTTTTTTTTTTAATTTATAAACTAAGAAACAAGAGCATACCTTTGTCCACCGACAGAGCTTCACCCCAGAATGGCTTCCAATCAGCTTGTAACCTGAAAACGGGAAGTAAATCAAACCATGAGTTTTAACCTGCAATAGCTGATACACAAAACATACTAAGTGGTATACAAAATTAAGCATCTCCAGCCCAATGCTGCTTTGCCCTGTTGGCACCAACACGACACACCAACAAGATGTTAACGCCCACCCACATCACTCGACTTGACTCTGGGAACCTGCACATCTGAGTCAAGGCCATGGCCACCCAAGGGACTTTGGCCAACTTGAAACATTTTTTTCCCTACAGGAGATCTATTTGTACTGCTCAGTCCTGTCTGAATCAACAGGGGGTGGCCTCACAACTTCTCTATATAACAGGCTAGCCTACCATAGCGGTGTGGGACATCTGCACTGACCCCAAGGATAGCACGTGGGAGGGAGCAGGACAGGGAACCAGCAGCATCTCCAGGTCCTAAGCAGTCGCTCCTGACCCAACTCTTCCTCAAGACCAAGGAGATCTATTCCTGCCACTCCTCAGCAGTTCTGACTGAGCCTGGAGAACAGCATCTGATTCACAGTGCAGCTGTGATGGTGAAGGAAAAAAAACAAAACGCAGGGCTCAGTTTGAACCTAAACTTCATGGGTTCACCAATATCACCCACTCCATCTCCATTGGCTGTGACAGAGCTACAGTAATCAGATCAGCAAGGCAGCCACTCCTCCACGCTTGGAGGAAAGCTGATTTCACATCATTTCCCACTCCCCAGCCAAGATCAACACAATTTTATTTAAATTTATTGGCCCAGGAGGATTAATTCTACAGTGTTCGTTAAGCACTAAGTACTATTATTACCCAAACTGCTTGAGTTAGGTTATTTTCCTCTTTGAAAAAAGTGCTTAGAGACCAATATGTCTGAAGGATTAAAAATCACTTCAAAATCAGCATTAAAAATAAGAGGGATTTAAGAAGCCTCATGGTGTCATTCATGCAGTAGCATTTATGCGTCAGCGTGGCCTGGCTGTCCAAACCCAGCACATCTCCACTAGAAGCTTTAGGCTGATATTCTTATCAACACTTCCGAGGGAAATCAAACGTTAGGCATCAAGCCTCCTTCTTGCCAATTAGCATGAACCCAAGAGGGGGGGAAAAAAGCCTTCTGTTCAGCAAAGAAGTGGCCTTCACCTGCTACAAGGAGAAAAGGGCACAATTACCCCGCCCTGCTGATTTGTCACCACGGCTCATACAGCAGGATCCCAGGGGAGCAGGACAGCACCCCGAAGTCCCCTGCACCTCCAAGGACACCGAGCCAGCCAGGAACTAAAGTGACAGCAGATGCCACGACAGCTGCACCAGCTAAAAATTAAACTGTGTGAAGACATGCACAGCTAACAAGAAATCACACAGCATGCTGCTTTAGTTACTCTGCCACTTAAATCCAGCAGAGATCTGACCAGGCTCCTCTTCCTCCTTGACCTGACATTGCTCCTGTCTCCTTGTGCTGCCTCTAACCTTGCAGGGGGGGTGGACACATGCAGTTTTAGCCCGATCAACTCTCCAAGAGACTGTGAACAGAAGAAAGAACCAATGCAAGCCAAAAAGCCTTGGTATTTCACAGAGCTGATCATCCACCCCTTTCGTGGAGAAGACATCAGCATAACCCTGATCAGCGCTTCTGACGTGGAACTGATACTCTCCAAAGCCACAAGCAATACTGGGGATACCAGCTAGGACTGGGTGGGACCTGCAAGACCCCATAGCAACTTCCAGCTGATCCTTGCCTGAGACAACCAAGTCCCCACAACTGCATTTGGCTGCATCACATCATCTCCTCCCACCCTTGGTCTCTCCTGCCTATTTCTTCTGCATCTCTTTGCAAACAGGCTTGTCCAGCAAGGTCTAATCTCAACTGAGACCTCCCCGTGCTGCTAGAATTCATATCCTTACAGGATACAATGAGCATGGACTCTTTGCTGGTATCAACCACTACAGCCCTAATCCTCCTCTTACCATTTCTCAGAATCCAGCAACAGTGTTCATGTAAGATTATTCTCTCATAGATTAGTTGTCAAGAGAAGTAACGTTGCTGCTTTAAAATGAGTTTTAGATTAAAATTAAATTGGAAATAGGGCATGCTTGCCCAAATCCACCACTGAGTTGCTTAAGGGAAGAGAGGAAGCAGCTAAACTGAGCAAGGTGCCAAACTCCAAAGCTGCAGCATTTTCTCTTAAGTTACTTAGACCAACCTCCACCATGTGGAGCGCCCACAGCTTCCTACAAAGGCCAAGAAAATTGTACATGTTCAACATCAAAACAGAGGCTTACAAACTTCAGCCAGCTTTAGCTATGAGAAGGGGCTTACTCATCTTATTTGCTGCTGCCAGGCGTCACAGCTATGGTTACTGGAAGAAACATCATATTTGCAGAACTTCTTAGCAGCACTGTACAGAGCTTTTGAATTCAGGTCTTCACTGCATAGGTAGCTCTGGTAGAAAGCGTGGTTACCTTGCTAAGCCATCACAGTTGAACATAGGCCTTGACATGTTTCTTCAGGCTTGGAAATTAGAATCACAGAATCAGTGACTGAGACTAAACGCTCTTTACACATCCATTCTAGGTGAGCAGAGTCCCCCTGGCTCTGCAAAGCCTGTTTCTTCAAGCACTGTATTGCTGGCTAGTAACACAGGCAGCAAAACAGTTCAGGCTAAAAGAAGAAAATGCAAAGGATGACACAGGAACCGGGAAGTGCTGAGTTTCAAACCAACCATAGGAGAAAACATGTTAGAGAAACAGTCTGAGGGTCTTCTCAGTTCCGTTTCCCCACCGGTTTCAGCAGAACAACCCTTGTGAGAGCTCAGACCAGCTCATCTCTGCCATCAGCTTTGCCACAGCTTCAGTGCGACTCTGCCAAGGCTTTCCTACAAATGGTGGCTGAATCATACCTTGCCGATGGCCTGGAAGTCTGCACCTATGCATGCCAAGGCTCACAGCACACACGTTTACTTCTTAAGCTTGCTCTTAGAAAGTATTTCTTGTGAGCAATAACTGTAAGTGGATGCAACACCTTCCAAAGAGTACACCGTATTGTCTCAATGGGACTCTGCTCATAATCCCTATGTATCTTCAGATCCTAAGGCTCAACAGAAACATCATATTTCATCTACAGCCTAATATTCAAACAACTCCTTAAATTATAAGCAGGTTAAATAATAAGCTCTACTTCTGACTAAAGACACAAGAATGTCTGATCACAAGTGTGTATTTTAGCTGATCCCACACTAGATAATAAATTTTGAATGACCTAGAAGCCTGCCAAGCTTCACTGAAATTCAGTGTCACTATCATAAAGACTTGAATTAAGCATTTAAACAAGCTTTTGGGTGAAATTAGTTTCATCAGGCACTAGGCCAATAAACATTTGGTGATTGCTTGCCCTGAGAATCAAACCGGAGTATATAGACCACAGACAGACTTAAGTGAAGAGAGAGCCACTGTAACAGATGGTGAATGCTCCATTCCCTAGTGCAAAACAGTTCTGCAACTGCTTAAAACTATCTAAATGATGGAGTTGCAATGCTGCAATATAGTTTAAAAGGTCCACTCTCCGAAATTCAAAGCATCTACTGAGGGACACTACTGAACTTTCAGCCTCAGATACATACCTGGGGCAGGACACTGCTCTCTATGTATACATATACTCCAGGAAATCAAGGTATTCTGGTGGTGTCTTTGCTAGATTGTTTTACCAGTGTCACGTAAGTAACAAGTTCAAGCCTCTGAATGTGGATGAGCTATGTGCATATGTGAGCAAGTACGTTATTTTAATTTTGAAAGCAGAATATAACCAAGATAAGCCAAATTTCTACTGGACAGTACAACTGTCCATATTAAAAGCAGTATTGTATCTGCAGTCTAAAAAAATGCATGTGCAATAGTCACACAACACAACTTTAAGATTCCTGACTATCCTGACACAGTTAAATGCCCAAAAGAAAACCCAAAGGCACCTTCCAGTACCGATCTTTACACTACCAAAACCTTGCTTCAATTGAAGACTTTGAAAGCTCGGAGCAAAAGATTTAATTATGAAAGAATGAAGTAGATCAGTGGCTGAAAAGTCCCCAAAAGGTAGAAAGACTTGGCCGTCCTCCTCTGAGAATGCAGTCACTGTAAGCTTGGTAAAAGCCAACCTGATGTCATATTATGCTTCAAAAAACCAAATGACTTTCAGATAGCTTTCTCCTGAGAAACAAGTAATATAAAGCTGGCAAATCAGCATGGTTCTATCAAGCAACCTCCTTCAATAAAAACCTTCTGGTTTGAAGCAATGATTACCCATTAAAGCTGAAACTCAGTAAAGAAAGGGGTACTTCAAACGTGGGGAATGTTTACAGGGAAAAAGTTTCCAGTTTCCTGCCATTTTGCAAGAGCACTGGTTAAGAAGCCAGAACTGAAGGTCAGCAACACAGCAGTAATCCATCACCACCACTTTAAGGACCATTTTGAAAGCTGTAACAATTGCTGCACCTGAGCTACCATCTAAAAGACAGTGTTCTGACTAAAGCTAGAAAATGAGTAAGAAAAATACAAGTGTGGTTTGTGAAAGGAACCTGTTCAAATTACATCAGCATTTTATACTAAAATAGAAAGAAGTAGGATCAGGGAAGTGGATTTTTTCAGATTGTCCCGGCACGATAGGAGAAACCTCCAGTTTCATTTCCAGCACTGCTCAAACTTCAAGAAATCCTTGCAAACACACCCTCAAATCAACTCTTCAGGCTTTTTTTTTTTTTTAATTCAAAAAAAAAAAAAAAAGAAATTGCTCTTAAAGAGCAATAGGCTAGGGAGTTATGGAAGGGCTTACTTCCATGTACTCACAGCAGCTGTAAGAACATGAGAAAGAATCGCAGGACTATACTTTATATGCAAAGACACTGTAGTTCAATATTGGATAGAAAGTTTGGTATGTCAGTGGAGCTGCTGAAATGCTGCTTCAGATCCTGCAGATCATCATAAACAATATGAAGAACACCTCAAACATTTTTAACTTGTAGTAAAAGCCTGCTGAAGTCAGTGGAAGAGTTACAGCTGCTATGTCAGGCAAACCAAACCTAACCTAGTATCAAGAAAATGAGACTGGCAAAGTTCAAGGATGGGAATGCCAGTAGCTATAAAGTTCCAGCATCGACAGCTGACCATAAAAGAGCCAGTAAATTCCTAAGGTCTATTTTTTCCACTTAAACCCAGATGTCCATTTTAATCTAAGAGCACCTTTTCCTTCGCAGCACAGAACTGCCCGGGCGCTAGGGATGTAGGAATATAAAGCCTCCAATACTCAAACGCACAATTTCTGGTCAAACTATGCTTCCAACAGACAGCCATGGAAACCACTGATACCTGCATCACCTACATCAGCTAGTACTGAAGGAAAACAAAAGAAAAGCTGCCTGTATCTGGCACCTTTGACAAACCAAAGTGGTAAGTCAGATCATTTGCAGAGCTGTTGTAAAGTGTTTGCCCTGAATGAGTTATGCTGATGACCTCTACCAGAAGCAACCACAGCAAGGCGTGCCTTAGAGAAGTGAGGCCATGGGCATCAACAGCACGGCAGCCCATCCCGTTTTAAACTACCCCCCAAATCAAATGCAAGTTCTTGAGACCTCCTCTCACCATAGAGAAGATTGAGAATTGAGATGCCTATCCCTTAGCCCAGATAGTTTCACCAACTTCCACATTGGCTTTGCCATCCCAAGAGAAGAACAGCTGTCCCCTACCCCCAGAAAGGTGTCTTTGCAGCTTGGCAGACATCCACCACCATCCACCAGAACAGCCATGAGAAAAGAAAACAAACCCGCTATGGACAGAGGTCACCTTCCAACTGCTCTCAGACACCGCAGATAAAGACCTGCAAGACAAAAGTCACTCAAATAACTGAATAGCAAAAGGACCCCTACACCTTTGGGAGGCTGGGAACACAAGCTCCACCAAGGAGGAGAACACATCCAATCCTTTTTCTGGCTGAAAAGCAAGTAAAACAAGAGTAAAACATGATGGGACTCTTGAACAGGCTGTCTCAAAGAAGACCAGCTTCCCAACAAACACGTGCCCTACATGCCGCAGGCAACAACCCCAGCTCCCCCACTAGGGCCAGAGCAACAGCTCCGTGGCCAGGACCCCAGGCTTTCCCCTCACTCACCCACCCACCCTCCCACAGAAGACCTTCCAGTCCCTCCAGTGCCTCCCATACCCCTGCCTCTAATTCCAGCTCCCCTCGTATCCTTTATCTTGGCTGGCCTGATGACTGTGGAGGATACAGCACACGTGCCTAGACTAGAACTAAATCCTTGCCAACCAGCAGTAGCCAGCTAGCCAAATAAGATGGGCTATAACTTTGAGGTCTGGGCATTAAATGTGGAAGAAGAGTGTCTATCTCTCCTCTTTATGAATAAGAAAAAAATTACAGGAACTTAATATCTTTAAGAATTTTAAATCGGTGTCAACTTTGGCAGAAACTATCCTGCCAGGTCAAAAGTTTTAAGTGGAAGAAGGCAGCCAGCCTGCACAGTTCTTTTCATTAAGTAGCCAGAACTAATACATAGAGAACTAAGTTGCTAAAGAGATCTTGTTTGTTTTAACGAGTCTTTCAGTCATTCTGAGCACATTTTTCTCTGCATTTCCATTTGCATAAAAATGGTGACCCCTTGCAGTGCTATGTTGTGAAGAAAGGACAACAAATTTTATCCTTGCCTGAATATATCTTGTACTTGGTTTCATCTTAATAGACTTCATTTCAAAGACCAATACTCTCCAAAGCCCTTCCAAAACCTAAAAAATGGGTGCACTTCAAATATAAGTGAACTTATGCTCATTTTCCTGTTATACATGAGTAACCACCAACTCCAGTAACTGCACACAAGGGAAGAATCAGGCCCACAAAGCTGACTTTTGACTATCTACTCCACTACTGATAAGCCACTACATCTGCGCCAACAAATTAGCATGGCAGTCAGCTCACCACCTGTGGGACTTCAGCATCTTCTGCCTCCTGGATTCTTCCCCTTTAACTGTGTATTCTCCATTTATTTACATGGACTTTTTTTTTTTTTTTAAGTAACCACAAGAAAAATCTAGCAGGCTTAACTCTGTCTGGTTTCAGTCATTACATTTACTCTGCTCACAGGTATTCACAGAAGAGTAATTTTGTATTTTGCAAACAAATTTTTAATCTTCCCATGGCCAATAACTGAATTGTGTGGTACATTTCAGGGACTGCACCAGTGTTACTAATCCCTGACCCAGCTGTGAGCTGTTAGTGCCACCTGGAGTTTCAGAGCTATACATAAATTACACCAAATCCCAAAGATGCATACAAACATTTCAGTGCACAGCCTGCGGAAGCCTACATCCAAGCAGCACCCATCTCTGGGCAATCTCTCTGTGCAGTGGATCTTGTTCCCAAATCCACAACACTAAAAGCTCGGCACAGAGAGCCAAGCCGAGACTGTCAGAAGCTCAGAGCAGCAGGCACTGAGAAAAAAAAGTCAGTCCAAGAATGGGCAGCAAAAGCCACCGCTACTTCTGAAAGCCTAATCTCAAACAAGACTGATAAGCACTTGAAAAGCCCAATCTTCAATATTTTTCTGAAATCAGCCTCCCAGTTTTAAATACATGCTGAAAAACACAGATCAAAGCCTATCTTTACATCAAACAGGAAGGCAGAGCATGAAAGAAAGCAGTTACTGAAGTAGCCCATACTATTTCAGATACCAGCCGTCTCTGAACAGCACTTGCCTTTGGATCCAAGTGAAATAGAGATTATGGACACACTGGTGCTAAATTTTAGGCACATTTAACCAGTAAAGACAGAATAACCCCAACTGGGCTGCAGTAAAACTGTGTGTGCAGTAGCAAAGAAGCAACAAAATAATTTATTCAATGTCAGTGGGGTCAGTCTTTGGGTAACATTAATCCATTCCTGTTGTGTTATTACCTACTACAAAATTACAAGCAGTCATATTTAGTAGTACAAAC
This sequence comes from Anseranas semipalmata, assembly GCA_013399115.1. Classification (NCBI taxonomy): domain Eukaryota; kingdom Metazoa; phylum Chordata; class Aves; order Anseriformes; family Anseranatidae; genus Anseranas; species Anseranas semipalmata. Next base: position 73,038 of record VXAA01005408.1, read on the forward strand.
AGTTGAAGAGAACAAAGCAAAGAGCATGGTGAAACTACAGGGTATGAGCAGATTAAGGAAAAAAATACGACTCAGTCCAGCTAGGATTGTTTTCAAGAATCTACAAGCAACTGCAGAAAGCAAATGAGAACTTAAGTTTGGCTGTGTCTTCTAATCACCACAGGAAACACATATGAAAGGTTTGCTTCTATTTTCAGTTAATTTCATGACATCTACCTAACAGATGAAGTAACTAAAGCATTAACATACTGTCAGCCTCTCTCTCTCTCCAGCTATATTTGTTACTTGGAACTAAATAGTTCATGCTGTATTTGTATTTTATGCAAGACTGAACACTGATGGGAAGGAAATCAGCATTTGCTCGCAGCACAAGACTGGCTATGACTTTCAAAGCAGCAGCTATTACAGAGCACCTTTTATAAAGGTATTTGCAACCAGACAACAAGGGCTTACACTGAAACAATCCTGTATTTTAGGTCATATGTAGCTGTAATTCACTGCTAGTGCTAAAATAAAACTATTGTTTAAGCAATATTCAGTTTACCTACAGGAAGTAAGCTAAATTTGTCTGAAGGTGATTAAAAATAAAAGTGTTAAAACAGTCTGAAGAGATGCTGTTCAAAGGCAAACTTCTGTTATGCAACTACAGTTCAAAAGAACAGCTTTCTTCTGAATCACTACTACTGTTTTTTCCTTCTCTTGGGCTAATTATGCCCTTAGGGATAACCTCTTGAAGAGACACTGAACCTATACCCAAAGCAACCAGTTGTCACTAAATTAGATGATCTTCTGACTACATTGCACTGATTTTGGGGGTGATGGTGCTGAGGGAAGGAGTTGTTTTATTTCTATAGCCACGTAAGCCCGTCCTGGTGTGTTATTTGCAGAAAACAGCTACGACATGAGAAGAGAAGAAAGGCAGACTTCTCTTCTTCAGTGCTGAGCAACCATTAAAGAATTATGCGAGGAAAGGAAGGGAGGGTTGCATCAGCTAGAGACAGTTGTAACTGGAATTACACGCACAATAGTTTTAAGCCTTTCAGAACTTCAGAGCCCAGCTCTGCAGTGAGGTGCCTCCACCGCAGTAACCAAAGTGCCTTCCGAGAAGCATCAGGAGAAGGACTATTTATTCAGCAGGCAAGAAAACCGAGTACACATCCTGGGAAAATCAGACTAGAAATCCCTTTAGTCCCTAACCACAGTGACAGAGCAGCACAGGGGAGCTCACATCACCCTTCTCCTGGCTTTACCACTCACAGCTGAGGCTTTTGAACTGCAGGGCTGTTGGTCTGGCTCCTCCCAGGCTCACCCTGTTTTAGAAAACCTTGTCCTCTGTTAGCTCATTAACACTGTTCTCCACAGCTCATAGGAGAACTATGAATCTAATCGTCTAGCAGATTAGTAGTTTAAAAGACTTTCTTTTCTGGAAATAAAGTTTCAATACCAAGAAATCAGAGGCATTTGAAACCAAGATAAAAGCAGGGGACTAAAATGCAAGACAAGCACAAAGCTGATCTTTAAATATTGTCAGAGAAGCCTATGCTTTGGGAGCTAGAGGCACGTAGTATTATCTGCTCTCTCAAGCAGACTTCGCAGGAATATTGTACCCTGCAAACTCTGCTACCCTCTCCACACATTACTGTGCATGATGCCGAGATGCATTACACAGCTTTAGATTCTTCCCCTGTAGCACACAGATGCAGACAGCCCTTGCCTAATCTGCCCTGCCTCTGCTTAGAGCCTACCAGGACTCCCATTCCAGAGCAGTATCTTTACGAGAAATAGGCTTTCACTTGCTCCGTTAGGAGTCCACCACTAAGCCAGGCACACTGCCCAGGTTGACAGAACCTCACCTTGTTTTGTGAGTGCTTCTCTCAGAGCTGCGGTTATCATCTCTCTCTTTTCACCCGCCTCCTTCCTCTCGGCAGCCTCCCCAGACAAGCTCGTTCCAACATCTCCTTCAAGCTCGCGTTCTCTCTGTTTAAAGACAGTGAATTACAACCACTTAGATTCAAACATCATGTTTTAAGCACTGTGGCACAGTTCAACCACTTCTGACAGACCTTCTAAACTTAAAACCTACACAGGTGCCCACACATGAATTCTGCATTTACGTAATCCCGCATTTTATCCCTCTTCCCATCTGTCATTGACCCTTGAGAAATTTAGGATAAAATAAGAGAAAAAAATCCACACAACACTCTAGGTTTGTTCTACTAACACAGCAATAAAATTCCCTAAGATATTTCAAGAAACAAGGTGTTTCAATCTCATCTGAAAGCAAGAGGGACTCCAGGCTTTCAACCCACGCGTTTCATGGTTGCACAGTAACCTCATCTCTCCGCAGCATGCGAACCCAAAGGAACGAGCCATCTTGTTGGGAAATGCGGCTGCCTGGAGTGAAAAAGCAGCTATTGTCCCAGTTATTTGGGACAGATCATGGAAGAAAGCCACACCACTACAATGATTCAGACAGCCAAGAGTTTAGACTATAAACTGCTTTCCAGTCACCCCAAAGGACAGCCAAGAGCACCACCAAAATTCGAGGATCACCAAAGGCCCTGTAAGACGACACTGTTTTCCCCTCAGTCAACTCCAGACACGAGCATCCCACAAGTTTGGCTTATAACAGATGCTGCTTTGTAAACATGCTTAAGCTCTTGGAGTTTACTTAAAAAAAACAAATACAGGAATATCATGTATTAGCATAAAGTTAAAAGAAGGAGAAACAAACAAATCCCAGCACGTAAAAAATTGTGAATCCCCTGCTGTATAAGTGTCACTTCTGAGGCTTTATGGGTATTTATTACTTTATGTCTGCACAAAGGAGCATGAAAGTGTAAATAATTACTTTGATATTTCATGCATCTTGTAATCTGTCAGTCCTTTATGGCTTTTTTGAAATATTAGAGAAGTTATGGATAAACAACAAACAAAAACCGACAGAGGACATTCTGTTTCCACAAAACAGGCTATTTCACATCCAAGTGTCTTTTGCGCCAAAGACATCAAGAAGTTCATGCAAACGCTTCCAAGTTTTGAGTCTACACACCAACTGTTCACATCACTAATGAAACCGGCACGCTTGACTTGCCAAACTGTGTTCTTCATACACAAAGTAACCCAGCCCTTCCTAGACGTACATACGGGTGCCTTTTGTGCCTGAGCAAAATTTCAGAAAGCAATTAAAGGTAACTCAGAATCAAAAAAAATTATATATATACACACACACAGACTCAGAGGTTCCAGAACAAAGAAGAGTTAATAATAATCGGGACGGGAAGAGGAAAGTAAAACATTTAGGGAGAGAGGTTATTATCTCTCCTACTCATTTTGAATAAAGTTTTGTCTACAGCTTCAGTGAGGCTGCGCAGGAAGGTATTTTCTAGCGACCAGTAACACAATGTGGGCCTTACTGAAGGAGAAAGCTGTTTCCATCTTCTACTTCTTTTCACTCAGTTCGCTGAAAAGCAGTGTAGTTTTTTTGTTTGTTTTGTTTTAAAAGGAAAGAGTGCATTTTTTTTTTTTTATAATGCATCAAAACTCCCCCAAAAGGCTAGCTGTATGAAGTACTTACCTGTTGTTGAGTTTGAAAGCTCATATCTATCCATAGAATCAATGTTCAGAGAACTGTAGAATCATCTAGGTTGGAAGAGACCTTTAAGATCACCAAATCCAACCATCAGCCCGACCCATCAAGTGCCATCACTAAACCATCTCCCTTAGTGCCACGCTCACGCATCTCTTAAACACCTCCAGGGATGGGGACTCCTCCACCTGGGCAGCCTGTTCCAATGCTTAACCACCTTCTCCATGAAGAAATTCTTCCTGATATCCAATCTAAACCTCCCCTGGTACAACTTGAGACCACTTCCTCATATCCCATCACTTGTCACCTGATAAGAGAGACCAGCACCCTCCTTGCTGCAGCCTCCTTTCAGGCAGTTATAGAGAGCAATGAGGTCTCCTCCCAGACTCCTTCTCTCCAGACTAAACAGCCCCAGTTTGCTCATCTGCTCCTCATAACTTTCTTCCAGTCCCTTCACCAGCTTCATTGCTCTTTTCTGCACATGCTCAAGCAACTCAATGCCCTTCTTGTAGTGAGGGGCCCAAAACCAAACACAATATTCAAGGTGCAGCCTCATCAGCACTGTGTACAAGGGACAATCCCCTTGTTGGACTTGGATCTTGAAGATATTTTCCCCCCTCGTCTTGCTGGCCACCCAATTTCTGCTGCAGGCCAGGATGCCATTGGCCCTCTTGGCCACCTAAGCACACTGCTGGCTCATGTTCAGCCCCCCAGTACCCCCAGGTCCTTTTCTGCTGCACAGCTTTCCAGCCACTCTTCCCCAGGCTTGTATCACTGCATCGGGTTGTTGTGACACAAGTGCAGGATCTAGAATAATTTAGCATCAAGACTGTTCAAAAGTAAAATATTAATAATATTACTGGAAAGCCTCATGCATAAGGAAGGAAGGAGATAAAATCCTCATTTTTTAACTATTAATTCTTAAACTAAGAGCTTCTCCCACATCATTTAACCGACAACCAGGCACGACCATCCACTTAAAAAGGAAAGGCACTATCTCAGCACAGACTCATTAGCTACCCAAAGCAAAACACTATGAAGGATTTGTGAGCAGACACATCCTGGCATATCCACTCTACTATCTCATGCCAGGTTAAACCTACAGAACTCAATATGTAGCACATAATATTAAAAATGCAGTGATTCACTTAACTACAAAGACATCCTATCCAAGCAAGCCTTCAGATACAGGGAAAGTCCTTCTGAATTAAAGAGTTTGCATTTCTACCTGCCTATTGTGCCTATTACTGCAATATCTGAGGGAAGTACCTAAACATAAGAACAAATAAAATTGCTTTACTGGCAAGGCAGAAAAGCATTTATTTCAATAATCATTATTCCTCCTCAGAGAGGATGTTAATATTTTTTCCCCCTTTCATCCTGATGTGAAAGCCTGTAAACAAAATAATCAATTTTTTCCTCTGAACTGCAATACCTGACTTGTTCTGTTTGGCAAGTGATTGGCTTCAAACATTTCTTGTGGGAAATGGAATTCATATCCCTGTGAGTTTTACTTATTTGCTTAATAAACCTTTCATATCTATTATTTAGGGCCTGAGCACAGAGAACAAAGTTAACTTTGCACACAACAAACTTCTTGAGTTCTAGTGATTTAGCAGAAAGCTCTGTAGTAAATCTAAAGCAAGTTACTGTCTTTCCATAACAAATCAAGCAAATAGTGACAAGAGCCAGCTTTTTGTGTCCTTGAAATACTTCCCTGCCAGAAAACTAAAGTCATTCCCTGGTCTGTATTCACAGATGAGAGCCCACAGACAGGAAAACCTAGGAATTCCTCCCAATTTCTTGGTAGCTCAAGGCTCAGCACAGCTCTTGCTGCAGCCTGCTGGAGTTTCTGCCTGCTGTCATTCAAGCAGGTCTGAGTAAGAGCAATCGAATCTCACGTGTAAGAACTTATGATCACCTCCTCTGCAAGTGAAGGCGAAAGTCTTTCCCTTCATTGCCATATGGGCAGCATGTGCTTGGTGTGCAGGCAGAAGAAGCCTGTTTTTGATGTGTCAAGAGCAGAGGGTATCTGGCACAGACACAAACAAGGACCTCAGCATCCCCTGCCAAGACAGAGGTACTGCTGCCCCTCTGGCAAGCCACAGTTCCAGTGCTTCAAATGGTTTCCTACAAATCTCCATAGGAAACTCATCCACAGCCACTTTCAGATCCGGTCAGCCTGACCAACGGGGCATGTTACTGCCACTTCTCTTTCAAGTGCTCTCTCCAGGACATCAAGGTGCTTGATCTCTCCCTATGTTTTCCATTTTATTACATCAAATGCTTTCCATACTACTATTGTGGGCAGAAAAAAAAAAGGAAAAAGGCAAGTTCAGTGTAAACTCCACACAAAAGTATTCCCTAAACTAACTTGATTTAGCATTTTTAGCCTCATGGCTCTATTTATGTGCCAGAGCTGAAAAAAAAAAAAAAAAAAACACCACATATTCCCTGAGAAGTTTCTACTCCTAGCAGGAAAACACCCAGAATATATCCCAATTCTGACTGAACTTCTTTCCTACTTAACCTCCCACTGGGCAAACATCAGGGAGCGCTGGCCTCGTCATGATTTATAGCCTCATCCATCAAAAATCTCCAGGATCTTCTAACAAACGAAAAGGCACAAATGTTAAGAAAACAGTAATGCATTAGTGGCTGGAGACATGAGAAACAGAACCGGAGCTGAGGGAAAAATGTTGGCAAGGTTATCAGGAAAAAGACTGCCTGGCAGCAAGAAGCATTAGTAAAACCTTCCCAGGGGAGTGGTTAAATGAAGCATTGAAGTTCATGAATGACATGAAGGAAGAGTTGGAACCCTCACCAAGCAGCACTCCAGTGACAAGAGGATAGTTAAAAGCTGACAAGTTTCCCCCTAGTTCAGGCCCAGCTACCAGTGGCACTACAGACAAGCACTGGTCTGACAGACCAATCTTCCCCCAGAGTGCCCAAAGAGAAAGAAAGGGACAGGGTGTAGGCTTGTGTGAAAGCTCCTGAACACGAGCAGAGGACTGCTAGCCTGCTGCTCCAGGTACAAAGCGCTGGCTGTCACACAACCTAGTGGTTACAAACAGGAACGGAACTGCTCAGTCCATGGACTAAACGCCCTGCCAATCCTACAGCAACGTGTGATGCTCTAACTGCTGTCAGTCATCACTAAAAATGGCCCTGAGCATCTGCAAGTGAACACAAAAATGAGTATTAGAAACTTGGACTGAGTAATCACTGAACCAGCAAACACCCTAACAGCAAGAAAACCTCATTAAAAACAGCTACGAGTGTCTCCATAATCACAGGTTACATACCCACTCCGTACATCACTGCCCAGTTAAGCAAAAAGCCTGAACTGAAGCAAAAGCAGACAAGAGAGGAAAGCCTGACAGCTGAGATGGGGAACTTCACAATCCATTCCTTCGCCGTGGACTGAAATAGGAGGTGGCTTGATCAAAAGCAAGAATCATGGTATGTATTTTAAAGGCACGTCCCTAAAGTGGAGAAAGCCCCTGAGAAAGTCTGATGGATACAAACAAAAGAAACTAAGGAGACATTTTCTCCTAGAACAGAAACTTTTATGAATTTTCAGAAGAGACCTGGAAAGAAGTTTCCATCCACACCTATATAACTTAACATCCCTGCCATCATTCTGAGGCAGCAGGTACTAGCTGACATCCAAAGAAAGGATACTATTCAAACAGATCTGCAGCTCAGACCCTGTAGAGGTAATCCTGTGTTTTCTTTGTTTGAAAAGGCACTGCTGAGATTTTTGGACACGCACAACAGCACTGAGGACTCATTTTAAAACCCAAACTCATGCTGACAAGCAATGACAGAAGGCTTATGCTGCTACTCAACTGAATCAGCTTGCAAGGGGCACAGCATATCTTCCATGAAGCACCAAAAGATAAGTGATCCCACTCATGTCCATTTTCTTGTAGGTTCAGCATCAGACAGAATCCTCAAGCACAAAAATTCCCAGACTACAACTCTGAGAAGTATATATGCAGGGCTACAGAAGGGTTTTTGAGATTGTTCCACTGAGCTGTAATGACACTGCTCTGCTGTAGGGAAGGTTTTTACAGGGTGTAGTTAAACCCTGTCTGCATTTCACACGCTGCTTCATGATTCTGTTGACACTTGTTTGATCTGAGAAGCTTCCTTGGACACACCATAAAAAATGACTGATTTTTCAAAGGAAACAAAAGAATCAAAACTAAAAAAGACATGTCTGTCCACCTAAGAGTGTCTAGCTTACATTTGAAAACTGGGGTATATATTCACATTTTTATTTCTTTCTTCTGTGCTACAATAATCAAAACTAAAACCTAGGAAACAAGACTGAACAAGTGTCCTGAGGTACCCAATCTAAAACCAGCAAGATTTTCTGCTATAGTCCATTTTGCTTTCCCACACACAGAACATGTAGCACACTCCTTTTTAGTGCATCTTGCAATATTTTGCATACTTTTTTTTTAAATGGCTCTGTAAAAGACTTCTCAAAGCAGTCTCCAGTCAATAATCTGAGCTAATATCAGCTAGATGCACATTTCTTAGTATCAATACCTGTTCTGGAAAAGACAGTCTTTGTAAGCAATGAAGCTGGCTGCTCCATACTGCTCTTTTGTACTAGAAACCCTGAGTGCCTTCCTGAGAAGGTGAGGCATCCAGTGCAGACTAGTGCACTGACACAAGTCAGGTGTGAGCAAGAGAAGTTGCCAGCTCTCCTAACTACCTTAGAGATGCAGCTTGCACTTGGTCTTCACAATTCCTGTCAAGCAGGAAAGCACTTAACCATAAAATGATAATTCAGGTTATGGAACAGTGCTAAAAGGCAAAAGAAGAGCTCGACACTTTCCCTAGGGAAATGAGAGTCCCAAGCACAACTCCCCACTTGGGCTGGTTTTCTCAACAAGACCATTCAGCCAAAGACTCCACTCAAGCTAACAATCAGCAGAAGTCAGGGCTAACTGGAGAGCAGCAAGGAAAAGTCCCTATTTGCACTTACTCCTCCTGCCTCCTCCCACTTCCCCAAGTAGGAGCCATATCCAAGTCTTCCAAGCACCCAAATTTGCACCTTGCTCTGGCCTATAGCCTGTTCAGTGATCTGCATTGGCCACCTTTTCAGAACTATTAGATGAAAGGACACAAGATTAACACAGTATTCTTAACTCATATAATATTCTTATAATAATTATAAACCCAAAAGGAAGTTAACTGGTTTCTACCGTAATAAATCTTCATTGACTGTAAGAAAATATAAACTAGACAAGTAGGAAAACAAACATCCAAGAGCCCTGCAGAGCATCCCTCAAGACTTGGCCTGCTTCATCAGCTCAAATATCAGCAAAGAAAAAACTGTGGCTCACCTTGCAACAGGAAAGACAAAGCAGCTCCCACTGTCTGTAACGGGTGTTGTCCTTCACGCAGAGGGGCAGGGCACTGAACAAGCTGGAAGCTGTATACTTTTGCAGTCAAGAGCCATTTACAATCTATACCAACCCCTGGGCTGTCACAATAAGTAAGGTTTGATTGCAGACTACATGTGGACAGGCTTACTGACAACTGCACTGCTGAACGACCAATCTGCAGGGTTCATCCAGCAGAACACGGATGCATTTGCAATACCACTTAACACCTTATCCAAACACATTTATTTGGCTTGGAGCACAGCATCTGTTGCCATCCTTGTCCTAGTCACTCCTTGGATACAGCAGCAACAGGCCACTTCCTCCATGCTTCTCCCAGTAATTACCATCAGCAGATAATTATTCTGTGCATTGATTTGTGGACTTCTGTTCAGCTGTGTTATTTGTCCAGCAAGAACCTTAAAAACACACAGAAAAGAAACACCTGGAGAAATGAAGCCCAATACTCAGGGGGGACTTCAAGCTTCCAAAGTGTTTTATATCTCGCAGCTTTGCCTCACTACCCATTTACTGACTAAATTACAACAGACGAAAGAGCAGCAAGGGGTGTGGGATCTACCAACCAGCACAGAAATCAGACTCACAGATCTCAAAAGCCCTTTACAAAGGCTCGTCAGGGAAAGCCAGAATCACACTGCATGTCAAAGAGAATGTCCAGTCAGAGGTAACCTTTAAAGCATTTTTCCTTTTCCCTACCTTTTCATTGGGTACTCCCAGGTTTTACATGGAAAATGCAAGCCTCAAAATCTCTTACATTGTCTATAAATTGTAATTCTTCACATTAGCCAAGGTATAAAGAAGAAAGATTTGAACACAGGAAAGGGATAGGGTGAAATGTCCCTGGGACAAATCCAGATTTCAGCACTAGAAGTAGTCCCTAAGCAGTTAAACGATACTTCTTAAAGCTTGTTTCAAAATATAGGATCACTCTGAATTCTGAGCCAGAGAAGCAGAGGTCAAAATCTAGCCCAGAGACTGAGCTGTTGAAGATAAGAGCATATTTCTCCCTCAGTGAATCCTTTACCCATTAAAAGTTAGAGAAACTTTTTGGAGAGCTTTAAATGCATACATCATTTTTAGCCATTTCTAAATCTGACAATTAAGTACCCAGCCTTATTCAATTCAGTTAAAATACGGCCAACAACTGCTGCATTCTCTAGAAGCTTCTGCTTGTAACAAAGTTGCGTGCAAGGCTGTCAGCAAACCTTTTATCTTTAATTCTTAAGTCTTAAAACTTACTGTCCCACTTCAAGTCAAACTCCAGTCAACTTCATTAAAAGCTTCTTCACCAAGGGTCAGCAAAGTCTGGTCTTCCATGGCAGTCATATGCTCACAAAAGGCTCTTATGAAACACTGAGCAACGCAATTCACAATCCCAGTGGTGGTGACAGCTAACATCAGGATGACATTTTAGGGAGGAGAGGGAAGTGGTGGTGGTGGAAATCAAGAAACCTGTCCTGTGGCAAACTGGCACAGCAGTAAGACAAACTTCTTGAACAGACTTTCTAGGACATACTTTCTTTCCTATAAAGTCAACCCCTGTCTTATTCTCACACCCCCTTCCTTTGTATTTACATTGCAAATGTGGTTATCAGCATCATTAAACTTTGTTTGAGAAAAGAAGAACATTAATCTCTAAACTGTGCCAACAAAATATGCCCATTTGATTACTTCCCAACCCATCAAAAAAAATTAGGATATTACTACTCATGCCTGCAGTTTATAAATATGAAGGTTAATAAAGCTATTTCATTCCCTTGGAACCAGCCTAGATTGATCTGTCTTTCTAGTTTATCACAATCTCCCAGCTGTGGGAGATGATCTACATTAAGAAATAGTGTCCCCGTGATTAATTACAGTCTTGCAGGCCACAAACATACCCATTAGATTTCACATTTTATCTGATAAATATATTTCAGGGGGGTTGTCAATGACTTTGGAGGATGAGGAAAGTGTACCGCAATTGTACAACTTAAGTCTATAGTTATGAAATCCATTAAGAACTATTGCCTTCTGCTGCTGCATAAAAACACTTTGGAGAACAGGCCCAGGCTCTCGTCCTAAAAATCAAGCCAGAATAAACAGATGCAGAGAAAATCCAGAACTTAACCTACCTATCCATGCATCCCCCAGCCCAGGCTAGCACTGGATCATCAGACACCTGAGAGAAGCAACCACAGAGCTGGCAATGATGGATCAAGCTCCCAGCCCTATGTGGGCCATGGCTGTATTACACACTTCTGGAATTTCATGCCTTCATGCCTTTCACTTCCCTTCATGAAAGTGTAGGTGCCACCCATACTGACATAAAGGTCAGAGTTCAGGTCAGAAGCCTGCTAAGCATCACCCACAACAATTTCTTGTGGTAGCAAGTTCCGAAAATTGAATTACTCAGAAAAAAGTGCTAGATTTCAGCAGCTATTAAACAGTCATCATGAGATAGTATGTGATTCAATAAAGCGTGGAATTTCCCTTTATACTAATCATCATTTTATATATTTGAATGATTTCCCTTTGATACCCCCGTCTGCCAATTTCTGGGCTCAGATTCAGTGTGTAGAAGGTAAACAGCATCACCTTGAACCTTATACCTTCATTCCCAGCTCCTTAAAAATCCATCTCTTCTCTAAGAGATAGCATGCAATAGCTACAACTATGCCAGGAAGATTGGTTAGGGCATTCACCTTATACTCCTGGATCCATCTGCCTGATCCCAACAACTGCAAAAATCCAGTACCTGTCTCATACCCTTCAGCTACACTTTGTAAAACACAATGGTGCTGCAGCATGCAAGAAAAACAGCTGTAAACATGCACAAAACAAGCTGTAAAACAATTCAGTCCGGACTCCCATCAAGTCAAGTAACATGAGATGGATGCAAAATTAAATTAATATCACCTGCAGAGATTTGAGTAAAAATTCATCAGATATACCTGCCTCTGTAGCCTCACTCACTTTGCTATCCCATAAAAAGCAGGCCAACTATGAATCAGGACCAACTGCACATCTGTCTTATCTGCTAGTGATTCTCACAAGTGGCAATATGCCTCCAAAAGATCAAAGCTCAACCCTAAAGCATTTCAAGAAATTAACTGCATTGCACAAGGCAGAACCTTCTACTCTATCTCCCATATGCAGAGAAGTTAATACACACTGGAAAAACCCAAAAGACATACTGGAAACTGCTAGGCATATTTCAAACCCAAGACACTCTGAGTATGAAGTGTTTGTGGTATAACCCTGAAATACCCACATTTTCTTTAAACTCACTGGTTTGTACATGGGTAGTTCAGGTACAGAAACCTAAAGCACTTGCCTGTATCTGTAATGATTACTGCAAGACAACAGATGACATCAGTCTAAAACAAAAGCGTCAGACTGATTTTACAATCCAGTGTTCTGAGAAAGAAAAAGTGACTGAAGGGGACAACACAACTCATCTGAAAAAAAGAACGTCTCGTTGCACAACTTCATAGCCACTAAAGTGAGAATATGACTTAAGAAACCAAGATGCATTGTATTTAAACAACTGTATCTTCCATCCTGGGAGCAAGAGAGCCCAATCATGATGAATTACTTTCATAAATGCAGATCATCCTGCTCTTTCATATCAAGTCTTCAGCATTTATTTTCGTTATAGTAAATAACTGCACCTACGGGATCATTTTACAATTCAAGTGTTTGCATAAACCTGTTGGCAAGACAATGTGCACATTCCCCCCAGGAGATTCACCACCAAGACAAAGTCATTCTTTCTCCCAGCTAATGATATGGATAGCCATCAGTTCAGGCTCCCTCATGAAATATTTACACAACTATATCCTGCCACCACTCTGGAAATGACACTCCTATTCGAGAGGGTTGAGGATTTACATTGAAGTCCCCGCTGAAGGCCCTTTCTTCATTACCTGCTCTGGTTACAGAAACATGAAGCTAGTAACCTAGATTGCAGCTAGGCAGATCAGCCACACAAAATAGGAATAAAGGGGCCAGTAATTAGAACTACACCATTTAAGCTTTCAAAACAAATCCAAAAACCTAGGACAAGTCCAGGGCTGTGCAGTAGTATCACCACCAAAGAAAGGTTGACCTTTGTCTCATCAGCTGACAACAGCTCATATCCAAAACGAGCCAGGACACTCCTGTGCACAAGAACACATTTCCAATCCTCACCATGGTCCCCCAGAGGTGACTTGCACTTTAAGGATCAACTATTTGCAGAGGCAAGAGGGCAGCACCCAGCCATCAGGGCAGAACAACAGTTTGCCATCTCCTGTGAGAGAAAGGCAGCACATTAGAAAACTGCAGCTTGCAGCTCCAGAGGAGCACCTGTGCTCAGACAGAAGCTGTCCCCTCAGATCAGGGAGTCTACTTAGGTCTGAGGCACAAGAACCTGACCTACAGACCCACACTTCTGCTGTGAACACCTTGCAGGTACAACACCCCAGCCCCTCGCCACTCAAGCAACATAACAAGAAAGCTAAATACGGAGAAAGCAGAAGGCCTGAATCACACATCAACCTGAACTGTAGACTGCACTGAAGTCACCCACCTATTTATAAAACCACACAACACTGATTTCAGCTGTACTCACTATCAGAACGACAAGCACAAGAAGCTAAGAGCTGGAAGTATTTTATCACTGTGGTCACTTTTTACTCATAAACTGGACCATCATCTGTGTTTTTTTTCTTGTTTTACACCAAGTTTTGACCATGGTGTTTCTATATTGTATCAGCCAGTGAAAACTCAAGGCCTAATTTTTCACAGAACTGCTGGACAAAGACACCTCCCCTCCCTGGTCTCAAACCATCTCACACAGCGTGCTGCTACAGAAAATGCAATTCCCTTCTTGTCAGTGACCTCTAGTGGTAAGCACATAGACCACCTCACAGCACAATTACTGTGAAAGACATCGATCCTTTCCCCACCAACAAATGAAAAACCAACACTTCATCCATCCTTCTCTTGGAAACTACAGCAGGCAAGTCAATACTCTGCTGCTCAGGGATGGGAGCTCTCACACAGCAGTCTGACTAACTCCCAGGTTAGCAGGGCCTACTCTCCTAGAGTCAGACTTCATTACAAACAGCAGGACACCTCCTTCCCACTCCAAAGAGTAAGGATTAGAGAACCCTGTGCTCTCCTCAGCTTCCTTCCCTCCTAGGGTTCAGCTTCCTGTGACCCAAGGCCTGCCTTGCTATGGCCCAGCTGCATAACCTTGCCTCAGAGTGCTAAGGAAATTGCTAAGGTTCAAGAAAGCTATGAGAAGTCCATACCACAGAGCTGTGCAAGGTAAAAAACAGACTGAACTAGGTTTGTTGAGATAGGGACAGACAGCACCTGACCTGAGGGCAGTGGCAAGCGATACAGAAGCTGCTGCAGCAGTCTGTTACCACTCCACGTGCACTGTCACCACCCCACTGCCCTGACAAGACGTACAGCACAACACATGCCTGCATTTCAGCTGATGTACCCACAGCCAGGTATAACAACAGCATTTGTGTTTAGATACTGGACCATAAGTCACAGTGGCACAGCTGCACATTCAGACCTGAGATGTTCAGTGGATGTAATTTCTCTCAGACTGAAAACAATGCATTACCACTGTAGCACTTGCTCAGTGAACAAGTCAAACCCAGTTAGCAAATAACTAAACCCAACATACCTCCAAGTATGTTCCTTTTTTGGGACAGGTTCTCAAATAGTATGTTTTACTGTAACTAGACTCTACAGGTTTGAATCCAGCAGAAAATATTTTAATCAATGGTACAGACCTAGCAGTTCTATACTTGCTGCAATAGCAGTACCTTTGCTTTCTTCATGTGGCTCACAATATTACCAAGATCTTCAACATCGATGACAGAATTTGTGCCTCCAGCTTCCTCAGCATCAGCCTCCTCCTCACTACTGGTTTCAACCAATTCTTCTGCCTATGTAAGAGACCAGAGAAAAAAATAGGTACATATCTGTCATGTTAAACAGAAAACCTTCACCTATGTTAATTGATTTCACTGGTTAGCATTCAGTGAAGACTGCTGAAAAACAAGGAATAGGCTGACAATAACTTGTACGAGGTATACAAGATGCATTTAAACACTGAAAATAGCCCCTAGTTTATTTCTAACAGTTCAGTTGTACACAGACCACCTGAAACTCAGTCCGGATAGCCTGCCTCCAAATCCATACTGCTCTGTTTCCCTGTCTGATCTGCCTACCTGATCACATGAGAAGTGATGCAGAGGGGTCCAACTCCTGCTGCATGCTATGACAATCTGGAAGCCTAAACTCCTCTAAGTACGCCTGCTTGAACAAATAGGGAGAGAGAACTGCTTTCCACACCAAACTCTTCATGGGACAGAGAAGTTGTCTCCCACTCTGTACACAGCCACAATACAGCACAACAGCACCCATGTAACAGCAAGATGTATTCCTCTTGTTCCTCCAGCACCCAGCACCCTCCAACCCACTCAGCCAGAAGACCCCTTGTTTTCTTAGGGAATTCTACATGGCCATAGCAATCATTTCCAGCCCACAATAAATGGCTTCCAGGAAGGATTAAGTACCATAGCAGCTCTCGGTCTCGTATAGCACAGCAATAAAGGATTCTGTATTCAAAACCTGCAGTCAACAAATATGCCACAAGAGACAAGTGATTACAGGTAGATAAATTCAAGGATGTACAGGACTTGCTCAGATAAGCCCCTGAATGCCTTTGGAAAATCCCTGGGATGCAGGCAAAGTGCCTGAGCTTCAAGTTGGGAGCATGTTAACTGCTCATAAGGAACTAAAGGCTTCGCTTTGGCTGTGAGACTAAGCAAAGACTGGCTCCCTTGGAGCATGTCACAACATGCAGCTCCTCCCACTCAGGAAGAATGCTCCCTCATCACATAGATACCATTCAGTCTAGGTCCACCACTAGTCCTTGATCCTTCTTTTTGGATTACTTCTACCTGTTATCCTCCATCCCTCACCCCTCTTCCCCCTCTACTCCACAACAGAGAAGTATCAAGCCCCCCAGAGCACCCCTCTGGGCTGTGGGATGAAGTAGAAAAGTCAAATAGCCCTCCAACAAGCACTGAACCAGAAATAAGGACCCATGGATTTTGGCTCTACCTCAGTATTCTCATACTCTGATGCCCTGTGTTCATGATCTGAGCTCTCGTTGCTCTGCTTCCCCTGGGATTTGCACTTTCCTTTCTTGCACTTCCCACTGCAGGGCTTCCTTTCCCCTCTGCAGAGGGCCTGGAGACAACTGAGGAACTTTGTTTTCCAGGCTTCGAAGTCAGCCTCAATGCTGCCGTGCTTGCTCTGGGCCACGTTGCAGTCCCCCTCAGCACGAGTCATGATACGGCTGGCACTGAGCATCCACAGCCACCTGTCAATATTTCTTCCAACCTAGGATGGGATAGAAGTTAAAGGGAATTTAAATGAAGCCCAAGTTAAATGAAACAGGCAATTAAGGAAGCAAGAACCAAGCCTGGAACTAGCAAGCTATATGTCTTACACTCCTGCAGCTTGTGGACTTCTAGACTGCCTCTAACCTGCTGACTCAGAGCACGGCCACAAATCAGTCTGACCACCACCACACATCCTCAGGCTGTAAATAAATAAAAATCATGGTGACATGATAGCGAGGCCCGGGAACTAGCTTCTTTGGGAGGCGCTTCTTAGTTAAGACATCCACATGCAGGATGCTTCATATGGCCCCCTGCTATACAGAATCACAGAACCCTTTTTGTTGGAAAAAGGCCTCCAAGATCATCCAGTCCAGCCTATAACCTAACACTACCAAGTCCTCCACTAAACCATGTCACTAAGCTCTATATCTACATGTCTTTTGAAGACCTCCAGGGATAGTGACTCAACTACTTCTCTGGGCAGCCTGTTCCAAGGCCTCACAACCCTTTCAGTGAAGAAGTTTTTCCTAACATCCAACCTAAACCTCCCCTGGTGCAACTTTAGCCCATTCCCCCTCGTCCTGTCACTTGGCGTGTGGGAGAAGAGAGCAATCCCCACCTCGCTACAGCCTCCTTTAAGGTACCTGTAGAGAGTGATAAGGTCACCCCTGAGCCTCCTCTTCTCCAGGCTAAACAACCCCAGCTCCCTCAGCTGCTCCTCGTAGGACTTGTTCTCCAGACCCCTCACCAGCTTCGTTGCCCTTCTCTGGACACACTCCAGCACCTCGATGTCCTTCCTGTAGTGAGGGCCCCAAAACTGAACACAGGACTCGAGGTGCAGCCTCACCAGAGCTGAGTACAGGAGGAAAAAAAGCTAACAATCTGGTGGCAAATCATGCCATTTTTCTCCAAGTTAGAAAAAAATAGTTATCAGACTTAGATACTGTCATATTTTACTTCAAGAAATGAAAGATCTACATAATCCAGCAAAATACATGAAAAGTTTTAAAAAAGTGCTCTAAACTGAAAGGCAGCAAGTAAAAGGGCTTCTGGTACTGTACCTTCATGCACTGATGGAAAGCTTTCAAAGATGGGAAATTAACTTAATAAGGATTTGGTAAATGTATTCTCATTAGTTACTACCAAAACCACTCAATTTAATGCTCTCTTTCCCACTTCATAGGACAGCACACTTGCTTCAAAGCTGCACTGCCTGTGGCCTAAACCCAATTCCTATCAAGTCCACAAAAAGGCTGCAATAGGAGCCGAATTCTCACACCTTAAATTCCACACCAGCTAATGCATCAGTGTGTTCTCAAAATGACCATATGAATCCACCTGACTCCTAACAACCTACTAGCATCACTCAGTTTTGTTGCTGTTAGGAAAGTTCAGCCATTCAGAGGAACAGAAAAGTAATGGAGATACTCACTGTGTTGTAATGATCAACATAAACTGAGTTTCCCAAGCCAAACACAGCGTATCTCAGGCCCTTCAGATACGTTTTGCCAAAGCGGAAATCATTTGCAGTCTCTTCTAACCACTTGCAGAACCATGCTGCACTCTCAGTTGGCTGTCCATCTGTGTACGTAGCTACCAAGAACACACAAATGTTCCTGCTGGTTGTCTAATATATGATAAAGAGAACACAACAGAAAAGATCACTGCAATTTTCAGAGCACTTTACATGAGGAAGAGCTGTAACACGTGGGCAGCTGGAAGAAGTCAAAATACAATTTTTTTTTTTTTATTTTTTTTACTAAGCGGGTTAAGAATGCTGCAGGTTAAGGATACTGGAGATAATAATCCCTACAATGGTGAATGGCTATCTTCTATGCAAAGCCATCCTAAATTAACCAAGAGACAGGGAGAAGGCAGCTTGACCTCCAACAGGGACACAGCAGTAAAACTGACATCCACCTTCCGTATCCCAATCAACAGCTTCTTGAACAGACTCTTGCAGTTATAAAGTCTCCCATGGATTCAAGAAGGAACTGTCAATATTTACAGAAGAAAAATCCATCAAGGATCACTCAATATAAATATATGCCTCCCAGGAATTCTCTCACTTAAGCCTTTGAAGGCTGCAGAAGTATGGTTATCTATTTGTCCTGTTTTGGAACCTTTCCCCAGGTGTACCCTGTCAGAGAGAACAAGGGGACCAGGTGCAGATACTCGTGTAACTTACTCCCGAGTTACAGAACCAGCTCAT
The DNA here is from genome assembly GCA_013399115.1 of Anseranas semipalmata. Taxonomy (NCBI): domain Eukaryota; kingdom Metazoa; phylum Chordata; class Aves; order Anseriformes; family Anseranatidae; genus Anseranas; species Anseranas semipalmata. The sequence continues at coordinate 91,662 of VXAA01005408.1, forward strand.
ACAAAATCAGCATCTGTATCAAAATCAGTATGAAAATATTCTAGATGATGCTCTTATAGTAACTTTCAAGACTACTGCTGAGGGATGATGGGCTACGCTCACCTATGTTGAAGGGAAGCAATTTTCAGACACACAGCTTTGGGTATTTCCAGGATAACAAGAGAGAAATACAAAAGGAAAAGACCCTGACAATACCACAAAAAAGCTTGTATTTATTACCTACCTCTTCTGCTAGACAATCATCTGGATCATAATCTCCCATGCTAATGACTTCCACGGGCAAATTAAGGGAAATAACTGCTTCAGCCAGACCTTTCGCAAATCTCTGAGAAATACAGAAAGTTGTCAATGACCTCAACCCAACTACAGTGTGTCAAATTCTGCTGTGCCCAGTCACAAGACATTTCCCAGCACAGAAAGAACAATGACACTTGGATCATACACTGCACCTGCAGTTCCTCACATTAAGAGTGAAACACACTGATGAAAAGTTACATGAATGCTAATAGCTAATGAGTTTACATACACACAAATTTTTTTTTTTTTGACAAAGTACCTAAAACAGCACTTCTCTCTACAAGCAGACCTGCTAGCAAACTAAGATTATATTGTGAGAGCAAGTTTTAAGCTTCATAATTGGTATCTCTACTACTTGCCCCACTTAAAGTGAGCAGACTTTTTTTAAACATAATTTTCACTTATCTTTCATGTTAGGCAATGACTTCTAATAAGCTAATCAACTTTTCAATAAACTTTTAGATTTTTACATAGCACAGTGTTTCTAAGGCAAGCAACATACTTGAATCTCAACAATATTTCAACCAACTTCAGTCATGTGGAAAAAAGAGTAACATACCTTTGCTGTGCCAGTCTGAGACCCATAGAAAATCTTTACCCCAGCAACGTAGACCTCCTTTGCCTGCAGGGCAGCATATCCATTTACTAGTTTGTCTTCTACCACTTCGGAAGACAGATTCCCATTGGATTTTTCACCCTGTGAAAAAAAGCATTTTATCTCATTCAATCCCTTTTCAAAGCATCCTTAAGCCTGTTTTCCCAAAAGCATTTAAAACACAAAGCCAGGCACCAGCCTCTCAGAACTATACAAATGCAATGGTCAAAGCATTTTAGCTTCTCACATACTCCTAGAGAAATGCATTAGTAACTATTCCACTGAAGTAGGCTGTGCTACAAACCCATCTCACATACCAGGGAGACAACAGGATCCAGCAGAACCTGAGAAGTGGTCCATCCCACCTCATGCAGCAGAACTTCACTAGTATGTGTGAGGATTTTTAGCATCCTGAATGGGCTAATCCCACTGCCAGTCAGGTGAACTAAACTACATTTTGGATTTGCAACAACCAAGCTGGACCTGCAGTGAAGCACCACATTTCACTGCACCAGTGGGTACCTTCACCTGGCACCTACTCCTCTCCATGCACAGATTCTGGGTTCTTCTCAGACAAACGTGCTTAATTTTCCAGTTACCTTCTTTTTGGTTTTGGTAGTGAAGAACTGGACAACGATCCAAAGACTGATCCCCAAAGCAATAACAGAATAGATGTAAAATCTGTGCAGCCATAAGGACACCAGGCAAGTGTAGGAAAAGTTCCACATATCCATTGAGACATCTAAACCTAGAATAAATCACAGATTTAAAAAGAGCAGATTCCTTCAGTATGAATTCAGAATAAGCACAAAAAAAAAATCATACTGCACCCACAGACTCATGCCATCAGCTATTAACATTTTAGCCCACCATATGAAATACAGGGCTTCTCTCATCTAGGGCGGGCTCTGTTCTAAGGAAAGGCAGAAAACACTTGTGCAGCGCTACTGTCCGAAAATAAAACGTCCTTGTGAAACCTCAACTATATCTTACTGGCCTTAGCTTCGCACACACCCAACACATGCAAACCTCTAGAGCTGTAAAATCCCACTGCAAGGGGGGAAATCACCCCCACCAAGCTTGCTGCAGAACAAAGCCCTTGCTTGCACACACAAGATGCTACACTGATTACAACAATAGTTTTGGTACGGAGTTTCAAGGCCAGGCTGCAATCTGAATTCAACTGCAAGTTGAAGCTCTACCATGTGGGTGAGGTTTGATTCAGAACAACCGAAACCGCTCTGAACTGGCCTTAAAACTCAACGTGCATCGTGCTGTAGCCAGGAGCGCTGTCTGTGTGGTCCCCGTGATTACTTATCACATACCAAACATTCAAGAGCTTAAACAAGGCTTGTTTGCAACATTCACTGCCCCAGAAGCACAGACCATGCAACCCTGCTGCTGCCTGCGGGCCTCTCAGACCCTGTTTTGGCAGCCATCAGAAACTGAAATTCTGAAGAGGCCGGGAATTCTTAGCTCTCCGCTGGGCTGCTACCTGCAGCACAGAGCAAAGCCTTCTTTCCCCCTCCACCAGCAGCACCGAACCCCCCGAAAGAAGCGGGGTGAGGGGACCCC
>VXAA01005408.1:94852-111473 GCA_013399115.1 Anseranas semipalmata
AAGTCGCGTGACGTCACCGCCTCGCGTGACGTCACCCCCTCGCGTGACGTCACCCCCTCACCGCCGTGACTTCACAGCCTAACGCTGCCCTCGATCTCCAGGGAGAAGGACATCGACGAGGTCCTGCAGACGCACACGGTGTTCGTCAACGTTTCCAAAGGCCAGGTGGCCAAGAAGGAGGATCTCGTCCAAGCGTTCGGGACAGATGACCAAACGGAGATCTGTAAAATGGTAGGTGGCACGCGCTGTGCGGGGCGCAGTGACGGGGTTTATAAAAGCTTGGGAGACGTACGTGTCCCTCAGACGTGGTAGGTTGGGTTGTTTCTGGAAGGCTTGCATAGAACACAGTGCTGTTGTGGGCGAAGGAATTGTTTATTTGTTAAGAAATGGGTAGAAAGGAGTGGTGGCTCTTTGGTATAGTCTTAAATGTTACACATTCATCTCATTGAACAGAGTTCTGAGTTTTCTGCACGGCATACAGCTTTTATGCGCTGATCTCTACGGACCCAGATGAGCCTTGAAGAATTTACCGTCAAAGATGTGCCAGTAAGGCTGCAGGGAAAGGAAAAGGATAGTCACTTATTTTGGGGAGTCCAATTAAATGTTAAGAACAAATCTAGTTTCTTACACCTTCTTGGTAGGCTACAGATTGTGGCCTTGTTATGGGTGGTAACAGTTCAAATAAACCCGCACTTTTCTTTTTGTAGTTTAGTGCTTCAGTGGTGGCTTTTTTTTCTGACATCTTTCCAGTGACGTTTGTCATAACGATATCCATCGTTAATATGTTTTTTTTTCTGCATTTCATGTCTAACCAAACCATTCAAGCAACTGTTAAATTTAAAGTACTAGGGTTTTTACTTTTTAGTCAAATCTGTGACACCTATTAACCAATTTTTTTTATTTTTAACCGTGCAGATTTTATCAAAAGGGGAGTTGCAGGTATCGGACAAAGAACGACACACACAGCTGGAGCAGATGTTTAGAGACATTGCAACTATTGTGGCTGACAAATGTGTGAATCCTGAGACAAAGAGGCCATACACAGTAATCCTTATAGAAAGAGCCATGAAGGATATTCACTACTCCGTCAAACCAAACAAGAGCACAAAGCAACAGGTTAGTGTTCTCTCAAAATCGGCTTGTGCTTAGAGGTGTTGTGTTCAAGTGTGATTTCTCTGTGAGCATTCACATAGGGATGAAACAAGCCTTGTAGTCAAAAGCTGGCAGAACGATTAGTTGGCTGGCTGGCAGCTGAATGCTGGGTACGAGCAGCTTCTGAAGCTCGTGTAGTTTGTCTTTTAACTGTTCAGTGAAGGGAGAAAGAAAAAAGCTAATTAAAGCAGCAGCAGTGAAATGCCTGGAAGAGAAATCAACGTTTTATGATTGATTTTAAGTGAGGTAGTACATCAGGCTTTACATCTGAGTGACATGGGTTTCTACTGTTCTGCACTATAACTACTATTTAACGTTATTTCTGGCATGTTTTTTTCAGTATTTGAAGTGAGCACCATCAGCAATAACCCTGCCTTTTGTTTTTAGTCTACCAAACTAGCGTAATAGCAAACTTCCGGCAGCAGAGTACCAGTGAACAGTACTAAGAAATGTCTGAAGCTAGTGCGAAAGATTTGAGATTTTGATGTGTTGCATTTTTTAAGCAAGTGAATAAATGCTCTTTTTTTCTTTTTTGAATGTATTTGTAGGCATTGGAAGTGATCAGACAGTTAAAGGAGACCATGCAAATTGAACGTGCTCACATGAGGTTACGATTTATTCTTCCAGCGAAGGAGGGGAAGAAACTGAAAGAGAAGCTCAAGCCACTGATTAAAGTTATTGAGAATGAAGACTTCCATGATCAGCTAGAAATTGTAAGCAATAAAGCAGACCTTGGGTTTCATACTTGATTTGACTACACCTGTACAGTGTACTAGAAGAAGAATTAGTGTAGGGGCGTTTTTTAGATAAACTGCAAGGGTGCCAGAGATTCTGTGTCAGAGGTGTAGTTTGTAGTCTTCAATTTCACACAATCCTACTGAAAGCTTAAAAGTAGCCTTTATTGTACAGAGATTGCTGGTTCAGCACTCAGAGGAGAAACACAGCGGAGTTTCTCTTAGCAGTGATTCTCCTATAAAATTCATAAGTTTCTCTGCATATATGGAATTTTACTGTTATTTGGTGGATCAGGCCTGTGTTTTGACAATAGTTAATGAGTTTTTTAAAAAACGATTTGCGGTAAAGCAGAATCTGCAATTGGTAAGAATCTTTCTGAGAACAGATTAGAATCTAGCAGCCTAACTGTCAAAATCGTGATGTCCAGCATGCTGAACGTGCTGGAAATGCAAAACTTTTTTGGAAAGATTACTTGATAAAAATTGCTTAGCAACTCTGCAAAGTCCCTCTTAGTAACTAAACAATACAATTTTTTAAATGAAAATGAATGTTAGACCATGAAAAGTTGATGATGAAAATAGAGTATTGTTGCTTGACTGATTAAATGTGAAATATTTCAGGTGTGCCTTATTGACCCAGGCTGCTTCAGAGAGATTGATGAGCTGATCCGACGTGAGACAAAAGGGAAAGGAACGCTGGAAGTGCTCAGTCTGAAGGATGTGGAGGAAGGAGATGAAAAGCTTGAATAACGAAAACCTTTTTGATGCAGCACTACTTTAACAACATTGAACAGGATGGCTGGCGTTAGCCACTCTTTTCTGTTAGGCCTTCTTGTTTTTACCAGTCTCTTACTGCCAAATACTTTCTGACACTAATCCTTTGGGATTTTTCCGTGCAGTGTGTTTTTTTTATCATTTTACACTTGCTTGGTTTACAAATGGTTTGCCTGTAGGAACTTTTTGTGTCAGAGTTGCACTAATGAGGATTGAGTTAAGACTTGATATGAAAGTTACTCTGGCTTTGGTTTACTTTAAGGGTTGCTAATGAAGAGTGTTTGACTGATACGGCACCAATCATTTTTGCTTAAATTGTCAGTGTTGGGTGGAAGATTGCATATGTCAATATGGTGGGTGTTGTATGTGAGGAGAGGAACCTTCAGAAAAGGGAGATGCATTTTCACTTTCAAACAAGTGCAAAATGTGGATCATGTTAACTGATCTCTTAGCAGCATGAAAACTGACCTAGACTTCCACAATTGGCTGCTTACTAATTACAGTAATTTAAAGGACCATTTGTATAGATTTCCTTCACTGGATATAACAGTACTCGATAACTTAGAAAAAATGTTCTCCAAATAACTTATTCGTAAAATATATTTAGCTACATTGATAAAAAGGAATTATCATCTATTTATATATTATAGATACACAAAGAAATAAAATAATTATTTTTGTTATAGTATAGGAGGTATCCCTGGCTGTGGTGATGCTTTTCATAGGCTGGAGGGGTAGCGTGTATTTCTGAGATGTTCTCATTCACGTGATGAAATGAACAAAATCTTGAACAGGCAGTAGCCTCTGGCCACTGCGCTCCACGGGCTTTTGTTGGGCCCTAATTCCCTCGTGGTAGCTGTCTGTTATGTGCGCCTTTGCGTTTGAGTTTGATACAAAACAGTTCTGGCAGCTGTCCTTTATCCTGTCTTTTTGTGCTGCTTTCTAATACATGCACAGAATTTCCAGCCAGCTCCTGAGGCACAGTGTATAGTTCTTCAAGTTTCTGTTAAAACTTGTTTCAGCTGTCTTAAAAAAATGCTTTTTTAGCTTGCATATTCCAAAGAAGAGGGGAAAAGAGGACGAAAACTGGAGAAAGAGATAGTAAAAATACAAACCAGCAGGCCAAGTATATGTTCTTGGGTAACTGAAAGGTAAGCCAACAGGAATTTAGGGGGAGCCTTCAGTATTACATACCTGTTTCCATGCTGATAGCACACAGCAAATCAGGGTTTGCAGGCTGGCCAACCACTCGATCTCTGTTTCAGATGAGCATGCATTGTGCTCATTCTTTGCTGTTTGCTTTTAGAGCGCGTGACCATGCCTGTTATATGACAATTAAACAGAGCTCTAGGTTGTACTCTTCACGTGGCCTTTTCCTTTGTACCATTGTCAGATGATGTGAATTTTCTAGAAGTCATGCGGGGAGAGTTAAAGTCAACTGGAGAAAGAGAGATTTGACATGTCAGGTGCAGAGGAGCCCGTGTGTCTAGATCCTCGGTCAAAGGCTTCCTCTTTGATTTCTGCAGCAGCCTGTTGACATGAGCTTGTGCAAGGTTGGGTTCGATTTCTCTAGTAATGTTTTGGGAGGACTTGCCACTAGGAAGCCTGAGTTTTGCTGCAAAGTAGTGAAATGGAGGTTCTTGAACTATTTTATCCATTTTAAAATGCTTTCTATTGCCCCCAAGATAATCTTCGATCGTGTTTAAATGTTGCCTAGGAAAGTTTAGTTGCGTAATTAGTGTATTTGTGAGGTAGACACAGCTTAAATGTGGAGATCTGTGTGTGCATGGATAGATAGGCAAGATCCCACATCCCACAAGCCCTTAACTGCTTGTCTTTGAAGTGGCCGTCTCTTCATGCACAATTTATGAAGCACTGAGGATGATGTTGATATTTAACTTGTCACTGGCACTTAGAACTAACATGTAATTCATAAATATGCAAATGAGACACTGAGCAAAAGCCTCAGATGACATTGTGTTGGTAATATTTGATTTCATGATTCTGTAATTTCTTTGTTTTATATGTTCGACGCCTAGAGCACAATAGGATGGCTGCAGGTTGAGGATCCTGAGTTACAGAAACTTATCTAAGCTGATTTATGAGCTCGGTGCTGGGAAGTGAATTTCCTCATAAAATCTCTTTCTACAAATCAAATGTTAAGGATTTTCTCTGGTAGAGGGAGCTTGATTTTATTTATAAACATGCTTGCATTTCTTGACATGTTTGTAGTTCAGCAAGAATGTATGGTAAGCATCAAAATAAATATCAGTATTGGTAGCTGTTCTTTCCATTTTCAACTTTTGCCCATTTCAACAAGGAATGTAATGGTTTCCTGACTAATTAACTGAAATTTCCAAAGGTCTGTATGTAGGTAGTAGTAGTCTCCTCTTGGCATTCGAAGTAAGCTGGCAGCTTTGAGGTGAGTGCTGGTAGTGGGCTTGGGTACACATGTACACATTTTTTCCCTGAAATTTTCCTCAGAACTTGTGTTAAACAATTTTGTCGGTCTTCTTGCACGTTGCTATTCTTTTCAGTTGTGGTGTGGCTATTAAGGGAGATTTTCAGTTTCTAGGGGACCTGTGTAAACCTTTAGGTGATTGATCCTTAACCCACGAGTTTAGATGACATCAAATTACTCCAATTAAGACCAGTAGTTCACTACTTGCAAGCTTTACTTAAAGACAGTGTTTGGGAAAGGTCAGCCAGGCAGTACCCCATTGAAGTCTGGGCAGAAGAAAGGCTTTGAAAAGAAAAAATGATCTCATAGACATCGGATTTCACAAGAGTGGGTGATGGGAACTGAGGCTAGGAGGGAGAGGAGAGGAATGCAATAAATAGCTAACAGGTAATTACTCATCTTTCCTGATAGGACAGCCACTCCTAAACCATACTGATAGGAGTCCTGAGCCAACCTTTCTACAGCTGTGAGAAGCTCCTCGGATAACATACGCCTTCCTTCTGGGCGTACTCCGATTCCTGGTGGGGCTTGGAGTGGTTGCAGGGCTGAGAAGGTTGAAACTGCCGTAGCCACGGCGATGAGATGCTGAGCGGGGTCTCAGTGGCTGTCCTGCCTTTGGAGGGCTCGTTAATTGCTCGGTGATTGCTCTGTCCCCTGCAGAAGCAGAGGAGAAGGGGCTGTGGGTGGCCATGGCCAAGCCATTGGGGCAGGTGGCAACCGGGAGGCACGGGGTAGCTGGCGTGGGGTGCACGCTACCTGGAGCCATGGTACCGGTTCCATCTGAGGTCACACAGCGGTGGTGGCACCGTCACCACCGGACAGAGGGGCCACAGCAGCTGCCACGTGCACACCGAAGCTCGAGGCAGGACCACTGGCACCATGCAGGGCCGGAGGGCAGACATCAGCCAGCAGATCCAGGAGCTGCGCAACATCATCGCCTTGCAAGGTGCTGCTCCTTCAGCCTCGCGGGGACAGCCCAGCATGGGGGACCCCTCGGGGTGCAGGGGTGCGGGCTCCGGTTGGGGTGCAGTGCCCGTGGTGGGCTGGGATATTGGTCTCCAGCGTGGCACTCAAAGCAAATGGGTGACAGCCCCACTGGGATGGGGTCTGCAGACGCTGCCTGGTCCCCTGGGCACTGTGACCCTCTGCAGAAAGGGGCTGTCAGGTCCCCAGCGGGGCTGCTCCCTTCCTGCCCAGTGGGACCAGCCAAACGGGTGGCTGCTCAGGCACTGAGGAGGCAGGATTTGGCCCAATGTCCCATGTCCCTGCTTGGCTTTTTCCAACTGCCCGAGCCTTGGGGGCAGAGGAGGGGACTCGTTTGTGCAAAGGGGGGCAGCAGCAGAGGGTGAGGCTGGGTTGCCCTGTGCCAGAGCTTGGGGACAGGACATCATCCTGCATGGCACCAACAGCACCCTGATGTCCTCTAGAGCAAGGGAAGAAGTTTTTCACACAGTCGTGTGAGGAAAAGCTCAGCCAGAACAGAGATCTGCTCCCCCAGCTGCGTGGGACAGTGCAGGAGGACATCCATACCCTGGGCATTGCCCAGAAGGTACCTGCAGATCCCATCGGCTGTGCCCCTGCTCCTGTGCTGGGTGTCTCCAGGAGCAGATACCAGCCCCATGGGGCAACAACAGCGCGTGACAGTCCCCAGCCTGGCACTGATGTTCTCTCTGCCCCTCTCCTGCCTGCAGCATGACCAGCTCATCATATCTGAGGCTTGCAAAGCACAGAAGAACTTGGGCATCATTCTGTCTGGCAAGACGGTGGAGGTAACAGTCAGGGCCTGGCTGGCACCGGCTGCTTGCAGGGGGGTGGGAAGGGACACTTGCAGGAGCCTTTGGGCCAGCAACCCCCAGGGCTGGTGGCTGTGAGGCCTGGGGAGTTCACAGGCCCCATCCCATGAGAAATGCTCTGCAGCTGCAGTGAGCGGGCATCAGTACCCACCTCTGCCTTGCTCCACCACCCAGGGCAAAGCTCTCCCACCCTCAGCCCGGCCCTGGCAGTGACCATGTGCCAGCGTCCCCGAGTCCCTGGCTCTGCTCTGGAATGAGTTCCCAGGCAGGTCCCCATCCCCTCTCCCCCGTGCCCGCTCAGGGTGCCCGGGAGAAGCTCCAGAGCAGCATCTTTGACCGGGTGAACGCCTGCAACGCGCTGCTCTACGAGGTGAGGCGGCGCGGCCAGACCCAGGACGAGCTGCAGCGGCGGCTGCAGCAGCTGCTGGATGTTCAAATCGATGACAAGCGGCACCAGGAGCAGGTGCAGGTACACGTGGTCCCTTCCCCGTCACGGTGCTCCCTGGGCTCGGCACGCTGCGTCACCCCGTGTCCCACCCCGCAGGTGATTCGCCAACTGGAGAACAACATTGAGAAGATGCTCATGAAAGTCCACACTGGGCAGAAGGTGACCATGCTGTACCTGGCAGTGCGGGATGTCCTGAAGAAGGTGAGCTGTCCCTCGCTGTCCCCATCACGCCACCACGCAGCACTGCGATGGAGGTGCCCCGTGGCTGGGCTCTGCCTCGGGCCATCTCGCTGAGGTTTGCTTGACCCGGGACTCGGTGAGGTGATGTGTGGTGGCTCTGTGTGTCCCAGGAGCTGGCCTACCTGCCTCTGCATCTGGACCTCCTGCATGGGATGGCCGGGGTGTACCGCGGGGAGCTAGGGGACATGGAGCTCATGGCTTTGGATGCCCTCAAAGCCAATGACATAACCAAGGTGAGGAGCTGGCCTGGGGCACCATGGGGACCTCTTCCACACTTTAGAGCCTACAGAGGTCCAGCAAAAACAGCCCCACGTGCCCAGGCTGGTGCATCTTCCCTGCAAAAATACTGAGCTGGGCTTGCCCACAACATGCAGATGCCTTCATAGCTCCTCCAGCATCTCGCTCTCAGCTACGCTGGGGCTGGGGACAGGCTGCTAGGAGCACCGGCAGCAGTGAAGACAGCCTACTCCGGTCTCCTGTCCTCCGTCCTCCCTGGTTTCCTACACAGCCCCTTGACATGAGAGGTCATTTTTGGCTATCCCAGAAGCCCAGATGGCCCACAAAGGTCCTTCCCAGCTTTAACAGCCACTTCTTGCTTCTCTCTGGCTCTGATGTGCTCCAGGAGGATCTGGCCAAGCTGGAATCCAAGTTCCTCGCGGAGAGAGAGCTCAGGTACCGCTCCCTGGCTGCCCAAAAGGTGCAAATCGACCGACTTTGGCTCAAGGATGCAAGCGAAAAGCACTTAAGAGCGGTGAGCTGGTGGGAGCTGGAGCAGGGCTCAGTGCTGAGACCTCCGTGGGTGGGGGTGCCACAGGGCTACCCTCCCCAGGTGCCAGCAGCTCAGGGGGTCACAATGAACGTCCTTGCAGCAAGCCAGGTATGATCTGGGCGCGGACTTCCCCTCCCTGCTGCCGCAGGACCTGCTGTTGGGTGAGTGCCCGGCGGGGGGCAGGGGCTGGGGAGCCCGAGGAGGAGGCCTCCTTCCTCCCCTGCCCCTTCCTTCCACCCAGGCGCCAAGCTGGAGGCCACCAAGTCCCAGATCGAGCATGAGGCCCAGGTGACGTCAGAGGTGGAGAAGGCCAAGGCCGCAGTGCAGTGCTCCCGCCTCTGGGTAAGGGAGAATCCCACCCTGGGCAAGACCCAGCTGCGGGGAGCTGAGACCTCTCTGCTCCTGACTTCATCAAGGGGTTCCTCTCCTCCCCACCCCGAGCCCCCCGAAGCCCCTCTTGCCCCCCTGCCGTGCTGCCGACCCCCCCTGGCCGCATCCTGCACCCTCGTCCCTGCGTGCCGCAGGCTGAGTCCTTGAGCTGTCCCTCGGGCAGGACATCACCGGCAGGCTGCTGGCGCAGCAGAAGTCCACGGCAGAGCTGGAGCAGCACATCAGGACATGCGAGGAGAAGAAGCGGGCGCTGAAGGACACGCTGAAGGAGTTGGAGCTGAAGCAGGCGGAGCTGAAGTTTCACCAGTCCCCAAGTGCCATCAGGTGCTGCTGGCCTCGGGACACAGCCAGGCACCTCCTGGGGGCCCAGATCTAGATTCAGCCCATCCCTGGGGAGCAAGGCCATGTCCTCCTGCTGTGCGTGCACTGGGACATCTGTGTCCCAACAGGCCACCCTTCCTCTGTCCTCCTGCAGCCACCCACCCCTCCTACACCAGGGCCTTTATTCAGCAGGGTGTTCCCCAGCTTTGGTCCCCTCAGAGCACCCAAAGCTCCCCCTGGGACAGTGGGGACATGGGGTGAGGAGGGATGGGTGAGGTCCTCCTGCCTGCAGAGCCATGGTGACAGCAGGACCTGAGGCCATGCAGTGGAGGTGCCTCCCAAACCCAGCCTGCCCCAGTCCCAGCATGCTGCAGGGCGCATGGAGGACCTTTCCTCCCCACCTGGTCTAGGAGGTGGCACCACCAGGTCTGAGCTGGGGCGCAGGCAGCATCCCCTCCCCAGTGTGGGGCCACCTGGGCAGCTCTAGCAGCGCTTTTGGGGTGTCCCTGCACGTGGGCACCTGTATGGATGTGCGGTGGTCTGATCAGCTGCAGGAGGCTGGAGGCAGAGCTGAGGACGAGCCTGCAGCAGGAGGAGGCCCGGCTGGAGCAGGCGCAAGCCCAGTCCCTGAGGAACCAGAAGCTCCTGCTCCTGTTTGAAAATGGCATTGACAACCTCTTCATCCGTCTGTACGGCATCGACGTGCCCGAGCAGGTACAGGGTGTGGTGAGGAGCTGGGCACCCAGCTGCCACCAGGAACAGGCCCTACCTGTCCCCACCACGTGTCCACTCCCCAGTGCATGACCCATAGCAATGCTACAGTGCATCCCTGTGACACTTGGTGCAGCCACCATCACCCAAAACAACTCATTTTCCCTGTCAATGTTATTCTTCTTCTGACCCCAGAATGTCTCCATGGAGTTCAAGGGGGTGGATGAGAAGCTGCAGTACTGCGAGCAGAAGCTGCAGCACCTGGTGCAGCGGGTGGCCTCCCTGCCTGCCGACTGCTACAGCCCTGACGAGGACAACGAGGTGTGCAGGGGCCCCGACCCTGCTCTGGTCTTTGGGGACCCACGCGTGGCTCTTCTGGGTGGCCTGTCCCAAGGTGTCCTCCTCACTGGGAGGATGGAGGTGGCCCTGGGGAAGGGCCAGGGTACTGCTGGATGCTGCAGGGTGTCCCTAGGAGGACATCGAGGTGGGGCATGCCTCGGATTGTAACACCCACTTCCCCTTCAGCAATTAACCCAGACTGTCTTTCACAGATTTTTGTGAAGGTCAGGAATTTTCTGGAGAGAACAACCGCGAGAGAGCCGCAGAACCTGAAGATTTCCTTGGACGACATAGACTCTGGGGTCCAAGGTAGGAGAACATGGGGTCAAGTCCCACAGCAACTGCCCCAGCCCATGGGACTTCTGGGTGTCCTGTCCTGCCTCCCCCTGTCCCAGCAAACGCCAGCCCATGAGCTGTCCCCATGCCTTGGGGCTGATCTTGGCTGTCCCCAAGGCTTTGAGAATGGGTGGTTGTTTTCGGTGGAGATGAGGGAGAACAAAGGCAGCCGGTGGGGTGGTGAGTGCTGAACCACATCAGGAAATAAGGAGAGGTGCTCTGGGGCAAGGAGGGAGGCCTATGTGTCTTCATTAGCCAAATAAGGGTCTTCAAAATCACCTGGTTGGGAAGAGCGATCAGTGCTTGGCTCTGTCTGTGGCCTCGTCCTCTTAGATGCTCTTGGAGGAGATTCAGTTTTCAGCAGCTTACCACCTTTTTATTAATGAAGCGGGAGCTGTGGCCACCACCTCATGGCTCCAGACCTTTATGGGAGGCCCCAGCAGTGTCAGAGATGAACCACTGAGGTGGGGGTGGCACCCCCAGGGGATGCTGAGGATGGAAAATCTAGTTGACAGTGCCCGTGCTGGAGATGCCACCAACCCTCCAAGATGTGGCGGCTCTCCCTAGGGACACAGGTATGGCAGAGCTGGCCCCACAGTCCCCCCAAGCACATTTGTCCCCTCTCTCTCCCCCAGATCCTTTTGATTTTGCTGACAAAGACCACGGCCAGGTTCCCACCCGGGAGGACATCAAGAAGCAGGGGCTGCACCTGATCGAAAGCAAGATGAAAAGCGGCAAGAGGAAGTAGTGGTCACTCCCCCAGAGCTTTTGATGCCCCAGATCACACCCGTGCCCTTTTCCCAGCAGGTTTAATAGAGCGGAGCTTTTTCGTTCCTCCCAGGCCCGTGGTGAGGCTGGAAGGGGGGGATCTGGGAGGCAGGCTTGTCCCGCTGCCCTCACCCAACAGCTCACACCGCAGAGCTGGGGACAAGCTGGGGACTTGCTGTGGTGGGAACAGCTTTCCCACCTGGAGCAAAGCCTTTTCAAGGGGCTTTCTTCCCCCTTGATCCTGTGGGGCCAGTACCTCCCCAAAAAGGCTATGCAGAGAGCTAAGGCCACATAGTGGGACAAGGACAAACAGGTAGTGGCACCTAGGCATACAGATGCCCAAGCAGGCAGCAGGACTTGAAGAAGTCTTGCACTGAAGCATGGAAGAAAGCTGCCTGTGACTGCTTTAACCCCTTGGTGGCTCCTTGCAGGAGGATGGGTAGTGACATGGTGATGATGGATGGGGAAACAGCAGCTCAGGAAGGTTGGTACAACCTACAAGGAGTCCCAGAGCTGGAAAGCACCTGGCCACACTTTTGGTCGCTTCAGGTTTTTCAGTGAGGTTCCAGAGTAGGAGCTGACCCCAGCACCTAGGTTAGATTTGATGGGATCGTCCCTAGGCATAGGGCCACCCAGCAGGGACCTGGCTGCATGACATGCTTCTGGTGTCATGGGTCTGAGGCAGCTACAGGGAAACGTATGGTTGGTGGGGCAGCCTGGATGGACATGGCACCTCAGGATGGGTGTCCCCTCCCCGTGTCCCTGCATGGGAAAGGAGGGACAGACCCTGCCTTGGGCAGGAAGAGCCAAACATCAGATGAAGCCTCCAGCCTGGGGCTGTCCAACCTCTTCTTGGACCTCTTGTGCTTCTTCCCTCCCCTGGGGCCTGCACACACATTGTTAAACTCCTACCGACAACCCTAAACTCAGAGCAAACTCCAGGCATCAGCTCTGGGCTGCAGAGAGGTACCTGGAGGCGACATCTAACCCAATGGGACCAGGACAGCACAGGATGCCACGCCAAGCCTGTGGCTTGGTGGTGGGTCATGGACACACGGCCATACCAGGACATGTTGTCTTGTCTGCAAGCAAAGACACATAAAACAATGCTGCAAATAGATGGTGCTGTTTCCCCAAATATAGCTGATACTGAGGGCTGCTGGCAGGGACCTGTAGTCCCTTCTGAAGCCCCAGCCCGCAGGGGGACCTCATCACTCTCATTTCCACTTGGTCCCTGTACTTATTACGGACATCACTTGTGACTTCATCATTGTGGGGAAGGGAATGGCTGTTTTTGCCAAGCATCCCAGGGGACTGGCAGGTCACACCAAATGTTCTTGATGGGTTTTGTTAGACTATGGATATGGAGAGTATATTGCAAAAAGCACAGCATAATTTGTCTTTAAAAGGAAGCTCCAGAAATAGTGTAATGTGCCAGTGAATGCATCTAATGGAGCTTCTCAGAATCAATATCCACACAGGCATGCTGTTCTGCAATTAAAGACCATGTGATAATTACACCCATCCTGTTCTCAAATGTGCACCACAGCTAGGGTCTGGACCAGAGAAGACTCAGGAAACCAAGGGGCCAAGCAGACATCATGGATGGATGGTGCTGGACCATTGAAGCCATATCCACGATCTACACACCCAGGGTCTGAAGAACATTAGCCAGGCCATACTGGGTGGGATATATTCAAATAGGTGTCATCAGGA
This sequence comes from Anseranas semipalmata, assembly GCA_013399115.1. Classification (NCBI taxonomy): domain Eukaryota; kingdom Metazoa; phylum Chordata; class Aves; order Anseriformes; family Anseranatidae; genus Anseranas; species Anseranas semipalmata. Next base: position 107,805 of record VXAA01005408.1, read on the forward strand.
AGCAAAATACCTGCACAACAACCCTGTCTTGGGCAGAAAATGTCTCTGCTTTTGGGGCAGGGCCCTGTCTCCAGAGGCCACCAGGCTGATGTTGAGATTGGTGCCCTCCAGACACACTGGGGTGACACAGTGGTGGCATCACTGATGAGAAATCATGGAAAATCCACCCACCCATGGGCTTTTGTGCAAAGTGTCCATCCCTTCTCTCTTGCAAGGCTGTCTACAGCGATTGCCAAACAGTTTTAACTACAATGGGGATGCAGGAGCCAACATGAACTCCAGTGAGTGCCTGTACAAGGTCTGGTACAGCGGAACAGCATCGATTTTATCTCAGCTTAGAAGAAGCCGCTCCAGGACACATATATTAGACAGCAGCCACCCCACCATCCAATATATATGAAAGGTTTGAAGCCATTTGGTAAAAACGATTCAATGAGATACTTTAGAATTATAGCTGCTTGGGGGGTGGTTTCCTCTCAAGAAGCTCATGATACCCTCAGGTCCTTCTGAAGGAGTACCCTACCTCTCTTGCTCACCCAGAAATAAGCATACACCCCAAAAATGCTGCAAGAGGAAGCAAGGGCTTCCATCTCTCCCCTTACCAGGAACACTGGCTTGAGTGGAGGTGAGCCCACAAACATCTGCTGAAGTCTCAGGTAGCTGAGAAATGCTCCTCTTAGCAGTTACATCCCTGAACCCAAGACCCAAGACCTGTTGCTGAACAATTGAGATTGTCCCAGTTCCAGGTATTCTGATGGCCTGAAAGCTGAGGAAAAGAGAAGGAGCAAACGATAAGTGTTTTGCGTCTGGTAAAAATGAAGGATGACTTTTTAGAGCATGGTGAGGGTGCTTTGTCCCTCGTGCCCTGTCCTGATGTACAGAGGAGCAAGAAGGGACACAGGAAAGCTTTGGGGAAGACCTCCAATAGTCTGACATGTTTTCTCTCCTCCCTCTTCAGCCTCTAAAAGGTATTTGGTGAGGAGCAGAGCGAGATCACTCAGCTAGACCAGGGCTTTCCGTCAGCTGGGATAAGTCCTGAAGAAAAAGTTTCAAGCTCTTGCTTTGGTCTTTCTATTCTGGATGCGAGAAACAGAAATGACAAAACACGTTGAACACTTCTTCATTTTATGGAGAACCTGGTCTGTGGCCCATTTGTGAACGGCAAGGTAATTCTGGGGTGCTTCATCTGCCTTTTAGCAAGGAGAAGAGCGCCTGCACGCAATAGCATCATGGTTTCAGGTCTACTGAAACCACTGAGTTTTGAGAGGAAGTTACAAAGGCAAACAGACTCATCATGAGCATTCGCTGAACGCATTCAGACCCAGCATCCCAAATCCTCATCACAGCTGAAAAACGAGCAGAAGGCATGTCATGCTGCGAGCCAGCAGCTCACCACTGCGCAGACAGATCTCTGCCATCAGAGAGATGGTGCTGGACACAGACTGGACACGTTTTGGACAAGTGGATCCTGCCACCCAGTGCCCTGAGTTTTAAACCTCTTCTGCCAAAGCGAAGCTACAAGAGGGAGTGGGAAGAAACCAGAGGCAGTGGCTTGGTTCCTGGGTTAAAAATCTGGGTGCCCCAGGGCACTGTCCCCACCCCACAGAGGCCGTGGGGCAGGAGAACCACGCAGGGGTGGTACAGGGGAGGGTACAATGCTCTTGGCCTCTGGGAAGGAAGGGCTGGTGCTGGCTGGGGCTGCAGCAGGCATGGAGATAACACAGCCAGGGAAGGAGCAAAGAGACTTCCTCTCCCGCCCTGAGAAACATTTCCTCTCACCACAATTATTGCCAAAGGCTTGAAGAAAGCTCCAGCACGACCGTCTGCAGACGGTGCCGGCGCTGGTGAGGGACCTAAAATAGGACATCGGAGAATGCACATCAGAGAATTCGCAGCACTAAAATATCTCTGCCCTGGAAACGCTTGCGGGAAGGCTGGGTTTTGGGTGGGATTGTTTTTTGTTTTTGTTTTTTAAGGATGTGATCAAAATCAGATGGAATGAAGCAGAACTAAGGGTAGGCACAGGCTGGGACTGTTATCAGAGCCTAAGCACTGGGTTTTTCTTGCTGAGGATGCAAGCAAAGAGCCAGGGCGAGGGGCACCAGGCCAGGTCAGCTGGTTTGGGGCCACAACAAGAGGCTGCGCTGCCTGTCCTGGGCAGGGCCACCAAAGAGGGTCCACTGCGGAACTCCAGGAGCTGCAGGAGGCAAGTTCATGCATTCAAAGAAACTCAAGCGCTTTTCCATTTCTACATTGATATTATAACGACTGATATTTATGAAGATGACTTTCGGCCCTCTGAACAGTGACACTCCTGCAGCAGCAAAGCCTCGTGCCCTGTGGAGCGGGTTTGCATTGCCCAGGGCTTTGCTGCTGAAAGACCCTTGTGGGGAAACAGGAGCAACCCCACAGCAGGGGCAGCATGGCTCCTGCATGGGGCTGGGGTCTGGCACCGTTTGGGGCAATATTGATGGGAAATACACCACACTGTGATTCAGGTGGTCTGAAAACTACAAGCAAGGAGGAGAACGGCTGCCAGAACCTCAGCACTGACCCCATCAGCTTGGTCTTACCTTGGGACAGGAGTGGCTGGTGCACGTCCCAGCCCCGGCCAGGCTGAGGATGACCAGCAACAGCCAAACGAAGCGCAGCAGCTGAGGGATAGCACCAAGCATCCAAAAGCAGAGCCTCTGCCTGGGCTCCTCTCCCAGCCAGACCACGGAGCTGAGTCCCATCTGTGGGGGATTTGGGGAAAAGCCCATCCGAGCTCTCACCCACCTCCCTCACGGGCAGCTCCGGTCCATATGGAGCAGATGCAGGGGGGTCTGGATGGCACTGGAGCATGGCAGGGGACAGGGCTGGGAGTTACCAGAGGAGAGACACCCAGCAAGGGTCCTGCGGGCACCAGGCAGAGGGGTCTGGAGGGAAACCACGAGGATCCAGGGAATATATGGGGAGGGATGAAGGGAATCAGAGGGGGAAAGAGGTTCCCTGAGCACTGCAAGGTGAAGGGAGGAGATGCAGGAGTGCGTGGAGGAGGAAGGAGGGGATCTGATGGTCCATGGAACAACAACAAGGGGATGGAGCGGGCACAGAGGGGAGCAGAGGTGCTCAAGAGTCACAAGGACAGGGCTGGGGTGAGTGCACTCACAGCACTGGAGGCTGGTGCTGAGCTTAAATGGGGCTCCAGGGGCAGGGGTGGGGGCCAGGTGGGGCTGCTCAGGGTGATTAAGGCCATCAGGGGCCCTGATGCACAGGGGATGTGGTGCATCAGGGGGTCTGATGGTTTGGGGACCCCACAGGGTCCAGGCATGTTCACGCATCCCAGTGCCACTCTGCCCCCTCGTTATACCCCTTCATCCCACCAGCTCCCGGTGAAGCCAAACTGGGATAACTGGGTGGCGTGCTCATAGGGGTGATGCCCCTGTGATGTGCCATGGGGGCAGCAGGGGCAGAGCAGACCAGGGGCGGGAGGATGCCCCCAGCTCAGGCCCCAGGGTTTCCCATCACTGCCCCAATGCCAGCAGCACCAAGGCAGGGCCTGAGAGGGGGACAAGCCAGCAGCAGGGGCTGATCCCTTGGGTCCTGCGGGGCTCAGGCATCTGGGGCTCTCCCACCTCCCCAGCCAGGTGCCCTGCATCTGCTGCAGCAGCAGGGGGGCAGCAGGAA
>VXAA01005408.1:111505-122898 GCA_013399115.1 Anseranas semipalmata
CCCCAGCTCCATTCTGACACCTTTCCAGGGAAACAGCAGCCAGGAGTGAGAGGCCATGGGGCTGTCCATCATCATCCTCACGCCCGCACCCGCCCCGTGGAAGCGACACGTGGTTGCAGACAAGCCAGGTCAGCCGTATTTATTGAGAACGGTTGTGGAGGGGTTAAAAATATTTCCACTAGCTCTATAAGAATTTATAAACCTATACTCTTCGTATACTTTAATAAATGCATCTATGACCATCATGCAAAGGTAGGTACTTCTGTAAGAAAATAGCAAGTTAAAAAAAGGAAAGCGCTAACACAGCCTGCGGGTCCTTGCTCACAGAGGTGGTGACAAAGGGACCCCGCAGACTGCAGCTGATGCAGGGACATGGGTGGCACATGCCGGGCATTGTCCCCAGCACCCTACACCACCCAGCCTGAGCCACCTTCAGCCACAACGCGTGGCCCGTGGGGCTGCAGAGCCCCCGTGGAGGCTCAAACCCACCCAGGGGATCCCGGATAGGGTGGCCCTGGCAGGGAGGGGACACGGCCCCGTGCACCCAGCTCTGCCTCCAGTCCTTGGGGCCACCCTGCAGCCTCGCTGTCCCCTTCAGTCTTTCCCCATTGCCCAGGGGGGAAGCAGGGAGCTGGGGGGCTCACCTGGGGACAGGCAGCAGCGCTCTGCCAGGAAGCAACACAGACAGGGACATCCTGGGGGGGACACAACAGACAAGCAAGCGGCACCAGGGGCCGAAATGCCAGCGGGGCACAATGCTCTTGCCGAGGGTGGGGACAGCGATTATTGCTTTATAGGGCCAACGTGTGTGTGGGGGGGTGGTTAGGGCAGGGTCAGGTCTCTGCTCACTGGGATTCAGGGTTCAAGGGACTTTCTGCAGGGACAGCGACTCCCTGCGGCTCCTCGTGCACCGACTGGGGGTGCTCCCATGGGACGATGCTCCCTGGGGATATGGAACATGCCAAGGACATGGGGCTGGACACCATCGAGCTTCAGGCCTGCCTCTCTCTGCTGGCACAGAGATGGCCAAGGGTCCAAATGGTGGCCCCTCAGTGACCTGTGGTCCTCAGGCTCTGCTGTCCCTCTGCAGTCAAGTTTTCCCTTCCATCCCCATCCCAAGGTGGGAACTGGCAGTGGGGCAGCCCCCATTTTGTGGGGCTGGGACCGTCCTCTCCTTTCCTCTTCTTTTACACCATGAGCAGGCGGCCCGAGGTGACAAGGGGACAAGAGCCCCTGCGTGGGGAGCAGGGTGGTGGTGGCCTCCTGGGAGCTACCCAGGGCTGGGGGAGACAGAGAGGGAACCAAAGCACTGGGGACAAAGCTGCACCCAGCCCAGGGGCGTGCAGGGGGTGGCCGGGACAGGGTTTGGGGGGACCCCTGGGCTGGACACCCCATCCCCTCGCCGTCCCCAGCTCCATAAGGCGATACCGCAGCAGCTTAAGGTGAGAGGTGTTGTTGGTACCGAGTCAGTAGCTTGGCCGGGATGGAGCGTGATGTAAACATTTCTGATCCGCGTGGCACACGGCCGGAGGAGGAGGAGGAGAAGGGGGCTAGTGGGAGTCCTTCATCTGCTTCTGGATCTTCTGCAGCATCTCCTGCATCCGCCGCAGCTGGAAGGGAGCAAAGTGGTGACAGCCAGGGAGGTGGCACCTCCATGGGCTTCCCCCAGCCATGTCACCTCCTCGGCAAACAGATGTGGGTCAAGCATCCCAAGCAGGTCTGGATCACCAAGAGTTGTGTTTTGGGGAGAAAACCTCTGATTCCCCTCAAATGCTTCCCCACCCCACATGGAGAACCGCAGGAGGGGTGTACCCTGCTGGGGCTGGGGATGGAGAAGGGGATGGCGGGTGGAGGGATGCTCAGGGGGACCCCATGCTCACCTCCTCGTCTTTCTCCCGGATGAGCTTCTCCGTCTCCGAGTCCGGCACCGGGGGGATGACAGGGATGGGGAAATCCGTCCCACTCTCCCGCGTCAGCTTGCTGCAGGGCAGAGAGAGGAGATGAGGGTGCTCCTACCCCCACCTCCAAAACCGAGCTCTCCTCCCCCAGCTCACAAAACATCTCCCAGCCCCACGCAAGATCTGGGGCCAGCCAAAGGGGACAGCGCTGGGCCCCTGGTGTCCCACAGCCCCAGGGGACAACAGGGCTATGCTACAGCCCCTGCTCCTGGCAGTGCTGTGCTACTTTTCCAGAGCATCAGCCAGGAAAGGCACTCGTGGCACAGCACATCCTGCCCGGGGCCACCCCATCGGAGCGGGCTGGATCGATGGCTTCTCCCGTGACAAGGGCACAGGGAGGGACCATCTCTGGGGGTGGGGGCCCTGCAGGGGCCACGCGCTGCCCCAGCGGGTGACCACGTGGCTGTGACATCGCTCACAGCGGTCACGCGTGCCACCACGTGCCAGCGGTGCAGGGGACGCGCGGGAGCGGTGACGGATGCAGCAAAGCCGGCGCACGGGGAGGCTGCCCCGGGCGCGCTGGGGTAGGCGCGGGCACGCGAAGGCAAGGGCTGGTTCCTGGCTGCGTTTTGAACTCTTTGGGAAACCACTGCCCCTTGTCATGGCTCCTCGCCGCGAGGGGGATTTTGGAACCGCAGGGATGGTGGCGAGCTCCAGCTCCAGCCCCAGCCCCGGCAGCGAGGTGAGGCTGGAGCTGGCACCAGGCACGGGCCAAGCAGCTTCACCAGCCCAGGTCACCCGCCTGAGGGACCCTTCCTAAAAGAGGCACCCAGCTGCCTCCTGCACCCCGAGCTAGCATCACCCCAGGACGGGGGTGCCTTCCTTTGGCTGGGAAAGCTGGGTGCCACCAGCTGGGGACACAGCGGGGCCGTGGCACACACACGAGTGCCTGTGGGCCCCTTGGGCACAGCTGGAGGTGGGTGCTTGGGTGACGGTGCCAGGCGGGGTCCCTGCAACCCCACCATGTCCGGGTGCACCAGGTGGCCCCAGCGGCACAGCTCTGCAGGGGCACAGCATCCTCCCAGCACTGCGGGGTGCTGCCGGCCATGGGGAGTTTGACCATGGGCAACGGGTGGGTGGCCCCGGGGCTGGCTGTCCCCAAGTGCTCCCCCCCAGTGCTTTTCTGCACAGCCCTTGCCATGCACAGAAGGACCAAGACAGCGTTGGGTACCAGCAAGCACTTTATAGAGGGGCCGGGGGATGCAGGCGGCGGTGGCAGCAGGGGACAAGCACGTCCCCGGCTCAGTCTGCGGAGCAGTCGGCGCAGCACAGCCTCAGCGCAGAGGGGTGCCTCCTTCTCCCGCAGCGCGCATGGAGAGACGAGCTTAGGGCGCCCATCGCTGCCGCCAGCCGTCCCTGACTGCCACCCACGAGCCGAGGACGAGCCACCCGCCGAGCCCCCGCACCACGCTGGGCTAGGGCTCTGCAGCCAGCCCCATGGGGCATTTGGGGGTGACCCCTAGAGTTTTGGGGATGCTAAAGGGGATGCGAGTACCACGAGTCTGGCTGGCATTGAGGGCAGAGCCTTGGCACCAGCTGCTTGCTCTGCTCTGGCCCCAGAACCCGTGGGGACCCAGGGTCCCCATCGACCCCTCCAGCCAGCAAGGGAAGGGCCACCCCACGGACACCCCAGGGAGAAGAGAGGCTGCCCCATCCCTCCCCACAGCCCAGCCCCACTCTTGGCCTCATACTTGCGGTTCCTCTCCTTCACCACCATGCGGGTCATGCTCTGGATGCACTGGGTGCGGTAGTTCTCGTAGTGGGTCTCCCGCGTCACGTCCTTGAGGTCCTGCATGTGGGTCCTCACCAGCATGGTGCGCAGCTTCACAAAGTCGCAGTGGGACGGGTTCTCCACTGCAGGGGAGCCGGGGGTCAGGGGACCCCACCAGCCCACACATCCCCAAACCCACCCAGCTTGGGGACCACAGGACAGAGAAGGGGCACGCGATGTCCCTGTCCCCACAGGGGCACAGCCCAGGGCACGGAGCCGCCGTCCCCCTCAACGTTACCTTCCACGATGCCCCAGGGGTAGAGACGCCCACGGACGCGCCGGCCCTTGGCCTCCACGACTGTGTTGCTGCCGATGACAGCGAAGGGGATGCTCTCCTGCAAGCGGATGGTGAGGGTTATAGCAGGGCTCGGTCCTGCTGCCGTGGTCCACATCCCTCCACCCACACCTCCTCGGCCATATCTAGCACGGATTTGCCAAGATACCCGGGAGCCATGGCTATGGGATGGCAGAGGTCACAGCATGGGTTTCTCCGTCCCACCAAGCTGCAGGTGGCACCAGCAGGGTCTCAGTGAGATGTCCAGCATAGTGTGATGGATCCCAACCCCACCATGCTGGGGCTGCTGGAGAGCTTGCCTAGCACCAAGGATGATGTGACCCCCCCCACCTGGCCATGGGGCTCTGCCCCCCAGGATGGGGCTGGAGGAGCCCAACCCACCTTCAGCGCCTGGTCCTGCATCTTGAACTCCTCATCCTCGTCCGAGTCACACTCGGGGAACTGGTAGATGCGGATCCCGTAGAGGTCAATCTCCTCCCGGATCTGGACACACACAGCCCAGCTGACCACCGGGCTCAGCCCCTCGGAAAAGGGGTGAGGAAGCTCCGCGGACAGGGCCCCGCACCCAGTGTCCCCCAAGGGCCAGCCAAGCACCCAGCAAACCCGTCCCCTGCAGAAGCCCCCAGGCTGGGTGTCAGGGACACCCCCAGAGGGACGTGTCCCTGGGGACCCTCAGTGCTGGGGGGCACAGAGGATGCTCCACGGCAAAGCCCAGGCAGGGGATGGGAAGAGCCACCAGACAAGAGGGGACAGCCCCAGGCAGGATCAGCTCCCCCTCACCTTGTTCTTCATGCGCTCCACCTCAGAGGGCGTCAGGGTGTCCGCCTTGGCCAGCACGGGCACGATGTTCACCCGCTGGTGCAGGGCTCGCATGAACTCCACGTCCAGGGGCCGGAGCCTGTGGGGGAGCCCCATGAGCCCCAAGTCCCTTCTTTGTCCCCCCCTAGCGCTGCTGCTGGCCCCGGGCAAGCAGGGGAGGCGGGTGCTGCCCCTACCCGTGGCCGAAGGGCGAGATGAAGTAGATGCAGCAGTGGACGCGGTTGTCCTGGATGTTTTTCCGGTTCAGGCCGCTCTCGTCGCGGAAATACTGCTCGAACTGCTGGTCGATGTAGTCAGCCACCGGCTTCCAGCTGCAGGGACAGGAAGGCTGGCAGGGCGGTGACCGCCAGAGCCCCCATGGGCTTTCCCAGCCCCAACCTCAACATCTCCAGGCTCAACACCTCTTCCTGGGGCTCAGCATCGCGCCCCGAGGACAGGGGCTGCCCTACCTCAGGGCCACTCGCACCCACAGCGGCACTCCCCATCCTCGGGCCACCCGAGTGCACCCACGTCCCTCTCCCCGTGGCAGGGACGAGCCATGGGACGCACCATTCAGTGTTGTTGACGGCGTCCCCAAAGCCCGGCGTGTCCACGATGGTCAGGCGCAGCTTGACGCCCTTCTCCTCGATGTCCACCACGTGCTTGGTGATCTCCACCGTCTGCGTGATGCGCTCTGCAAGGGCAGGAGAAATGGGGACAGCGCGGGCACCCCGGGCGAGGGCCAGGGACAAGCAGGACGTGCTCATGTCCGCACGCAGTAGGCACAGCCGGGGTGGCACCATGCCCACCCTTCCCTTGGTGGCCATGCCACCACCTCCCCGTGACAGCATCACTCCAGCACCAACCAGGGGACCCACCACCAGCTCACCCTCAGCCTGAAGCCGCTGCTCTCCCCATGCTAGAGCAGAGCTCGGGGTCACATCCAGCCCTTGGGGACACAGGACACAACCAGGCTCCTGGTGTCCCCAGATTGCCAGTCACCTTGCACCGAACCCAGGCACTTCACAGCCTGCAGTTGCTTTTGCTCCATGGCTTTTAAACTCAGAAAAGCCACCAGGAGCCTTCATTCTGTGAACACGGCCAGGGGAGTGTGAGGATGAGGAAGGTGGGCTGCCAGAGCCACCGTGGGGACAAGCATCACCTCAGGAACATTTTTGGCTCTGTGCACCCCTGTATGGCCCCAGAGCCCCAGGTCCAGGCTTTAATAACCCTTTACCCCCAGCCCCCCCGCATCCCCATGTCCCCAGGGATGTTCCCATTGCACCGCGTGCGTGTGGCCATGCGCGCGCGTTCATTTAGGCCGAAAATCGCTCCTAGCAACCGAAACAAACCCAATAACCCCCCCGGACCCCGGGGATCTGGACCCATTGGATTATTTTTAATTCGCAAGGCCACCGCAGCTGAAGCGGAGCCAGCCGCGTGGCACCGCGCCCCGGACCCCAACCGTCCCCAGCCTCCCCGCTGCCGCGGGGCCAGCGAGCCCCAACAAGCCGGGCTTTGTTCCCCCACTGCTTTGCAGCCCAGGACAAAGCCCGGCGGGGGAGCCCCGTGCCGGGGGGGCCCCGCTGCCTTGGCAAAGCGCCGCGCCTGCTTCTTCCTTTGGGGAAAGCCCAGAAGTGACAAACGCGGGCGTAAGGGACCGGAGGAGCCCAGCCGGGTGCGGAGGGGAGCTGCCAGCCCCGAGGGGGGGGCGTGGATGGAGACGGTTCCTCCAAACCCATCCGCGTCCCCTCCCTGCGGCAGTGGGGGCGTTCGGGGATGCTGCACGGCGCCTGGTGCGGATTGCCCTTACCTTCGGCGTTCAGGAGCTTGCGGTCCCTGTACATGTCCGTCAGGAAGAGGCTGTTGACGAGGGTGGATTTGCCCAGCCCGGATTCCCCTGGGACGATGGGGAGCAGTGAGGGGACACCCAGGTCACCGTCCCCGCTCCGGCCACCGCGCCAGGCTCCTACCTGCCACCATGAGCGTGAAGTCGAAGCCTTTCTTCACCGACTTGCGATGGACCTGGTTGGGGAGTGTGGCGAACCCCACGTACTCCTTGTCGTCCTGCGGGGACAGGGGACGTGGGACAGGGGACACGGCTCTCCCCACCGGGGCTGTGTCCCCCGGGGCAATGCAGGGGGTCCCTTGGGTTCATGGGGCGGGCGCATCCTCTGCGGCGTCCCCTTTGTCACCTCCCTCCCAGCCTGTCCCCCCGCTCCCCAGGGACCCACCGCACCTCGGAGGAGTCGTAGGGGTCCAGCTGCCCCCAGGGGCTGCGCGGCCGGGAGGGGCTGGGCGGCGGGGGGGCCGTGATGAGCTGCTGGGCATCCAGGGGCCGAGGGCGAGAGAAGGGCCGGGTGTCCCTGTCATCGGCGGGCTCCTCGGCGGGGACCCTGCCACAGAGGGGGTGGCCGGGCTCCCGCCTGCCCTCGGGTGGCTCCACTTTGCGGGGGCTGTCAGCAGGGGGGCAGTCCCTGAGGAACTGGGTGAGCTCAGCCTCCTCCGAGTCCTCCTTCAGGAAGCGCTTGATCTAGGGGGGGGGAAAGGGGAGAGGAAGGAGGGGACACCCGCGGTGGCAGTGCCGCACCACAGTGGCACCATGCCATGGTGGCACTGCTCGGCTCAGCATCAGAACCCCCAAACCTCTGCTGTCAGCCTCATGCACCCCAAGTGTGGGGGGGACACCTCAGGGAAAAAAAAAAGAGGGGGACAACAGTGGCAGCCCCAGGACAGGCATGGGGACAGGGCAGGGACAGCAGGGTCCCGTGCACCCATGCAGCGCGGGCGCTTACAGCTTGCTGCAAGGGGAGGTCGGCCGGCTCCTGGAGCTCCAGTGGGCAGGGATGGGAACCATCCCCCCTGGCCCTGGGGGGGCCCTGGGCACCCCCACGCTCCTCGGGGTCTTCTGGGGTGGGCAGAGTCCCCACATGTGCCATGGCCTGCGGGAAGGTGTGCCGGGGGGGTGGGAGAAAGCAAGAAGAGAGATGAGAGGCAGCAGCCTTGGAGCTGGGGGGGAACCTGGGGGAGGGACAGGGAACTGCCATGGGAACCCCGGCCCCACAGGGGGACCCCCAAGTGGAGGGATGAGCCCCCACCCTGCACAGTGGCACCTCGGGGTCTCAAGGCGAGAGCCCCCCATGGGGACACGCGTCTCCCCCCCGCATCCCATGTCCCCGCGGAGGGCGGCCGTGCCGGAGGCAAGGCGAGATGCGCCGGGTTAGCGGGCTGGAAACAAGGTCACGCCGCTGCCGTGTGCTCGCCCTGTGCTCCCCAGCACCCCCATGGCCACCGGGATGGGGGACAGCAGCACCAGGCTGGTGGCACCACATGTCCCCATTGTGGGGGCTGAAGGGCCCCAGTGGTCCCCCCCATCGGGTCGATAGCACTCAGCAGGTCCCTGCCATCGCAGCATCCTCCCCCCTGTCGGTGTGCTCAGCACACCCTGCCCATTTGGGGACCACGTGGGGACAGGTGACAACGCCCACCGTCACCAAGCACTCCTGGCCCCACTGCCCCAGCACTGTCCCATGGGTCTGCAACCCTTTGGGGGTCCCCCATCTCACCCCCCCCCAACAGAAAAGCTCCACAATGCTACATGGGGGCTGCACTGCATCCCTGGGGGCCCTGCATCCTCACCATGCCCCCCACCCATGTCTGCCCCCTCTCCCACCCTGGAGAGGGGGTGAGCGATGCTCCCCCCATACCTCCTGCAGAGGCTGCAGCTCAGGGCAGGTGGCCATGGCCGAGCCGGTGTCACCCGTGGCTGGGAGATGCTGCGAGTGGCACCAGCTGCGCCGAGGCTCAGAGAGGGACAAGGACAACATTAGCATAGCTCCACCCTGCGCAGGCACCGTGGCACCCAGGCGCAGCCCTCGTAGAGTGCTGTGGGGCAGGACCAGCATGGGGGGCACAGGAGGGGCAAGGGGAGCCCCCGGGCACAGGGAGCGAAGCAAGCCCAGCTCCTGGCCAGCTGTGGAGCACAAGGGCAGCTCTTGAGGTGCCAAGGACCAGCAAAGTGTCAGCAGCCAAGGAGGTGGCCGGGCAGCTCCCGAGGAGGGGTGTGGGCAGGCGGGAGGGAAGTGGGGCTGCCTGAGCCCCCCCCTCGGGCAGGACACGCAGCTTGGGCAACATTCATCCCAAGAGGAACACCTCCATCCCCAGAGGAACACGGCTCAGCTGCCCACGCTCATCCTCAGGGGTTAACCAAAGCATTAACGGGGCCCCCGGCGGAGCCAGGGGCAGCAGCCCGAGCTGTCGGTGCTGGGGGTCTCCCCCCATCAGCCCGACGGTGATTCGCCTTGATGCGTGTTGACATGCATCGAAGCAGCTCAGGCGCGGAGCCGGGCACGCTTCACTCGCCTGAGTTAGCCAGGGCAGCGCTAAAAAGCCCCAAAGCGCTGCCTTGTGCCGGGGAGATGCAGCACGAGGCTGCTGGGTGCAGAGGGGCCCAGCAGAGGCTGACGCTCCCGTGCCGGTCCCCAGCACCCCACAAGCCATAATGCCAGCACGGGATCTCAGGCCGAGCCCTGGCAGCGCACCCAGCATCAGTGCCACTTGTCCCCGACTGTCCCATCCCGGCGCCCACCTGCGAGCTGGGATTTATCGTGCGCCGCACCGTGCCCCCTAAGCGGATTACACGCCCCGCCGCACACGCGAGCCGCTGCCGGCAGCTCCGGCGAGGCGGCACTCGCTGCCTCGTCCCCGCCTGTCACCTTGCATCGCACCTTCCCTGCGCGGTGACAGCTCGAGGGTGCAACGGGGTGAGGTTGGCGGGGCACTGGGGCAGCAAAGCCTGAGCGGGGAGAGCCACCGTTAGCATCTCCACGCCTGGCTGCTCCCCCCCCCCACCTCCCCAGGGTGCCCTGGGGAAGCCTCGCACCCAGGATGTGGGTCAGGCTGCCAGGACACCCTGCAGTGTCCCCAGCCCCACATCCCCACGGGCAGCATCGCACCCCATCCCCACAGGGGCGGGAGGAAACATCCCAGCCAGGTGCTGTCCCCGCAGCCATGCCCCACCTAAAGGTGACATCCAGATGTGTCACCCACAGCACCACGCACGCCGCTCCACAGCGGCCGGGCATCCAAGGCAGACGGAGCCACAGATGCCCAGCCCCACCACACGCCACCCCACACACCCAGCATCCACAGCACTGAGCATCCACGTCCCCTGGTGCTCCCCACGCACCGTACTGCAGCAGGAGGCTTCCCATCCCTGTAACCACCCCCACCAAAGCCCGGCTTTTCCAGGAGCAGCCCGGGGGGTGGGGGGGCTCGGCTGTCCCAGCGCCCCTTCCCCGGGGCAGCCAGCACCTGGGCTGCTCGTGCTGCGACCTGCCTGCAGCCGCGCACGCTGCCGAGCTGCGCCGGGGAGCCGCCGGGCACCGCCGCCGTCCTATAATCAGAGTTTCTCACTCCCAGCTCCCACCTCCCACCCCATCAGCGGGGTCTCCATTGGGAAACCGGGTCCCCCAGCTGCATCTCTCGGCTTGAGCAGCCCGGAGAGGCTGTGAGGGGGCAGAGAGCACATTTAGCTGTGACCTCCAGGGCTGGACCACGCTTGGATGTGGGTAGGGGAAAGATGGGTGAGGAGCAGGGTGCTGGGCACCTTAGGAACAGGGCGCAGGGTCAGGCACAGTTCCCAGGTCTGGGCAGGGTGACAGCACCAGGCAGAGAAGCACACAAGAGCAGAGCCATCCCGACACTCCCCTCGGTGCAGGAGCTCCAGCCCCTTCCCTTCGGGGCATCTTTCAGGAGCAGCTTGAGTTACCTGCGAGGGGACCCGGGATGGGAACGTGCACGGCAGCACCTCGGGTGCTGCAGCCTGGAAGTGACAGCGGGGCCTGCCCGGACTGGAAACCCGGCAGCATTTCGACACGTGCCGTTAATCACACGAGCAGCCGCCACAGCCCGGAGCGGGGCAGGCAAGAAGACTCAGCGCGCCGAGAGCCCAAAGCGGCTCCGACGTGGCCAGCAGCCGGGGCTCAGCAGCTTGCCCCAGCAAGGACAGGGGTGTCCCTGGGGTCCGTCCATTCCCAAAAGCCAATTTGGGAGTTTTTAGGGAAGGCGCTCTGCAGAACCAGTTGCAGCACACTCCGCCAGCCGCCCTCCTATCTGGTTTCACCGCGTCCCGCTCCAGAGGAATGTGCCGGTCCCGTTCCCACGCTGGCCACTCGGGAAGGACGAGCGGCGCGGTCCCCACCGAGGGCAGCCGTCCCAGCACCGCGGCCCCGCAGCGAGCGGCCGCAGGATGCTCCCTGTGTCCCCACCCTGGGTGCAGCGAGCGCCTCGAGGCCTCTGCGGGGACGTGGCCCCCTGGGGACCCTGCCACCGGGAGCGGGGCCGGCTGCGCGATGCCACCGGTGCAGGACACGCTCCTGCGGGGGTCTGGTGGCCGGGAGGGCTCTTGGCGACTCCGGACCTCGCAGGGATTGCCAAGAGCCGTGGCTCCGCTCCAGGCGGGAGCGATGGTCCCCGCAGGAGGGCCCGGCCAGGCTGGCAGCGCAGCCGGGACCGCAGCCCGCGGGTGGCTGCCGGGAACGGACCGAAGGCCCCCGGTGTGTGTGTGGGG
>VXAA01005409.1:0-65097 GCA_013399115.1 Anseranas semipalmata
CGGCCCTGCCTGCCGTGAGCCCCCTGCCAGGCGCGCAGGCAGCAGGAGCCACGGGCAGCCACAGCTCGCTGCCGGGGAGCCGCGGGCAGACCCGCGCCCCGGTGCTGCTGCCAGCCCCGCGCGGCGCCCGGGGGCACCGGGGACAGCACGCCTCGGCTGCCCCTCGGGGCACAGCGGGCAAAACACAGACTGCAGGGCGCTTTCTGTGGCTCACGCTGCGCTTATTGAAGACGGAAGCACTTAATAACTGAGCAGAAACACGTCCTGGGAACTTCTGGGGTGAGGAGGGAGTACATGTGGGCATTTGGATCAGATCTACGTAATTCAGTTGCTGACCAGTATGGAATCACCACCACTCCAGAGTTAAAAAATGTTCATATATATACATATGTATATACAGCCACACATATATATACTACTTACACTAAACTCCAAGGCACCAGGGCCACAAGCCACCAGCACGCAGCGGCAGCCCGTGGCTCTCCTTGGCCACCCTTAAGCTCCACTCTCAGCTCCCCAGGACTCCGCACGCCCGTCCCCAGCCACAAGCAGAAGATGCCGGGCGCCATGGCAGAGGAAGCTCTGTGTTCTCGGAGCTCCCTGGAGCTTTCCTCTGTAATCCATCACTGAAATGAAATTATATCAGTTACCATAGAAACGTCTTGACCAATAGCCTGAAAATATTTTTACAGCAAGTAAAATAAAGTTCCATTCAAGCAAAAACCTGCAACTCCCGTGCTGTTGTGGACAAGCTGATATTCTGCTCGCTCACGCACTCAGCAAAAGGCAACCTTTCCAATTTTCCTCTAGTGTTCTGTTAGTACAAGCTATTTCTCCTTCCACACCCTTCTTTCTTCATGATCCGCTGAGTAACGTTGGGCTGTAGAGCGAAAAAGTAATGAATGTCCCCAGCTTGAAACTACCCACTAACATATTTCTTTAGGGCTCTCTATTTTTATTTGAAAACTCTTAGACACTGGTATTCTACTCACATTTTATAAGGAAGAAAATATGGACGCTGCAAAAGAAAAAGAAACGGCATACAAAAGCAAAACTAATTCTGGAACCAGAGGTGAAATACTTTGGCTGCACTCTTCCGAGCAGCCCCAGAACGGACCGCCCGGCCCCGCGGCAGGAGCGGGGCTGCACCGCGGGCTGGTTCGGGCGCTGTGCGGCACCTCCGTGAGGAAACCTGGTACCGCCAGCCGGGGGTTCGCTGCTTAGGTAAAACCAAGCAATTGCTGCCATCTCGGGTGTCTGAATGTCCGCGTGAAGAGGAGATAGCTATTTCCTTGCCAGTCTTTGGAGAACATCAAACCGTATCTATACTGAGATACTCTCTTAACCTCTCCAGGTAAAACAGTGGTGTGATTCCTCAGTTTGTTGCATTACAGTTTCATTGCAGTCACAAATTTATTGAATCTTCAGATCTTTAGTCTCAGCAAACACTCAGGCAAGCTTTTCCCATCCCCAGACTCCTGAGAGCAGACTTCCCTGCTGGAAAAACAGAGCCGATGCAACGCCGCACAGCTGGCTGGGTCATTTCTCACATCCATACGGGACGGGTTTTATCTCTGTATAATTGTTAAGATTTATGGTGTAATTTCATACATAAATTTTCCTTGTTCAACAATTCAAGAAAGCAACCATATGTTATTACATGAGGCTGAATTTTTACATAGCTGTATTTTTTTAATTTCTGAGAAAGTACAAAACTTCTGTTTTCAATCCAAACAAAGCCTGTTATGAACATTTCTTTTTTTTGCATACAGTCTGTATTTCAACAGATTGTTTAAAATTAAAACCTAAAGTAGGAATCATAATAGGCCTGATTTATTATTAGTCACGGGTGAAGACAATTGTTTTCAGTCATATTATGCCTACAAAGAAACCAGTTCCCACTCGTATCTTCAACTGTTCAGGCTGCTTCCTGGGCATTTTAAGTTTCTGTACCCAGGAGCCAAAATTATGGCAATACTGGTAAATAATGAATAGAGATTAGTATTCAAACAACTACTTAATTAATCAGAAAAAAAGGATAACTAAGTATTAAAAGTGTTTGGGGTGCTCCAGTTCCGTGCACAGTGCTGGCTTCATGTTTATGCGTATACTTGTTGGACTAGGAACCCAAGGTAGCTGTTCTGAGAGCATACATGAAAGCTCCAATTCATTTTTTTTCAATGTTTTCAATGTAGTAAAAACCCAGAGGCCACTAAAAATCTGTGAAATAACTGTCTGTAGTTTCTCGGGTTTTGGTATAGGGTGGAACAGATAATATACGGTCACTGATAAAGACCCTGATCCTTCATGCATCTAATGCAATTTCACAGTGAAATATTTTGCCGTTGGTGAAATCATTCTCCGAGACCAGATTATTCTGGTCACTCAGAGATTTATAAAGGGGTAGCTAAGTTTTAGGTTGATTCGCATAAAGCAGTAATTTCACTGGACACAGACTGAATACGGACCTTGCGGCGATGCCAAAGGAGTTCATCTCGCGCGTGAGTTATGGCTCTCAGTGGTGGGGAAGGCCGCAGCACGTACAGCTTCTAAAAGAAAGGATGAAGAAGCACACACTTGCTGGCAGCAGATGAGGAACTGACCCTTATCTGACAGCCTTTGAACTACAGCAATGGACTGGATAATTACGCTGAGCCACAGAGTTACACGCAGCACACGATAGCAGCATAATTATTTCCTGTACAGCTGCAACCTCACGTAACTCCCCGTCCGCAGGCTGCGCGGATCAGCCGGGCGCTTCGGCCCCGAGGTGCCACCAAGCCCCCTCGCGAGGCCGAGCCCGCCCGGTGCCGGCCGAGCGGCCCCAGCAGGAGGGCCCGCGGAGGCTGCGCGGCGCATTTGGCTGCGCGGGGCTGCAGAGCCGGCTCCTCTCCGCTCGCACGTCCAGGCACGAGTCACCACCACGTCCGCACCGTCGTGGATTTCCGCCCGTCTTTACGCAGCTTCTCTTCCACCCCTTGTGAAGTGAAGACATTTCAAACTTAAGTACAGACACGCAGGTACATCAATGTGCAATGTGCGTGCATACAAACAGGAGTACTACAGCACGATGAAGTTAAGACAGCGAGAATACTCTGGAGTGAAACACAATGCAGAGATGTGTAATACTTTTCCATCCTAGGGCTGACCATTGTAAACAGAGTAAATTGCATCAAGATTAAACTCAGAAGAAAAACAAATATGTCTGTGGTGTGAAATTCAACTCAGTTTTACCTATAGAGTCACAACTCTCACCTCTATCAAAACAATAAGAAGTTTGTTACAGGCACTGCAACCTCGGAAATTGTATTTGCACTTATTCATTCCTGCTGCTCACAGCGACACAATAGGGAAAAAGTTGTTTTCGTGTATATTTCAGTTGCTTCTGTCTCTCACATATTTGGAAACTGTTAAAATACAGTAAAAAGACAGGAAGAGCAATGAGGAACCGGATCAATACTCGCTTTTGAGATTACTGCTGCAATAATCTGCTGGCGGTTTTTCTGACAGCCTCCGTCACGCAGGCGCTGCAGGAATTGCGGCCAGGGAGCTCCGCACGCATCCTGCAGACGGGGGCGCGAGGGGGCTGCAGCGAGGGGCAGCCGGAGCAGGGCCCAGCCGCAGGATGCTCTGCCCCGGCCGCGCCGAGCCCCAGCCGCTCTTCAGCAGCTCCTTCTGCGGCTGGTGCCGGCTGCTGGCGCTCAGCGCAGGACTTGTTAAGGGGAGGAGTAACACCGATCCCGAAGCCTCGGTGATGCAGCTCTGCCCTGTGGAAAGTGTTGACAATCTATCAGCCAAGAGATAAAATAAACCAGAGAATTTAATAGCTGCTGGTAGATGAACATTTCCGACTAAAAACTGGTGCAAAGAGTAAAATGACTGGGAATGACTGGGAATGACCGGGAATCACTCACCAAGCACAGTACCAATGGTAAAGGTGATGCTTTCTGCATAACCAAAAAGGAGCTCCACTTCTTCAAAGCGAGGAGTAGCAGCCACAGTGGAGAAGCTTTGGAAATGCTGGCAAAGTCCCCTCAGAGGAACAGCCTGTTATTACAGGTGCCTCCTGATTTTGGCAAGCAACATTTCAAACCATGGATCTGCTTTTGAAGGCCTCCAGGACAACAGCTTTGTGGAATCGAGCAAGAGTAGTGAAAACCAGCGCCTGTGCAAAACACTCACTGCAGGCCTTCATGCTATCTGCTTGCATTTGTTGAAAACCGCACCTGAAAAAGCAGTGAAGAGCAATGAAAGCAGGAGAGCGAGAGGAAACTGCTCAAGGTGATCAGCTTAAATTAGCAGAATCCTCAGACTGCAAGGTATTAACTTCTTCAGCCTGCTCCAAGCATCTAAAATCAGGAGTAGGGAGGATGAGACTAAAGACTGGGAAGACTCATCAGATCCCCAAAACAGGGGCTCGGGGATGTGCTTACCTGAACCAAGGCTGTATGGTTTAGAACTGAAGAGTTGGGCAAACCAATCGGCTTATAACTGAGAGCTGCAGCTCTCCAGTATGAATGTGAAGTAATTCAGGGTTATCATTTTTCTGTAAATGCATTCTCCCACAAAAAAAAAAAAAAAGAAAGAAAGAAAGAAAGAAAAAAAAGGAAGAAGAAGAACAAAAATAAAGGGATCAGCAGTTAGGAACATAAATGTATCATCATAGCCACTCTCTTTAAGCATTCACCAGCTATAAATATCATAGTTCTCCAAACTGTCAGATTTATACATATTTTGCCTCTCCTGCCATCTGTGCACCTGCCATTTCCAACATACACAGCATTTAGCTATCAAATTTATTGTTCTCATCTGGTTGGGGCTTTTAAGTATCTGTTAAAGTTTGGGTCAGAAGTTCCCATTTCGGTATGGATGTGATTCATGCAGAGATAACAGATTTAGAAAAGTCAATCCGAACCCCAGTGAATATGCCCCATAAACTGAGAGCTAAGTCTCCCCAGGGAGTGTTTCGGTTACTCAATAGCAACTGGGATGTGTACCAGCCTATTCTCCAGTGATGGTTAATGCTGACTCTCCATGCAGGCAATGAATACTGCTATGGCATGTAACTGACTCGGGGAAAAAAAAATAAAAAAGACTGCTTCTTCTGCTGGGAATACAAAGCAGATGGTAATTACGCCTGTTGCTGCCACGCCGGAGCAAAATCCCTTTCACTGAACTGGTGCTGTCAGCTACAAAAGATAAGTAGCTGTACACATTCTTGAAAGGACAGAGTTAATACCCTTTGGATTTAAATTGGTCTCTTTTTCATGAATATGTGTCCTATTTGCTGCTCAACCTGCAGCATTAATACAGTGAATTATTTTAATTTCTGCAGAGTTGTTTACTTGTCCATTAAGTGAGACATTATGGCTATTACTGGATTGCTGCTGCATCAAAAATTCACTTCTGCCAAGTTGCATAACGCCTTCTCTGCCGTGAATCACATCTTCCCAATACTGGGAGTTTCTTCTATAATACTTAAAAAAGCAGGATTACGTGCATCCTGCAGGTGCATTTATTTAGGAATAAACAATAAATGTACAACTATAAGGAAACCTTGAGACCCCAAAGCAAGCCATTCTCTGATATGCGCAGGAAATACCGTAAGGTCTGGTTTTGTTTTCATCAAATATTCAGCAGCCTATGAAAATTTAAAATGGGAAAATGACTGAGGGAATACTTTTCCTGAATGCAATATAAAGAGGCAAGCCTCGAATCCTGCACTGTGCCCGGCATCCGTGTGCAAGCCTTGCTGGGCTGCCGGCACCAGCGTCCCCCGGGACCAGCCGTGGGGCTCCTGCAGCCACGGGAAGCTGCTTGTGGCCACCTCTTGCCAGGCACTGCCTCCTGCCGAACAGAAGTTAAGGCTGTGTTTATCACTCTCCTGCTGCTATTTCACAACATAAAACTACGGTTTCAGTTGCTTCAAAAATGGTATCCACAATATATCTACAAAGACGTATCTTCTGTTACTAGTGGTAGACGACATATGCAGAAGAAAATTGTTTTACAGATATAAGGTCTGATATACGGTAAAACCTGGCTATTCTTAACTTGGAGAACAGATATATAAAATTAGCATGCAACTGAGGTTCACCTTGACTTTCTGTATCTGCTTCTGGGCTCTGCAGTTCCCATGCTTGCTGATCCAAAGCCCACGAGTGTCACCAGCCATCTTTCTACTGCGCCTGCTCCCAGGGTTTCCTCTGAATAAGGAAATCCTTGAACAGCATCAGGTGAGAAGCCCTCCAGGTGCACAGTGAAGTTCTGGTCACTGGTCACCCCGCATTATGACGTCCCAAGGACACCGCACGTCCTACGTTGCACTCGGCAATCCGTCCGTTCACCTCATTAGGGTGACGTGTTAGGGGTAACCACCTACTGACACTGACTGTAACAAATGCCAAGTGCTTCGGACCTTTGCTGCCAGCGCTCCTGCCCCTGGCTGGCACACGCAGCCCCCCATCCCTGTCCCTGCCCCTGCCCCTGTCCCTGTCCCTGTCCCCGTCCCTGTCCCTGTCCCTGTCCCTGTCCCCACACAGGGTGCTCGGCAGCGTTGCAGCACCAGGATGGATGCGGGCACTCGCTGGGAGCAGCCGTCCTCGCAGCGGATGCCACAGCACAAACAGCAGCAAATTGCAGCGATTTGCTTCGGCAAAACAATTTTGAACATTTATCACAGAATTGCTCTTAGGTGTCAGCTACCAAGTTGACAAACTAACTGCAGAATACATGTGAAAACCACGGACGTTTAAAATGCAGCGTATATTCTTATTACCCACATGGATTGTCCTTGTTGCAAAAAATCTGGCTCTGTGGCCACAATTATTTGTGGGAGGACAGTGAACAAGTATCAATGCAGCCATCAAGCACAGAACCAGCAAACTGAGCGAAATGGTCCGTTCTTTTGGTGGTTTTGCTGTCTGCGGTGCAAAGCACAGGCCGTGCTTCGGGGTGAGATGGTTCCCTCCGTTATTTTCCTCAACAATATGAACGTTACGATGTTCATGATTTCTTTCCTTTCTACATGCTGTCACTTTAAAACATGCAAATAATCAAGAACAGTTTTCTAATGTTAATGCCTGACTTGATTATATTTGCTGGTGGACCACACAGATGCTTTAGGCTGCCCGCACCTCAGTGTGTGACACGAGCACCTTACCTCAGCGTTGATGCGCAGCGATGCTCCACACCCCAAG
The DNA here is from genome assembly GCA_013399115.1 of Anseranas semipalmata. NCBI lineage: Eukaryota > Metazoa > Chordata > Aves > Anseriformes > Anseranatidae > Anseranas > Anseranas semipalmata. The sequence goes on from VXAA01005409.1 coordinate 7,200, forward strand.
CAGCAATGCCGCGTGGAACAGCGTCCCGCTGTGCCCGACACGCTGTGCCCGACACCACGGGGCTCAACGCACCCCACGCTGGCACGCTCAGCACTTTCACTCCAGCACCCACACGCAGAGCCACCGGCCGGCTGCGTGCGCTCGCGCGGTGCCACCCGGTAATCCCGACCTTTCTGTGCGAGCCTGCTCGGCCCGTCTTTGAATAGCTTACACACAACCCCAGACGTATCGGTACGGCACGCGGCTGTTCGCACCGTGCATTACACTGCTACTCCCAGAGAAGCGGATTCCGGGCACTGGCAGCGTCAAGGGTTTTGGCACAGGGCACACGTGCGATACTTCCCGTTAGAGCAGCACCCTTCAGTCTGCACAGACTGGAAAACTGCTTTTCATTCAGTACACATTTCATCTCCCTTTTTAGCATGTGTGATGTGGAGCAAAATCAAGTTTGGAGAACTCCGATGATAAAATATTCAGCAGTTATGATGTGGATTAACAGATTGACACTGAAGTGCAGCAGTGTGTGTGTATAAGGCACATGTGGCAAGGAGCAGAGTTTCTGGACACCAAACCTACTAGGTTAAATGTTTCCCTACCCTAATCTGTGTTGACTTGGTCCTGGATCCATCCACCTATGAGAAACCCTGGCCGCTTGCTCCTGCCTGGTACGGTACAAATCGATGCAACTCCATGCACTGCTAGCTCAGCCCAAGCATTTGGAAAATGCCTGTCCTCCTGTTTTGGAGATTTCTGTAAAGACAGTGAGAAATGGCAAACAATACACCTCCCTTCTGAACGACAACCCACTCTCATCAAGGTAGAGGGTAAAACCTGGCTTTCTGTCTGGACATGCTCAGACCCAGCTGTAGCTCAAGGTTACGGGTACAAATCTGGAGTGGCTCTGTAACGATTACGGAATTATTTTGAGTTTACAACAGTGCAAGTAGAAATGCTGGCAGAAGCCAGTGTCACTTGGTAAGAACCCAGTCAACTAAGTCTGTATTTGTGAGCCTGGCTATCACAGCTGGAGGTAGCACCTAAAAGAAACAGAAAAAGAGTAAAGAGGAAGGCAAAAACTCCCTCTGGATATTCTCCTAATTTACCTTGTGCATTTGCCTGGGTAGCAGACTGACAGCTTCGCCTTCACGTATTTGGTGGCTGCAGTACTGGGATCTGTCACTTTGTGTTACGGCACAGTTTGGGACTTCCAAGCCGAAAGGGAGTCTGCACCAGCACAGCAACCCACTCCCGAAGGGCGTGCAGAGCGAGGTGACAGCTGCCTTATACAAGGGCGCGTGAAAGGACGCTGCTAAGTACACGCATTTTTAGAATACATTTATAGTTGGTATCTGCCTTTCACGTAGCACAAGAATGAAAAAAAATTAAACACCAAGTTCATGAAAAGAAATCACGGCCTGGGAATTTGGAACAGACCGATGGAGAACAGTGGGATGTGATGGCTGGAAGATGCTCCTAATGGTATTTACAGTAAGTCTTGCTTTTAGCAGCACCGTGGAGCAGGAGTTAACTACCGACAACGGATGCTCCCCAAGTACGATGGCACAAATGAGTTCAGCTGAGAAACGAATGTACATGCAAGATAAATAATTTTAAATGCTATGTCGATCTCTGAAGCTGTAAACAGATGACACCAGTTCTCCAGGGGGCTGCTGAAACTTTCTTTACAGATACAAAATAGAAACTACATCTCTAAGATTACGCTCTGTCTGAGAGCAGGCAATTAAAACTAGGCCACAGTGTTTGATTTTCAATATCTCATTTAAATCTTGTAACAAAGTTCAATTAATGGTCTTGGAAAAGTTTTATAAAATTAATGCTGCTTCACTGCAATTCTTTTTATGACTTTTTCTGCTGCAGAGCTTTTCTTCTTCCATTTGAAATCAGGCAATATTATGGAAATATTATCTTTGTAAATGCGGGTGAAGTTGATGACGTTATTGATTTCAGATAGCCTTCAAGTTTGAGACAAATTTCCACATCAGTCTGGAGGTACCGAACAAAGATTTCCGATGTCCTACATTATTTAGAATAGTCATTCCTAAATTGAGGGGTGAGAGATGTCTCGGGGGGGGCGGGGGTGGTGGTGCCTCGGAGCCGACCAACGAGGGGCACAAAAGGGATGCTGCAGAGCAGGGCCGGGAGCAGCGGCCGGGGGCTGAGCAGCCCCCAGAAGCTCCAGAACGACTGAGCTTAATTCTGCGCCAGCCCCAGGCCTGCCCCTGCCCCAGCCACTCACCGCAAACATCCCTGCCCCGTCCCCAAAATGCCCCCGGAACAGACACCGCCGGCCTCAAGACCTGATTTTGTTTATCTGTTCCTGAAATGCGGCAGCCTGCACACACTGACAAAGTGCTAATTTACTTCCTAGCAATCAAAGGCAAGTCAAGAACAAACGAGAAAAGTGCTTTCCAGATTTTACCACTTAACACCGCTGGAGTTCGCTGTCAAGGCTAACCTCCTGCACCACGACGGGATCCAGAAACTTCAGCTGGTAGAACCCAACAACAAGACAAGCTACGCAAATCTAAGCTGTGCTGCACTTATACTGACAGAAATTAAACTTTTATCCTCGCTGTGGAAGTGGGAGACAGAAATTCACTTCGGAAAAAAATCTAGCACTTTATTTTGGGCTCTACGTTCAGAATTACTCAGCACCGGGCATTTTTATGCTGCAGCTCCATTATGTGGAAATCAGGAATACCACTTTTCTCTCCAGGACTCTACATTTACTCTCTGAATGTTTCACTAAGAATATGACATGATTTAGACGCCAGTGCTTTTAAAAAGGTACCTTATTTCAGGAACAAATTCCACCTGTGCAAGTGGCAGCAGGGAGCCAGCACCGTGATGGTGGCAGTGAGCCACAAGCGGCTGCAGCTCTGAAGCTGCAACCTGTTCTGCTACCGGCTCCCAGGCGGAGAACCGGCGAGATGCAACGCGGTGGCAAAGACTGGATGTCTTCAAAATCGGGTTTGAGACTCACACGTCTCAAAGTCAGGTCCTATACTCACAGGAGCTATCAGAGAGGAGCCCCAGTCTGGGAGGAGCGCTCTGCCAAACGTGTGGCTGGGGATGCCGGGGATGCCGGGGATGCCGGGGAGGCTCCGCATCCCGCCCCGCGGGCTGGGGACAGCCCAGGACGAGGAGAGCCCACCTCTCGCTGCACATTCCCGCGGGCGCAGTAACGTCGTTCTTGTGAAATTGTTACCCAACCTACGGAAAATACAACCCGGAGTAAGCGTTAACACATTCCATCACAAATCATTACATGGCAGACCAGCGTTGCAGGCCAGCTTACAAAAGGTATTTGACATCTGATCTGGCCCCCACAGCTATTCAACCCGCAGCTCAAGACCCCAGGGAGCGTCACTCAATGCTCTCATCATTGCGTGCCCTTTAATTTTCAGCAGGTACCTGCCCCTGACAGAAGCACCTAAGTTCAGCATGGTTTTGCTTTTTTTTTTTCTTTGGTTACTAAGCAAAAAGGCAAGTCTCATTTACCAGGAATAGCTTTTGCCAAGTTTAAAGCAAATACAGGGCCTCCAAGCTCAAATTGCTCTAATAATTTATTCTGGTCTTGAAATCCCTAAGGTTATTTCAGAGAAAATGTATTTTAAGATGTTTGGCTCAAAAATGACAAGATAACAGATGATACATATTCATTTTCTCCCCCAAGATGGTGATGAGATGTAACAAAATAAAGCAGTACGCTTGGCAGCTATTCCCTCCCCCAAACAGAAGAGTCTTGTAGTTTTATCTCAGTGATACCACCAGAATCGTGCTGCCATTTATCTTGAGGGTGTATTTATGAAAGGGATTGTTTGCAACTGAGGCTACAAGGCATGAAACAAACTGATAACAGAACTTTCTTTTGGAGCTTATTCTTTTTTGGTGGCATTTTTCTTTCTTTCCTTTATGAGCTTCATGACAGCCAAGCAGTCATCTCCTTTCTGTATTTCAGCACAAACAACAGATTAGTGTCACACTGTTTGCTGTGAGGTTTTGCTTTCTGCTTGCAGGGGTACTTGTTGGCATTTGGCGTATTCCAAACCAATAATGTGGTCGTTCATAAAGATAAAAAACTGAAACATCTTCTTGGCAAACAAGATGCATTACTAGCACGTATATCGAATACGGTGTACAACAACAGAGGCAGAGGTGAATAATGTAATTTGAAACCTGAATCACAAAACACATAGGCCAGGATTTTGCCTTCTGTAGGAGACATAACACAGCCTTTGGCACTGCAAACACAATAATCTACTGCAGTCTCATACTCAAGAAAAATGAAATGTAAATCATCAGCGTAAATTGCAAATAATAAATTATTTATTTTTAGAGCAAGGAGAATTTAGAATATAACAGAAAAAATGTCTTAATGTTTTTCGCTTCTTAACACCATAATTTCTGTCTCTTTTTAATAACCTCAGAAATATTTGCACTGCTAGGAACGATGAAGGAAACATATTGTATGGTGGTTCCTCCCCTCTTCTCTCTTACATAGCTCTTCAAGGTAAAGCCTTCTGTCCTTGCTGCCTCCCCCATCACGTCAAAGCCATCCTTACAAGTATCTATCCTGTTTCCCCCATGCCTTCAAAGCCAATGCATCTCAGCAGATTTTTGTTTTCCGCAGCTTGCTCGGCACGCTTTGCCAGGCTCTGCATTCAGCTTGCATCCTCGTTGCGGACCGGCGCTGCTCTCACCAACACCTCCCGTAACTCCTGGTGCCGGAGGTTTCCCAGCCCAGAGCCGGCTCCCGCCGCTGCTCCCGGCCGTCGGCACCTGGCTGGCCGTGTCCCGCTGCAAACGCCATCTAAAGCGGGCACAAGCATGATTAAACTAACTGCTAAGTGTACAAGGAAGCGGCCGCTGTGAAGGATGAGTGCTGGCTTAAAACCTCGCATTTTAAACAAAATCCTGAAAATGTAACATTTTAGCACTAACCCAAACTGATGACACATTATTTCCTAGCGTTTTGTGAGCACACTGCCAATACAATAGCTTTGTGGGGTCAGTGAAGTGAGCCCACAACTGTTGGAGTGGTTAAATGCTACTTATTGCTAGCTAAGAGGCTTTGGCTTTGGTAACACAGAAGACAGCAGGCAGAGAGGAAACCGGAGAATACAAACAAGCAGAGAAAAGATGATTAACGACAGCGTAAGGGAGAGGGCAGGGACAGGCAGCCCGAGGCTGGAGAAATTCAGGCGATGGGCTGGAAAAGAGTCTGTTCATCACCAGCATGGACTAAAACCGCAATTTGCTCTTCAGAGCTCTCTCCTCGTAAGGGAACAACGGGAGCAGCGGCTGAGAAGCGCCGTCCCAGACCGACACCCGCAGCAGCACACGGGTACCCGGCTCCCCTCTCCTGCGAGTTCGGAATGGAGCAGGGCACACCACGGGATGGGAAGTGCAGCGGCTCCAAGAGCAACAACAGAACCGTGTTAGAAAAATCTCTTTGGGCCAGTGCATACTTTGCTTTGGCAAAACAACCTCAGCTTTTAGGGGCTCTGAGCCTTTCCTCTGTGCATTAGTGCTCAGGGGCTGTTAGCACTCGAAAGCAATACTTCCAATGCTACATCAAGTCACTCAAGTGACAGGAAATTTGAGCAGCTGATTTGGGAAATGGATATTTCATTAGCAGCACAACTCATGATAAATGAAAGTTTTCCCAGCACCTTCGCTGGGAATACCAATGAGCGCCCAACCAAACTGCTTGAGTGGGCAAGGCGACATCCCGGCGATGCCGCAGCCGGCGACACGGGAGGGAGCGGCGGCAGAAGGAGGCAGGTAGGCTGCATCCAGCTCTTATTAGGACGTAATTTAACGATTTGTTAACCTCTCTGGGTGTGTGTGGACATCCGGTGCGAACGGCTCAGAAGGGCTGATGGGTCACTCTGGCAGCACCCAGGGGCGCCGGTCCATGAGGATCTTCCCTGGCCCCTTCTTCAGGGAAAGCACAGGAGAAAGCTCTGCAGCAGGACTGCCCTCGCCAGGACTACCCAAAGCTGTGCTGCGAGGCGAGGTTTATAGGGACAAGCGACAGCTTTTACTAGACCTGCAGGAGCCCTGCCAGGCCTGCGCCAGCATTCGGAGCTGCTCGAAGGGGAACACGCCGCCACTGAGCAGCCAAGCTTCAGAAAATGGATCGAGCTCCAGACCGAAATCTGAGTATCTTCTGAGATACAGCTTACAGAGTTTTGATCAATAGCCGTGCTATAATTGCAAATGCGTTCTTACAGATGAGCATGCTGTGTTCCTAATACCCAAGATACTTTGGTGGGTTTGATTGATATGGAATAAAAGTAAAGCCAATGAACCACCATCTGTATTTACTTGTTTGATGTATGTGTTTTTATTAAGTTCCAAAATAACTCATGAAAAAGTATTGTTTTTTTTTTTGCACACCAATACAACATGTGTATGTGGTGATTTGAAAAAAATAAAGGGAAAAAACTATTTTTAAAGACCACATTAAAAAAAAATTATTCAAAACTTCCACAAACAGCGTGTTTTAAAACCAAATTACTAAAAAATTCCTTTTAAAGTAGACAAAAATAAATTTAAAATGAAGATTCATCAATTGTCTTTGCATTAGAATAAATAGCTGAAGTGGACTCTGTTTTCTGAAAATTGAAATAAAAAACAAAAGTGGGGATACAAAAGCCTGTCTCCTTACCTTTGAAGCCAACGGGAACATTGCTAGTCATCTCAGCGGGCAGCAGAACCGGACGCTGCGTTAGAGACTGCGTGGCTTGCGCTTGTCTAACGTCTGAACAGCAGTGCTTTGGGGGAATCTGTGGGGCTGTTTCTGCAGCTGCTGTTAGAAGAGAATTTGGACACTGTGGACATGCCCCCCCTTGTTGTATTTCGCTATTTTACAGTGGACAGAGAAGGACAGAGAAGGGAAGTGCAATGATTTAGCAATCCAGAGCCTTACCCCAGCTCCACTAACATTAGCTGGGTCCTTCCAGCAGCCGTGGTGGCTCCCCGCCGGAGACAAAGCCGTTCTCTGAAGCTGTCCCGCTGCCACGCAGTAGTAATTGGCGTGTCCTCGCCGTCCCCCTGGAGTGCAGGGGCTGAGGCCAGCCCCGCCGCACGGCAATGGGGAACTTCAGTTCCGACCGCCAGGATGCGCAGCAGAAAAGAAGGTCTCGGCCGTCCTCAGGCTGCGTGCCAGCAGGACCGGCCGCTGGCCGCCTGCCCCTCGCTGCTCTCAGGGACGCCCCCGGAAACGCAGCTGCTGGAGATGTCACGGCTTCGATCGCCCGCGCTGCAGGCATACAGCCTTTGCTCAGGCCCAGAACATCGGTGCTGCGCTCAAAGCGGCTGCGAAATGGCTGCAGCCACCCGCTGCCGCCTCCGCTCCTCTGGCGGAGCACGCGGAGAGGTGCACGGGGTTTACGAAACGAACGCTGCTTCAGTTGCCGCGTTCCCTGTCACGAGGCGCTCATCCTGCCCTGCTCGCCAGGCTCAGGAGCACGGCACGGGGCCCGTCCCGCGGCCCGGCTGCACGCCCACGCAGCGGGGAGCTGCTGCAGCGCGTTCTGCAGCCGCCCGGAGGCCCCGCTGCCCGGGGAGCCAGCACCAGCGATCTCCCCAACTAACGCAACAAAACAGAACAAAAAACTCCTCGTGTACTTACGCTTCCTCGGGAAGGAGTTTGCATCGCACGGGCAGCGAGTGCACTGTTTGCAATCCGAAGTTGCTATGGCAACTTGGTGAGAACCCGTTAAAAATTATACAGCAAACGGTCACAGGGAACCTAAACGCATGTGAGAGGAGTCCCTGAGCACATCTAAATTAAGTAGTGGCCACATGAGTTCCTTTCTTCTTCTCTGTCCTCCTAGGAAATGTTGCCTTACCAGCCTGTGCTGCTGCTCATTTTTAATTCACATGCGATCTCTCTTCACCACTGATTTCCTACAAGGCAAGCGTGAGCTCCATCCCCGGACCCCCTCACCCACTCTTTGCAGCTGGGTCTTCACCAACCTGGGAAGCAGGCTTATGCACTTTTTTTTTTAAAGGTCTCCTGATTATCCAAAGAGCAAACATCTTATTTTCAAACATGGCAGACGCTTACACCTAGGTTATTTTTAAAATATTTGGCCTTCCCGGGCAGGAGTCAAGCTGGGAGGACCTTTTTCAAAGGCTGCTGCTGCAGACTGACTGAGCTGAGCTCTTAAATCCCCCTGGCACTTACAAAAAAGCCAAGACGAGGTTGCATATGCACCTCTCAGCTGAAGTTAAATTCTGAAGCGCGTAGCACATGCAGAGGGTAATGAAAGGTTTATCTTGCCCGTAGGACTGTTCATCAGAAGGAAAGGTGGCTTGTGAGATTACACTGTGATGAGATATTGATTCTTTTTTATTATGATTTCCAATGTTATTTCAATACAGGACAAACCAACAGCACCCCTGAAAAGCAAAGGCAATGTACGGGCCACAGCCCAGCATCCTAGGAACTGCAAGGGAAGCCCCAGTGCACAGGCTCAGAGTCTATCGCATGGGAGAATTCTGTTAAGACCCGGAATCAAAACTGCTCCGTGGTGAGCGACGCGGTGGGTCACCTCCAGCAGCGTGCTGTGCGGCTGCTACATCAGCTTCGACCACCGCCACTCCTGAACACCCCCGCGTAACACTCGTAAACGTGTATGGAACGCATCGCACCCCCCGAAGCGGCGTGAACCTGCCGGCCAGTGCTGGCTCGGCACCCGGGCGGGCTCGCCTGGCGAGAGACGAAGCCCGAGTCCCCCCTGCTCCGGACATCCCGCGGCAGGCAGCGGGCCGGGGGCTCGGGAAAGCAGCGCTGAGGGGCAGCCAGCCGGCTGTCAGCGCGCGGTGCCAGGGCGCGCTGGGCTCTATTGCCCAGCACGACTCCCAGGCCTGCCTCTGATCCTCTGCACAGAGCTCATCCTCTGCAATGTAAAGTATTTCACAGCTACAAATTGCAGACAAAAAATGACCACAAAGTAGAAAGATATTATTAGGGAATTAAAAAAAATCTAATTGCTTTCTGATCACTGTAAACAAAGGTCGTGGTACAAGCATTACATTTTATTGAGCTTATTCCTTCTATATTCCCACATAAAAGTTGGGTTTAATCTTTTAATTGATCTACAGTGCATTTACATATAAATCTAGAAATTTAGGTTTGGGAAGACCACTTTAAATGAGCAACAGAGGAGATGCACTCTGCAGCAAGTAAGGAAAAGGGGAAGTCTTAAAATTAGATTTAAGGTACACTTAAAGAAAAAAGAACGGACCACGGTACCTGCACTGGCCCAACAGCTCCGTCTCGTGCACGGCTGCCAGCAGCCTGCCCAGCACGGAGGCAGGGATGCCACGGGGCCCCTTCAGATGCTGCACGCAGCGCTGCACTCGGGGTATTGCTATTTGTGCCTAAATCAACCAGAGCTTTGTCTTAATTCTTGTTACTGCTTTACAACTCCAGGAGGAATCAAATTATCAGTTGAGAAATAGTTACCAGTGAAAGATCAGACAGCTTTGTGCTGCATCCTCCTTACGCCCGCTCTGTACGTATTGCTGCTGAAATGAAACAAAACAACAGGGGGACACGAAACAGCCACTAAGGCTTACAAAGATGCTCCATGGCGAGATGCAATATACTTTCTTGGCCTGAAGTACAATAAAATTATGGCACGTTACTGATGAGTTAAGCCTGAGGAGGACACGGGCCATTCTGAAACGGCATGAGTCGCATACCGAGTGTAAGGGGACTAGGGCACCACGGTGGGGCTGCAGCAGCGCTGCTCCTTGGTGCTGTTACGGGACGCTGAGCGCTTACCCGCCCGGCTCGGGGCGTGCAGAGGAAAGGCCGGGCACCCTCAGCAGCTGCCGTCAGCAGCTGTGCCCAGCACCGAGTGACCACAGCGCAGGCAGAGCCCTGGGCCTGTCCCACCACCGTGCCTCGCTGGGGCACCGCTCGCAGCCCGCCGGGCACGCGGGGCTCTGCCCTCGCTCCTCACCTGCGGCTGCAGGCTCGCGGCACCGCCCGCACCGAGTCTGGAAAATGCGGGTATAGCTGGGGAGGGGCGGAGGAGGGCGTCTTTTTGGTTCAAGAGCTGCCTTTGAAACAATCAAATGCGTTTTCAAAATCCAAGGGCTCTGCGCTCCTGAGGATCAGCCCCGACCCCGGCACTCGCTCCTTCGGTTTGCGGTAATCATCAAGAGGCTGAACCATGCGCTGCGAAGCCTTTGGGGCTGCTGTTGTATTTCGCAGAGGTCATTCGTCTCATTATTTTCATTCCAAAGCTGCTCAATGAACCAACACCCATGCACTCGTTCATATAACACATTTAAATATTTATAATAATATTAAAACACTTGAACCACTTTGAAAGAGCTTGCTTCAAAGTCTTTGACTTCCGTGGATTTCCCACGCCGCAGCCCCCCGGCTCTGCAGCACCGACCCACCGGGGCTGGGTGCTCACGTGCTGAGCGCCGGGGGCTGTGTCCTGCGTGCCGGGCACGGCCGGTGGGACCAGGGGCCACGGGTCTGCTTACAAAACCTGGGAGGAAGCAGAAAGGCAGCGGGGGTGCCAAAACCAAAGGCTGCCCAATCCATCCTGCATCGCAGCCTCAACCCCAGCCCACGGGACGTCGCAGCCCCCAGTAGCTATGCGTTGCCCTGCTTTAGGTTTTGTGAAGAAACTAGATGTTTGTTCAGTCCGAAGGACTTGCCACCTATGCTATCTGAATTGCCTGGTACCGTAACAGAAATGTTTTATTCGTAACTTGTGTAATGCCTGGTACTTGCTTTTCTTTTGCTACGTATCAAACACACATTTAATTTAACCTATTTGAAAGCACTAGCATATTTGGTAATTACCTGAAGTACTTAAGCAGTTTCCATGCTGTTAATATTTTCTTTCCTTTTGCTGTTGAGATAAAGCAACGTGTCGGCAGGGAGCGGACCCTTCCCGTGTCCATGGCAGGAGCCTGCGGCGCGAGGCAGCCGCTGGCACCGGGCACCGCGTGCGGGCGATGGGGACACCACCACCACTGCAGCACGGGGACACGGGGCAGGATGTGGGGCCCCGCGCCCGCTCCTTCGCTACCTTCTGTTGCTGCGATTCATCGCTTTTTATTTTATGGAAGGACAGCTAAATCTAATCTACTATTGCTGCTTTTTTAAATAACTCCATGACTCTTCTGGCAGTTTCATTACTTCCAGTGTTTGCTGGCATTAACTTTATTAGGGTTTAAGAATTTAATGAGATATTAAAATGCTAAACACTTTCCTTAGAGCTGATGACTAAAGAAAAGGACGTGGTGTGCTGTGCTGTGCAGGAGCCCGAGGTTATGCACGGGGCTGCCGCGGGGCCGGGGAGCCCAGCAGGAGCCGCACGCAGCGCGCTGGCTGCTGCTCGCGGCCGGACCACAACGGGCAGGGAGCGAATCGGCAGCAAAACGCAACCTGGGGCACTCCGAGCACCCACTGCTGTGATTACAGTTGCCGCTTTCTCCTCACCCTGCCCCGTTTCCGATAAAGGAAGCCTGGTGCCACACGTGGCTGACCGCAGAGCTGAGATGTGGAAGAGCTCATACAAACCGGCGAGCAGGCAGGTTTGGTTTTTCACTTGTAACTGAAGGAAAAGGGAAAACGCAACAAGGAAAAGGCTACAGAGCTCAGAGATAGCTTAAATAAAAGCCTGATGAAGTAAGCATGAGGAATGGAGTGTGAGAGCGGCAATAAATTAATTCCCAAACTCCTACAGTGTGGGGAGAGCCCAGAGAAGCCAGCGAAGAGGGACAGGACCGACCCAGGGAAGGAAAACCTGCTGGAAAATGCACGGGAGCGCCCTGCCGGCACCCTGCTGCGCACTGACCCTGCCGGGACCGCTCGGACGGCAGCACTGTGCCGGCGCCTCGGTCGCTCACCTCCAGCAAACTCTTGGCTCCTTGCTAGGACCCTCTGCACATCCAGGCAGAGTTGTGCTTTGGTGTAGATCCCCCTCCTATCAGCCACTTTATAGAGGGCCAGCAGGATATTATTCCAAATTTACTTTGGTGTAACTGTGTTAAACAATTACATGAGACAAAGATGGAGTCATCCAACAGCACGTCTGAGCTGCCTCTCTGTTTCCTCAGACCTCCCTTAAGTGTATGTCCAGATCTGCTCGTGCAGTCATTTGCTACCTTTGCTTCACAGCACTCTTACTGCTGTGCTTTGGGAACGAGACATATTCAGTAGATGTGTTTTACAAAACCAATTTCTTCCTGAAGCAAAGACACCTGCTAAGAAAATAATCACCCATTATCAAGCCAGATAAAATTTCACGGAAAAATGTATTCAGAGCGTTGGGAAATTTGACTCATGTTCTCAAATATCCTCCTCTCCCTGTAATCACCATCAGAATAGCTGTAACACTGCTGTCATGGCAATCTTCACCAGACGGTGGCTTTAGGCATTTTTCCTCGGTGAGTAAGCGCTCCGTCTCCTGAAGACGAGCCATCCGCGTCAGCCCGGGGGGACGCAGAAGACCGCTGTCGGGAGACCACCGCCTCCAGCCGCGGCGGTCGCAGTCCCCCAGCGGCAGCGCTGTGCCCGGCCGCCTGGCAGACAGCAGCTGGCCACGTTTTGAGCAATTGCTGTATCACACAGCCGCCCTAAGCGGTTCTTTGCATGCAGGCTGGAGCCAAAGCATGGAGAGAGACCAATCTATTTATCCTAAAAAATGCAGTACATGACAGATTTCTGAAGCTCAGTCATCTCATTGTCAATACAACTTTCTGGCCATTGTGCAGCATCAGCTGCAGAATTTCACCATTATCTCTGTTTGACTCAGTAACGTGAAGTTGGCCACATGTGATGCTCCAGAAGAGCACACACCCTTGACTAGGAGCAGAGGAGCCCAGCGGTTGGGCTCGGCATTTCATCCCGGTGCCGAACCTCCCGCGCAGGTAAGCCACCTGGCTGAGCCTCCCACGCCCGGCGCCTGCCACACGGGAGAGCTCTTCCGCAGGAGCCGTCCTCCCAGGAGACACCTTCCAAGGGCAGAAGCGTGTCTTCATTGCTCCTGCCTTGACTGCTCTGTAATTAAAGAGAGGATCCTTACAGCTCCGGGACAAACCCATCTAACACCTCTGGTGTATGTTCAGTCTTCCGCACAAACTGAGGCTTGCCTGTGCAGGCTCTGAACGCTCCGGTTCAGACGAATTGTACCGGACTTCTCCACGTGCTGCTCCCTCCACTTCACACATGGAGAAGGGCTGCAGCCACGCACGCCCTCGGGGTGGCTGCACGCAGGTGCCTGTGGCCCCGTGCTTTGCCCTGGGTGAGCCTTCCACCGAGACCTCCCTGGCAGGAAAGGCAGAGCCATTAGCCACGCCTGGGTCTCGCTCACAGCGTTCACAACAGAGCCGCAGCATGAAATTAGATGTGAACGCTTTTTAAAGGCTGATTATAGAGGAAGGGCTATTGCTTATTTAGGAACTGGAGAGAACTGGGGGACACAGAGGTCATTTGTTTGGCTTCACAAGACAGATGGACAACACTCCTCGTTTTTTCTGCTGTCATTAAGTTCTTTGCCATTATTTGCTGGTACGAAATACTGAGATTTCACTTCCATGTACATGTCTTCATAGAAAAAAATCTCTTGCTGTTCTCTGTTTGGATCCAGCTAACTCGATTGTAACGATTGTAACAAAGCATACAGACAACCATTATATGTTTGATCAGATGAATGAATCCTACATGTTCTCGCAAAGGTTAAAGTAAGAGTAAAACTTAGGTTAGAGCTCAACCGGCTGAAATGTTAATTTGTGTGCTAAAAGGCAACAAACAGCTTGTTTCCACTCCTGCCTCACAGATCATAGTGTCGCCTGTTTCCTTTTTAATGTGCTACTGTGGTTCTGTTTGTTGTTTCATAAAAGTTATTGCCTCAAAAAACAAAGACAACAATATTGAAATGGAAAGAAAAAAAAGCTCACAAGAAAAATGGGAGGTTTCATTACCGCAAAAGACACCCAGCTGAGTTACTCAGACTGCTTATCTGGTAATGAAAGGAAGGGGCAAATTTGTTATTTTCCAATAAAATCTGGAAAGCACGCTTCAGAAATGAAAGAAAAATTGCAGCTACTCACTGCTCAGCAGTTTGCAAGGGAGGAGCCGACGGGGAAGCGCGCTCAGGGAGAGCCTGGCACGGAGCTGGGCACGGAGCTGGGCACGGAGCTGGCTCTGCCGCCTCCTCCCTCGCCCAGGCGCCGGGGGCAGCGGGAGCCCCGGGGCCGTGCCCGGGGGTGCTGCCGACCGAGCCGCAGGGGCCCCTGCACTCAGCTGTGCAGCGCTCCTGGCCCCCGGCACCCACCATCATTTTAATCAGGCCCATTTTTGAGGCTGTTTATGGTTTAATGCCTACCTGGGATGTGGGCAGCATCCTGCACGGTGCCCACGCCCCGCGCGCAGTGCTCGTTACTGGATGCAGAAGACGAGGCACACGCAGCCGTCCTCCGCTGGGTGCCGCCTGGCGGGGAGCGATGCTGGCACAGTAACTGGATGGCCTCAGAAGCAAAAACTGCTGTGAAAATGAACTCTCTCATGTTGTTTTCACCTCTCACTTTCAATCGAATATGAGAAAAACAAAGGAATAACACTTATTCCACTACAAGTCACCAGGTAAGCCAACAAGTTCAGATCCACAATGATTAAAAAGGATAGGAAAAAAAAAGAGCAAGTTCACCTGGTCTAAATGTTTGACCTAAAACACGCGTCTTTGCTCACGTTTCGGGCTCTGTGCTTCTCACCAAGACTAAGCATGCCCAAGCCAGGCACAGCCACTGCAGGTGCCCAGCAGGGAGGATGCTCCCTTTGGGTGGGTTCGTGTATTTCTACAACCACGGGGAACAGCCCCGATTTCCGAGCACAGCATGCTCCCAGCTGACACCCAGCGGGCTCCCTCAGGAGATTCATGAGCATCAGGAGACCTTAAATAATGACGACCTTTACTTATGAATTGCCAAACACGAAAACCAGAAGCACTTCAGGCGCACGTTTGCCAGCAGAAGGGGATTCACAAATGTAGCCCAGTTCAGTTCAGTCGATTCTCAAAAGCAAAGAAATTCCTCATTGCTGTCAGTACAGCGATGCTGGACAAATGGCCCGCTCCGCAGTGAGGACTGCGCTCCTCTGGAAAGCTGGATCGAAAGCAGAAGGCATCTCACAGCTGCAAAGTTAGTTTGTGCACTGCCTGAAATAAAGAAAAAAGGAATTCCCACCTCCGGCCTCCCCCCTTTGCCTGTTCCCAGCCGGTTCAGATTTCAAGCCAGGCAGAAGGGCCCCCCGGGAAATGCTGCCCATCGGGCCGCTTCCCACGAGAGCACCCTCCGGTGCACGAAGCGTGCCCCCCGCAGGGATGGTGCACGGCCGCGTACGTGCGTGCGCGCGGCTCTGCGCGGCCCCGTCCTGCAGCCCACGCACACACGAGATGTTCTGTCGTTAAAGCACGCAAAACCCACCTGTGGCTTTGCCCACAACACGACACGTAGGCCAGCGCTGCGCTGCGGTCACCTGCGCACCGGGGCGTGCGCGGATCCCCGCGGCTGATAGCCACAGGGCTGATAGCCACAGGGCTGATAGCCCAAGGGAGGGGCTCTCACCAGCACCACACATCCCAGAGCACATCCCAACGCGTCCCAGGAGCTTCTGGTCGCTTGCATGCTTGTTCCTCCAGACGACACACCACCAGTATAAATCCTCGCGAAAAACAGCTGAGCCCTTCTCAGCGCAGCAGGATCTTTCAGCTGCCATCACGCAGCCCTCAGCTACTGCTCGCTCTGCATATTCTTGTAAACACCTCATTTGATTATGCACTAAGCAAAGAAAGATTAGGTCCTGAGCATACACCTAAAAGAAGGTAGAATTAATTAAAATTTATTAAAACAAAACCAGCTAAAAGATCTTCAAAGCAACGCAGTAATTTTAAAATGCGTAACAGAATTGCTTTGGGAATAACCCCCCTGCGCAGGCCACACATTAAGTACAGTCTTCTTCCATCCTTGCAACTTTTAAGCCCAGAGCAACTGGGGGGAGGAGGCAGCGAGTCGCACGCCCAGAGCCCGAGCGGGCGGGTGGGCACCAGCACCGGGCGTCCTGTGCCCCGCAGCACCCGGGCCGTGCACGCGGGGTTTGAGAGATGGATGTGGGCACGTATTTGGCTGTCGCTTCCATCTGTTCAAGCTTGGAGGAAAAGTAGAGGATATTTGTATGGATGGAAATGCTACAATACCAAAACATGTATTTAAATACAATAATCAGGCCTAGAAAATTTGTACAGGGTTTCAGAGCTTTTGTTATGTAGATGTTAGGGGTAATTAGCCTTCAACTGAATGTAAGGAACGCAGGCATAAAGTGATACACAAAGAAAAATATTAATAAAAAAAGAGTTTGCAATTATATTGCACTTGCCCCCAGTGATTTCTGCGTTTCCTTAGAACCCAATTAGGAAATGAATGAAATCCAATTTAATTTTCGCTTAGGCCTTTCGCCATACACCCGATCAGCACGTGACACGCACCGAGGAAACAGACGCGAGCCGCGAAGCCAGGAGCGCAGAAGTGCAGGAGATGCACCTGGCGCGACCTGCCGCAGCCCGTCCTCCTGCGCTTACAGGCCGCGCGGGTGGGCGCGCAGGTGGCTCGGCCAACATCCGCACAACAGAACATCCTTCTGTCCCCAAAGCTGCCACCAGTGCCCTGCCAGCCCGCGGACCGGGCGGCCAGCCCGGCTCCTCGCAGGGGCCCCGCACTGCCGACAGCCGGGGCGGCTCTGCCATGGGGCCGGGCGCCAGGGTGAGGGGCTGCCAGGCGGGAGCAGCGGTTCTGTAAGGGGAGCGCGGTATGGAGCCTCGGGCACGCTGCAAGTGGAAGGGGAGCGCCCTGCAAGGCGCTGCGATGGGGCGCAGGAAATGCAGAGGTGCGGCAGAAGATGCACATCGCTAAAAGAGAAAAGGAGAACGAGCAGAATATCTTGATGCTAACATTGCTATCAAAGCCAGTTACAGATTTTAGTGCAGGCCACTACATCTGTTTTGTTGTAACTCATAAGAAGCCTATCTAAATATTTATTTTTACTGAAATTGAGTCATCACTGCATCACTTATGCTGTATGCTGGTTCATGTCCATCAATTTAATTTCATTGCACTGTAAATGAACTACAACCCTCTTAATGAAGCAAAATGTACTTAACACCAACTGTGCCAAATGCAAGCAGATTTGACCACCGGATCCCAAGGATCCCAACCGCGTCTGGTGCACGCTTTCAGCTGCTCTCGGAGCAAGCACTGCAGGTGTAGTGCAGGAGGCTCGCCTCGGAAAGGAGGAGAGAAGACAGACGGCAAACGCAGCGATACCTGGTGGTCTCCTTAATGCTCCACCTCCTAGAGGTGTGCCATATATTTAACGTCAGCATTTCTGATGAAAATAAACGTTTCTGTTCCTCAAGGTTTTAGCGACAAGCTTAGAAAGCTCCCTTGGGTGCAGTCTGAAGGTTCGTTAAAAATCTCTCCGAAGTTCTCCGCACAGCAACTGGAAGAACTAACCCATGTCCTTGGCTCATTGCAAGGTGCTGCCACGAGGCACCCACAGCGGCTTCCAGCACGCGACCCCGCACTCAGAGCTGTACCTGCAGGTTCAGCCCTTGCAGAACGACGCCTTGCACGTCACCGATCCTTCTGATCTCAGCATCTCGCGCAGTTAATTGTAACACCAGACCAAGGTTGGCAAGTACAGGAAAAACCAACAATGTGTTCCCAGGAAAATCAGTAGTGCAGAAAGTGATGTTTGCTTAGCCAGCACTGGGAGCCAGCTGTCGCAGCGGGAGACAGGAGCCGCCGCTTTACGTGACAAAGCCGCTCTCAGAACGACGTGGCACTTCGGAGAGAAGAGGCAGAGCAAAGCGCCAGGGAGAGCCCAGCACGCGGTGCCTCCACCGGCCAGCTGGACCCTGCCAGCACACCGCGATTAACATCCCCAACACGGCGCCAGAAGTGCTGCGTGGCTTTTAATTAGGCGGTGCGGGTGAGACCTTGTTCTCACAGTGCCCAGAGGGCACCTCCGGCAGCGGCTCCCGCTTAGCGCAGAGCACAGGGGAGCACAAGGGGCTCCACCGAATTACGACCTTACCCACGACATTCAGCGTTATCTCCAACAGCCTGAGCGTGGCTGCTCCTGACACCAAGCAGCGTGGGCGCCAACAGGTTGAAGTACGCTAATCAAACTGAATGGGAAAGGGCGTTTCACAGTTGGCAGTACAAAGCAATACCGTAACCTGGACCCGCGCCGGGCAGCGCACCTGGCCATGCCCCTAAGGCTGCAGGGAGAGCCGCTTACCGCCACGGGAAGGCAGCAGTAGGCAAGCAGCTTGGGAAATGAAATCGCAAAGGTGCTGGTGTTTTCCTGACATTACTGCTGCAGGACACAGGCACCTTCCCACCTTGTTTTCCTTCCCGTACGGATATTTTATATCCGGCAATCCTTACAAAGTCATGAAGAGCCGGAGAAGCAGCCTCGTTTAGCAGCTTGCCTGCAGAGCGCCTGCCGCAGCAGCGGAGCTGTGCGAGCAGTAACAGGACTGCTGGCAACACGTGTCTGCTTCAGGTCCATGACTGCCCCAGGACGCGGTTATCGGGGCTGTTATAACTCCCACCACTAAGCAGACTGAGAACCACATACACCGAAGACGTGGCAAGCAGTACTGTAATAAGCAGAACTGCTTGTACTAGGCAGTGATGCAGGCAGGAGGACACGGTATTACCCCTGAGCATAATATTAGAAACCAATGGTATATGGAAGCACTAACCCCGGGAAACAACACGTGGGATTACCAGAGGAACTACTGACTGGTATCGTACGTCAAACAGAGAGCGGCACTGATGGAAAAATTGTTTACTCTTTGCGGAGAGTTTGACTCCCTCATAAAAAGGCAATAACAATTGCTTTTGTTCATACCACACTGGGGAGAGAGGGGGAGAGAGAAAGAGCAAATACAGAAGGGCTGGGACTAATAACACAGAAACTAATGGAAATAGCTGCGGAACCACCGAGAAGTTGTGGATATTTACCGTGCCTTCATCTCTCCCACTCACGATGTTTCCCTACCTATCACTCTGCTTTGCTAGGCTTCTTATGAGGCTACAAATAATCCCGTCTTATTTTCCTGTTCCACTCCATTTACTAGTTTACAGAGGCATCGCCGCGGGCACGGCCGCCTGCGGGCGCTCGGCTCGGCTGCGCCCCACGGCCCGGCCTGTCCGGCCAGAGCCCAGCCCGCGGAGCACGCACGCTGCGGGGCGGCAGCAGCACGACTGGCCCCGGATACTTCTAGCTGTGTTCAGCCCAGGCAAACACGGATGGGGTTTAGGATGGCAGTTGCTGTACTCAGCTATCTAATATCACAACAGCAAAGTCAAAACCAGCCTCCAGTGCTACCCCATAACTGCTGCCACCATTTCAGTGCACGGCGTTACGCAAATGGCGGGCTCAGGCTGGGGAAAGCGCCCCATGCTCCCCTCCATCCCGCGCCTCCTGCTCCCGCCCCACCCACGGAGCGCCGCGGGAACCCCGGCCCTGCCACCCCGGTGTGCTGTGCCCCCCTGGGGGCACCCGGGGAGCCAGGGCAGCGCCAGCGTCACCTCCTCAGCAAGTCCCTGCTTCCCCTCCCGTTCACCTTTGCTCTACCGAGCAACAACGCTGACTGAGGCGTTACGCAACCAGAAGCTGATCCTAATTCTAGGCACCGCTCACCCTCGGTAAATTAGCGGGGCGATGGCTGCAGTTGCATTTGGGTAAGACAGAGGAACGTAGGGGAGATGAAAACCGAGTGCCCCGTATTTTAACTGTTTCAGGCCTTGTGGCAGAGAGCTGCTTTGCCTTCCCACATTAACCGTACAGCACGCAGATTCGGCTCCTGCACCAAAGGCAGCATCTCACCCTGCGGATGCAACTCACCTGCTAGAAGCAGCCCTGGCAAACGAAGTCTAACGGTGGCGAAGGCACCACCAGCAGGCAGAAGGACCCACTTGGAACTGGCGCAGCAAACGCTCCCACACCACCATCAGCAGCGGACCCGCGGGCCGCCTTTTCTCCCTGCGGTTCTGGGCTTTCCCGATCAGAGTCGCCGGATTTGGTCCCGGGGGCTGGAAGGACACGTGCCATCGCGGCACGGCTCTCCCACGGACCCGTCCCACGGGAGGCGAGGGCGGTCTGCAACCACACAGAACTGGAGGCGTCGTTGGCAAACCCAGGGCTCCCAAGGGAGGAGCGCTCGCTGCCCGCCGCAGTTGCGTTCCCTACCCCTGTCACTCGCGAGCTGCAAACCCATCTTGCGTACCGGCTCTGTGCATCGGTCCTGCAGTGCCAGTGCAAGCTCCAAAACAGGAAAAGTTCAAAGGATGGCCCCAAGCAACGGGTTCCTGCTTCACAGGGTTTTCGTGCTTCGGTCTTCTGCAACCTAAAGCTCTTGCAAATTCTGAACCAGCACCAGGAGAAGGCTAGAAGGACTAAACCTGTTTAAATAAATTTTAACTGTCAATATTCTGATTTTAAAGGATATTGTGGAGAAGTACAAATTCCCTAAAACTCAGATTTTTTCTGCAGGAAGTTTTTTGAAGACGGGAGAAAACCGGGAGCTATTTCAAGTTCATCTGACTGCAGCCTTGCCTCTAGAGACAAGCGGGAGCGATACGAACGTGGTAGTTACAACAGCCTCACCCCTCCCCAAACCCAGCCCAGAACAGGAGGGTGCAACTCCGCGCCCCACAGCTGCAGGGGGCTCCGGGGGGCACTGGGTTTGCACCCGCAGGCGCCTATTGCTATTTCAGCTGATTTAAGTCAGCTTTGGAGGAGCACATCGGAGCTGAAGTGATTAAAGACCACAGTTACAAAAAAAACCATTTGCTGTGCTGAGCGCAGCTGTACCAGAGGACAGGGAAGTGCACTTCTTCTCATTAGCGTGATGGCTAGCATCACGTATAACCCGACATTATCTGCTGTAGCTGCTAAATCCCATTTTTCCGTACAGATCAGGTCTGGGCCTCCTCTGCTGCCAAAACCTATTTGATTACTTAATCAGAAATCAGGATCAACTAAGACGTTCCTCAGTTCATTCTTGATTCTTTCCTTTCTTGTCTTCCCCACCCAAAGTATTACCGCTGAAAGACAACGTGCTTTTCCAAAAATTAAACAGATGGCAAACCATCGTGAAAATTAAAATATAAAAAAAAGAGGGAAAAATAACTGACAATTGCAGTGTTCATCTTGACACATTAGGGAACGTGTTGGGTATGCTGGACATGGGCTGCTTTCCAGCCTTCTTTCCTGAAGACGGGGACAGAGAGACACCTGAATGCCCTTTGGAACAGCCCAAAGGGAAGAGGAGCACGCACAGGGAGGGAGAGCCCCGTGCCCGCCACGCTGCGGAGGCGGCGGCCGGGACCGCGCAGCAGAGGACGCGCTGCGCGTGGGTCCCCTCCGGTACCCGCTACCGCCCGGCCCGCGCTGCGCAAAGCACGCGCACAGCTTCAGCCCCTCTAGCGGGCCGGCGATTTTGTCACTGGCCATCTTTTACTTCTTCCTGCAATATTTATTCTCACTTAAACTTGACAAGCATTGTGCTTGGGCTGAAATGGTTTAGTAATTGGGCTTATAAATGGAAAGAACTAAATGCACTCTCATATCCCTTAGCAGCTTAATAACTGGAGATGACTGATGATCAGATCCACCTAGAGACCGCAAGCACAGCTTCTGTCATTACAATCAGCCCCAGAGCGTTATTTAATAACGGCCCAGTCTCTCCACCGCACTTCAGGCAGGCTCTGCAGAGAACAGGACTGCTGATTGCAGCTCCCACGCGTACGGCACGTCGCGTCTGCCCGCGTCCCAGCAGCTGGGAGGTAACGTGGCTGCTGCCGGGGGGCAGGAGCTGCGCAGCCCCGACCGGAGCGCCCGGCCCCGCCGCGACGGGACTCGGCCGCTGCAGCCAAATGGCGCAGCGCGTTGGAAGGGAGGAGAGAGGCTCACGGCATGCTCCAGGCGTTACGCAGCCTGCACCCACGTATGCCATCACAGCACCCCCGGGTCACACACCCACACCAAGCATTCGTCGCTTCGTGCTACCTGAAACCCGTGCTAATGGAGGAGAGGAGAGGCTCCGGTTCACTTCAGCGTGAGCAGGGATGCAACAGGAACTAGTTCGAACTGCTTCTTGCTTTCTTTTGATCTTTTAATATTTAATGAAGTTTGGAAACAATGAAGGTCACCGGAAAGCTCGGCAGTGGATAACTGCAATGTCCGAAGACAGCTCCAAAGCGTTTAGAGCCCTCCTCCCAGACAGGTATTGACATTCCCCAGATTGCATTGATGTTTCATCTCACGCTTTCCTTTTCCAGACTGATGCAGAGGCTGTATCTGGAAGTTAACAGAACCCCCCGCCAGGCAGCTGAACCCGTCCAGCTCGGGGCAAGGCGGTGAAGCGTAAGCAGAGTGACCGCCAAAGCTGGCGCAGGTGTAAGGCCCCTGCTGTCATGTTTCTGCCATGTTCCTCCGGCACAACAAAGGCTGTGCGAAATGCAGCTGCCAGTCATTTTTCTTTAGTAGAAAACGAAGAGGTGAGAGGGTAGGAAGAAATACTTCCTCTGAAGGGGTGCTAGACGGCTGCTCAGCCCCAATGGAGTTAACGACAGCAGTGCCCATCAGCGGATGCTACACGTACGGCTAGGACCCGCTGCGCACAGCACAGCTGGTGCGACGCTGCAAGCGTCACGAGCCAAAACGCAGCCCCACGACTGCAAAGCATCGCGGGATGAAGCAGCATTGGCCGGGCACTGCACAGGGGAAACACACTGGGTTTAGAGCTCAAGGCAGTAACAGCTTAATCTGCTCGATGCTCAGGTCTGTAGTAGGAAAGGGTTAAAATAAAAGCAGCAATATTCCTTCAGCGTCAGAGGAAATGGAAAGGCAGCGCTCATAGCAGACAGCCGTGCTGCTGCTCCTCAACAGCCCCAGGACGGCCAGCGAGGGCCAGAGCAGCCGGTGGAAGTACAAGTAGGCCTGTGCTGTATGTACAGGCTGGTATGGGGTTGGTGCGGGAAAACTGTTGTTCTGAACATGAAAACACACACAGCCCTGAAGATATAATACCATGCAGTATTTCCTCACGTGTTGCTTCGTTTCCAACACTGTAGTAGGTTTCTTTTACAACTTTGTATGAAATTCAACTGTTCTTGCGCGGGCAATGTAATGAAGCTCCTTATTTTCTGCGAAGTGAAACCGACTGTTTTGAGCGCACCACCTGTCCTGACCGACAGATACGGGGGAGCAGCACCCTCGGCCCAGCCCACACAAAGCCCACGAACCCCTCCGAGCTCGCGAGCCGTTCACACGCGGCACCCGGCACGGCAGCTCGCTCCTTGCCGCAGCCACCAGCTGCAGCCCGCAGGCCCCGAGGTTCTCACCCTGTTCTGGATGGTGTAAGCCACGAACGAGCACCTCGTCCTGCTCCCTGTCTGCAGCGGCAGCGCGAGCGCTGCGGCTCCTCCACGCCCGCCACCCGAAGGCGAATGCTGCGGGAGCTCGAGCCTCCGTGTGCTGAGGCACTGAGCCAGCAACTGCGACCGGCGGGGTAAAGGAAAAGGGAAAATAAGGAGAGGCCCAACCCCGCGTGGGGAAGTAGGAACTCAAAAATGCTCCCTTTTAAACAGGCTACATATATTAAAATGGAATACATCGAGTGTCCCATAAAATACATTCTTCATCCCATTTGCCACTGAAGCGGCGCTCTTTTTCTGCCTGCACGAACACAAGCCCTAGGCCCTTTGTTATCGATATCCCCGAGCACCATTTAGAGCGGAACCAGCACTGGAGAGGCGCGTTTCATATTAATAGTAAGGGTGGTTTGCAAGTGGGCTGGAAGAAATGTAATGAACATATTGGTTGTTTAGCCTGCGCTGAATGCTTAGATCAATACAACATCGTTTCCTTATTGCAACTTATTAGCCAAGTCATTTGTTTGCCATCTCTGTTTGTGTAGCCACTAGAGAAGTGGCAGGAAAAAAGGCACGCAAAATGAACTCTGCCGATCTGAACGCAATTAGCGTCAGCCCCTCAAGTCCACTCCGCACGAGGGCCCAAGCACCGCTAGGGACCCACACAGAGAGCACGCCGGGGCCGCGGGGACAAGGCCTGGGGCACAGGCGGGGAGCGGGGGCCCAGCAGCTGCCCCCGAGGCGGCACGAGGAGCTCGGGGTGTCCCCGCAGACAGGCGGGGAGGTGGCACGACGTGGGACGGCTTTATCAACCCCAGCATCCAGCTACGTCTTGAGAAAGAATAAGTAGCGGGAAGAAAACATGGTATTGACCAAAGGCTACCAGAAATTTGTAGAGGCAATTGAAGGTTATAGCCTAGCGCTGCAGAAAATAAAACTCTGGACAGCCTTTATAGATCCCACCCTTGACTTGCTCTTTGCCAGGAGACTGTCTATCTATTTCCAGCACACTGAACCTCGCAGTGTGGTGTTATGCTTTATTCATACACTTCAGGATTAAAAAAAATGAACACATTGTCTGTACTGCCAGAGCACGCTGCAATAACACCCTATTTGAAGACTTTTTTCCCTCCCATCTATCCAATCATTTTTCCTCCTAGGTTCTAGAAGGAAAAATACAGGTGAGGGAAAACACCTACCTACAGTTCAAGAAATTGAGGATTTTTTGTGCGTGTCAAGTTGTCAAAACCTGCTGGCTCCCGGTGAACATAGATTACACTGAGCATAGATTATTGCCAGACACAAGCTCAGCTGCCCTCATATGCTATGTTAGCTCCACATCCCATTTTTTTCTTTCCTGCTGAACACTACAGGAATTTTAACACTTGTAGGCTGTGGTATCCCAAATGACTGATGATTTTATGTGCTGTCGTTTGCTGAAAAATTCAGTTGTGCTCCTTTCCTTTTGGCCAACACACACCAAGCTCTGACGTTAGCAACAGAAAATGCGTGTCCTGGCTTTGCTTGCCTCCTCCCCAGCCCTTCTCCCAGCTCTCCTTTCCGAGGTCTGTATCTGGCTCGTTTCAGGAGCGTGGAAGATACCGGGGTAAAATACCCCTGATGGAGTGCACCAACGGGACAAAGTGTTGCGTAAGGCACCAGCTTTACCGGACCTGACTGCTGCTAATAAGCACTCATTATCCGATAAATTTGCAAAGAGGTTTCCTAATGTTCCAGTTATAAAATAGCTCTATTCCCCAGAGAGCTGAAAATATTCTGTTAGCAACCAATTTTTTCCCAGAGATGATGCGTGGCCCACTGAACATAATTTAATTAAGCAGTAAAGCAGAATAAAACTTTGTCATATAAATGCTTTGTTTTTAATTATAACACTTCATAAATATTTGCCAGTATTACATTATTTCGGGAAACGAGTTTTCATTGTTTTGTTCAGCTTGTTTGAGACACCCAGCTTTAACAACAGCGTCACACAGATGGCAAAATCCGAGCTGACGGGCGTGCTCTCCCGTAAGTTACACGGAGAAATCCACCCGGCACTGGGAGCCGACACGTTAGGCGGGACGCGGCACGGAGGGGCCGGGGGCACAACCAGGGGCCGGGGAAGGAGCGGGGCCGCAGATGCCGTTGCACGGCGCACGGCAAGACGCGCTCTGCACGCCTTAGCCATCAGCGGCAGAGCCCCGCTGAGCTCCACAACAACAGCATCCGTGAAAACCTCATTCCTACTTAATAGCCCTAAATGATTAAATTAATCTCCTTGGCGCTGCTTGTCCGAAGCGAGCCGCAGCCAGGCTTTTGCCGCACGCTGTCGCCTGTCCCGGGCGCAGACCCGCTCCCCGGCTCCCGGAGGTGCGGGCACGCCCTGGCTGCCCTCACCTCTGGCGCTGAGCTGGTCGTGCACGGGAAGCCTCGGCTTTCCCACCAGCAGCCATAAGGACGATTTTGCATCCCATCTCCTGAGGGAATCGCCTATCAGCTCAGGCTGCCTGAGCCACTTCTAATTTTTTGCTCTCAGAAGTGAAAATTTGAAATTCCCCGGATGTCAGACCTGAATAAGATTTCACTTCCACCTATTTTAGTCTCACGCCTCATTATTTGTGAAGTCAGATACAATATTTTCCTCACTGCTTTCTAGCGATACGTAATGATACATACATTTCCTTCTGTAGGAAAAGCAAGCAGTGTCCCATGACAGCTTCTGCTGCAGAGACGGCTCAAGGCACGAATCCAGCTCCCCGCCTGTTTTCTCTGACCTCAGGCAGCGCTGCAAGTAAATGAGGCCCCCCCACTGAAAAAGCCAGCGGATTTCTTCCTTCTCTTGCTCCCCTCTGATGGACGTTCAGCGCAGAAGCTCCCCGCTTCAACCAACTTTCCTCCCTCCACGACCTTCACCCTTCAGCAGATTCCCTCTGCTCCGACCAGAGGAGCCAAAGGCCCCGGCTGCACCCAGCCCAGCCCTCACCTCACACAGACCCCGGCCGCCAGGTGACCCCTGGGGCCGCAGCCGCCAGCAGCTCCGCACCGCGCCGCACCGCACCGCGCCGGCCCTGCTGCAGCTCCACCTGGATGCGCTCCCCACGCCAGGACGCGCGTGTCCCGCTTCTCTTTTCTGGGACCGAGGCTGGAGGGCAAGGGGCTAAAATAAAACAGAAAAATAGCTTTTCTGGGAGCTCCTAGGAGCTGGAGGAAGTTTAAATGCTACTCGGTGGCATTAAGAAAATAAATCTTCAGGAATCAAAGTCCCCAAACAACAGACTTATTCACAGCTCTAGACCCACTTCTATGCCCCTCTCAGAGCTGGAAAAAAACTTTTCATGAAAAGCTTTTTATAATCCAATCTGGAATTTGCTGTTCTGCATTTTATATAATGCTTACGGGCTCTGGAAGTTTTACAGAACAAAATGATTACCCTAAAAAATTGATCAAAGGAAGCAAATATATACAGTGGCCTTAAGACTGCACAGCCTGCTCTGAGAAAAGTCCTCCTTGCCGAGCGTACTAACCGCGTTCGTGTACCTTGATGAAGGCTCATTTCTAATCACACGACCTTATTACCCATTAAATATGAAAGCAACGTCTTTCACTTTTATGCAAAGTTTGAAAACTGCCTTAGAAGTGAACAAAGGGACACGAATTTAGTAACAGAAAAGGATGTAAGCATGCTCACCCAAACAAGCAACCACAGACCATCGTGCACGCGTAATGCCTTTCATCCAAAGGCCTCAAAGCATGTCAGACCCATGCACCGATTAAGCTTCTTCACATCTCTCATGGGGCAGGTGAAGCACAGAAGAAAAACAGCGGAATAAAGCAGCAAAGATGCTAACCAGCTGGCCACCCACCATTTTAGGGAAAGGAGGCTGCAAAAGCCCGCGCTCACCCGGCCGCAGAGCCGGGACCGGAGCCCAGCCCCACACTCCATCACCGCACGAAGGCGAGGCTTTGGATCCATTCATCTCTAGAAGGTTTGAAAGCACTAACGTGACTCTTCCATCTTAGCACTGACACCCTTCAAAAGCCCAACAGAGGCTGCCTCTCGGCATTAAAAGGAGGAAGATCCGTATCTTGGCATTATCAGTAACAGCTGTTCACTATTCATCAAAATGAGTTTAGCTGTGAATGAGTAGCATGTGTAATACGGCCTTAATTAGAGATGTGCATTCTCTGTAAAATCCTTGTAATTAGTGATACGAGAGCTGCTCATTTTTCTGGTAGAAATGAATTTACCACAGCAAGTTTGGCATCATTTTATTCCAGAGAGGCAGGTATCCGCAAAAGGCAGGAGTTTTGATCATTTTCATGGCATTTCATTTTTGCCACTTATTGACATATGATATTACCTACAAATCATGCACCATAGAGGGAGCGTACAGTGCAACCACGATTCCCAAATCTGTAGTGACAGTACAAAACGTCGTTTATATTGACTATTTCTTCTTGATCATAACAACCCATCTGGACCCAGGTATGCTGGTGTCAGCAGGAGCTGTCAGAATACGGCACAAGCACGTACACCATGCACAGCAGAGCTGCAAGTAAATAGCAGTTCTGACGAAAAAATAAACAAATGGCCCCATCTTCCACCTCTCCCATCCTCTAATATACATACATAATAGCCTTCAGCCAACCAGAAAACTAAAACAGTAATACGGGACGTATATTGGCCAGAGAGGGGAAACAGCAGCCAGCGCTAATGGCCCAACCCTGGCTAACATTCAGGCCGGAGTTCTGGAGGACGAGAAGATGAACAAGTCAATTACAGAACGCCCTGCTCCTCATCTTCCCCAAGTAATTGAAGATTCAGTATCATTTTTACTGAGTTATTTTTAATTGGTCTCATTTGCTGAAGTAAATTAGGTGTAGCATTGTCCTCAGTATGATATATGCATCTGTGCAAATAGGAAAGAAAACGTGAAAAAATTTCAAAGCACTGCCATGGAAAAACAGACAAAATCAGATAAATGCAATTAATTTCTAAGCCTACCCTTGAAAAATTATGATGCTAATCTATTTATTTGACTGTTAGTGATGGTTTCCATCAAGGTCAGGAGAAATTGCTCAATTAATAAATGTCTGCTTGCACCTGACAACAATAAAAGTTTCCCTGGAGTGCAATGAGCTAAAAGACTGTGACCTCAGATACTTAGACACAGACAGTGAGCTTTTTTTTTTCTTTTTTCAAGACTGAACAATAAACACACAACTTCTGGCACCATGTTTCCCTTTGGCAAGCTTCTGCTGCATTTGAACGGCGATTCTGTAAACGACACCGTGGCCCCTGGCTGCCGCTTGGCAGCCTGCAGCAAAGCCAGGGGGCAGAGCCCTGTGGCCGAGCCTGTGCGGGCAGCGCGCACCAAACCGAATCCAGCGGTACGGGTACCGCGTGTCTGCGAAGCGCACGCAGCCAGCAGCCCGGCTCGGCGCAGCCCCTGAAGCCGGAGGCCCCGCACCGGCACCCCCGGGCTGCGGCTGCCCGGCCGACCCGCGGCACGCCAGCCGTGGCACGGCTCCGCACCGAGCACGGGGGGCGGGAAAGGTAGCAACTACCCAGGGTCAGTGAGAGACACCCACCAACAACTGGAAGCAGAGCAACAGCCCGAACAACCGCTCGAAAGGAAAGGGCAATGATCACAGTGCGAACCGGTGTTCGTTCCACCTTTCACGAGAGAAGGGGAAAGCTCCTTGTTTCCTTGCCTCCAACTTGCTTCCAGCTGCTGCTTGCTGTCCCCCGCTAGCATCCAGTTGTTTGGGGGTTTCTTGGAGGGGGGTTCCTCGATGGTGCTTGGAAGCAGAACGGCGGCAGACATGGTGAGAGATCGCGGGAGGTGAGATGCACGTTTGTCCTGTCTCTCCTCAAAACGCTGCGTGGGATGGTGAGTGAACCTGCCAAGTTGTTAATGGGGCTTAGAAGAGCCAAGGCAGTAGCACAGCAAAGAATATAATTGCATATGACCATACTTAATTTATTACAGTCGTATGTAATTAGCTGGTTTAAACTCAATTTATTGAGGTTTTTACAGAATAGAGAAAAAGGAAATGTATTTCCCTCGACTTTAAACAAAAGAAGAGCTGTGCAAATCCTGCAAATATTTGACTGACGAGAGCTGGAAGCAAAGCAAACACGCTGCTGAGCCAGGACACGGGAGTGCCCGCGGCCGTCTGAAGGCACGGCGAGACCCTGGATGAAGCCGCAGCTATCACCTCGTACGGCGGAGCTCTGCTGAACTCGGCTCGGGCTACAGCGAGCAGGAGGAGCACGTTCGAGTTTAAAGGAAAATATCTGGCACCATTTTTACGTTTTTACAGCGATCTGAAGGCTGGCTGCGCTCAGCACAGAACGGTTACTGTCTCCAGCTGAACTGGGTCTACGCAGTAAAGGAAAACCAGTACCAACCCCTCCTTCTAGCCCTGGCCTACGCGCACTACATTTCCACCAAAACACCCCGCGGAGGGGACGCGGTGCAGCCGGGACGCCGGGGGCTGACCCAGGCGGTGGGACACGGCGGGACAGCCCCCTGCAGCGCGCGGCGGGGACAGAGCACGGCTCTGCCCCGCTCAGCCACCACGGCGCGACGAGAAGCCCGCCCGGATCTGAGGCCACGCACGCCTCTGTTACCTGCCAGGACTGCCCTCGCCCTGCACCAGGCAACACTCACTTTAATTAGAGATTTTGTCACCGCTGGCGACACTTCTCAAAAATCAGCAGTTCGCACTGAGACTTCATGGTACGGATCTCCTGGAGCTGGCGGAGCCGCCCATGGAGAACACAAAAGGACTCTGTCTGCAGGTGCTCAAACCTGAGACAAAAACAAACAAAAAACGACCTGCAAAATGTAAATTTCCCCTCAAATCGCTCCCCTTGCTGTTGCGGTCACACCTCGACCTGGTGGCAGCCTGGTGACAGAAGGGACAGGGCCAGCGCTGGCCCTGCAACCCGCTCCTGTAGCTCTCAGTAGAGCCTACGGAGGTCCGTGGGGAGCTGTATATCCTCCCTCGGATCCCAAGCTCCACTAATTTTGCCACTTGCTTTGTTTTGCTTACAGGTTTCACTCGGGCTAAACAGGCCTTGCATGTGCACACAACAAAGGGCTGGGTTCGCTTGGGCACACAAGTGGTCGAAGAGCCAGTAAAGGCTGCAAGAAGTAGGGCACTGAGGTCTGGTCACAGCACCTGCTTTTATCCTCAGAACTGCTTTCCCCCCTGGGACCGGCCCAATTCCCAGCCCCTCCTGTGGAAGCGTCACCTGCCCCTGCTGCCTTCATTTCGGGAGCTCAGGGGTGTCTGCCCAGCAAGACAGGCTCCACAGAGAAGGTGATTTTCCAAACAGCCTTGCCGTGTATTAATATAATTCAAGAAAATAAATCCCATTCAAAGGGGACTTCAGTGTCAGTCCAAAGCAAAATGAGGACCATGCGGGGCGAGCAACCGTAACGCAGAATGGCGCGTTCCCCCCAAATCCCGCTCAGCTGCTCCCTGACGCCCCGGAGGGTGCCAGCAAGCGGCCCTCTGCTGTGTCCGGGGGAGGTTACGGCACGCGGCCAGTCCGACAGAGCCGCCCTCCCGAGCACTTTCAATGGCCCGGCCGAACCGCAAACCGCCCTTGCGTTGTCTTCTCTATGGGAACCCAACCTTCCTGCTGGTGCTGTTTTCTTATCAAAGCTCCCTCCGGTTAATTTACTGAACTCCGGCAATACTAATTTAATTCCCCAGAGATCGGCAATGAACATGCTGGATAAGCACGGTTCCCTTCCTGTTTTCCCCTTGGGAAGAGTGAAAGCGGCTCTGCGGAGGTGCCCAGCCCGCTCCCACCCGCGGCACGGGCCTGGACGGGCACCGGCAGGCACGGAGGCGCCCGCGGAGTCTGATTTGTGCAGCGCAGCCCAGGCTCGCGCCTCAGGGCCCCTCACGAAACACGTTGGGCACGGTGGGTTTAATTATCCCCACGACAGCCTTCCCTAAATCTGAATTATTTACGGCGGGCTGCGCCTGTCTGTATGCGGCTGGCGAGCGAGCGCGGCCCTTGCAGCTCTGCCGCGTCTGAGGTCTCTTGGGTCTTGCGCTCTTTTTTCCCTAGATTAATTAAGGTCTGAATTCAAGTTTCTGTCAATGTCTTGAATAAGGTTTATGGAGGTCCTTAGGGTTAACTTATAATCCCCTAAAGAATAAGTAAATATTTAAACTGCCCCCACGGTTGTAATTGAATGTTTTAATTCATGCCAGTAGACCGAGCAAAGCACATTCTTCCATTGCTGTGATTATTTATTAAACAAAATTACAATAGAAAATCATTCTTGTCATTCTGCTCGAGTGTACATGTATGCTAAGAAGCTGCTCCTTACATTTACGAGTCCCAGATTACAACAGCTCACCAAAGAAGCGGGTGAGTGCAAACTATTTTCTGGGTGAAGCCCAGCGGGACGGCGGAGGCACCGCTGGAGGCGGCGGAGGCCACACCGAGACCCGGGCCCCGCACCGCGGGGCAGGAGGGAGCCAGCGCGCCGCAGGGGCTGTCATCGCGCGCAGCCGTCCCAAAACCGCTTCTTTGCTGCAAGAGGAAGCCACGCCGGGCTGGGCCCAGGGGGACACGGGAACGCGTCAGTGCCCCCGGGGTGCTCCCTGCAGCGAGGCCACCTCCTCGCCCGCAGCAGCGAATCCCGGCTCTGTGCTCCGACAGCCTGCTCCACCAAAACGCGCCACGGGAGCACTCCTAGCGACATACGGGGAAATGTAAATAACGGCATCGCTCCCGCTGAAGCATCACCTGTAGCCATGCGTTACGTCAACAAATTTGGGAACATCCTGAATGACAGCACATGAGCACGTGCAAGCTGCTGCTGTGCCCCGGACCGCGTGCAGCTGGGGACGCTGCGTGGTGCGAGGGGGCCCCGAAGGCAGAGGTGGGGAAGCCCCAGGTGAGCAGGGGCAAGGGCAGGAGCTGGGGCCTGGGGACGAGAAGTCACGGAGGGGCCGCGCTTCCCGGCTCCCATTCCCATGCCACTTATGGGGGCTGACAGTAATTGGTGGCTATTTAAATTTAATAGCTTCTAATGGAGTCCAAAATATTACTGATAACCATCACCACCTAGTGATGCGCCCGTTAAGGCAGTGCTGCTCATTTCTGTCTATTAGTCACCAGTTTTTACACCAGAATCTCACCACATGTTTCGGGCAGGAACAGACACTGCCGGGAGGAGCTGCATCCCAAACCCTAACTGCGTCCCGCCGGGCTGTGCAGCCGTGCTGCAGACCCCGTGCTGGCCCAGCCCCGGCATGCGGCCACCCCTTCAGGGCTTTGGGGACTGGAATTTGGGTAAAACCTCGGGATAGGAGGTTTAGCAATGAAATAACCAACAAGCAAGCGTGCCATGTCTACAAACTCACAGGGGCAGCAAAATCGTTTCTGGGCCTCGACGTTCCTTTTGCTTGCCCTCTCTAGCACGCCGGCATCCAAGGCCCGCGCTCCTCGTGAGGATCTACGCGATCTGCTGTCACCTACCCGTTGTGACCGCGGGCCAGCCCAGCACGGCCGGCCAACATCCGAGCTTCGCTCAGCCCAGGCGCAGAGCAGGCTGTGAGCGGGCTGTCACCCTGCGCCTGGTGCCGGTATGGAGCCACGACTGCACGGAACAACATTCATCATATACGCCGGGACGTATATGAAAATTCAACTAACAGAGACAAAAGCAGCTGGTGAGAATTTAGGGTCTTGTGCATCCAGGAGAACTTATCAATGTTTTATAAATATTCAGTTTACATTCTAGGCATCGCAAGTCACTGTAAATCACCCCTCCTTCTCATGACAGTGATTGCACTTAAATAAATATTGCTCAGGGTTCCTTACAGTTCTGTCCCTTGAACAGGAGTTTTAGATTTCTGATACTGCAGGTGAAAGACAGAGATGTATTGAAAATTAAGGTACCTAAATAATTAACCCCAATACTGAGTCTTAGAGGCAATTTAATGAAGTACTCTCTGGGACCCAGCTGACAGTGAATAATATCCATCCTCAGCGCATCTACACAGGCTGCAGAAACAACTTTATGTTGCCATTACACCGCGGCACTTAACTGTTTGTGTTCTTTGGAGAGATGGCATTGCCTTGAAACCACGTCATCAGAACCAGTTGTGGACCTGGGAAATGGGACGAATAAACCTGAAGGATGGACGGGTGCTACTTCCTCATCCCGAGGTGGAGCCACATATTGAGCTGAAGCATATTATTAAACCCATATAACTTGTTGCTCTAAAAATACCCTTCTGTATTCAGCATGCTCAGTGATGCCCTGGTAGAGGCATTTTAACAACCTGGCTCTGATCTAAGCCTGCCGGCACCGAGGGAAGCATTTTGCAGAACTCTTCATTGTCCTATGGATTTTTATGTGTGCTTGATTAATTATTTATAGACTTTAGATTGCAAATATGGTGCAGAAAGGAACAGACAAGCTGGGTGAATCCATTTGGCTAAAATAAGATCCGTCCACAATTCCTGGATTATAACGTTGGAGAAACAGAAATGTCCTTTTTGTTTGGGGAATTATTCTTCGTACTGACAGCCTCTGCAGCGTGGGCTGGGCTGGAAGCAGAGCTGGTACGGGCAGCTGAGAGCTGAAAGCCAGGAAAGCCAAGGGTGTCCAAACAACCCGACACAGCCATGTGAGTAACGGCCAATGTAGTTGTCCTACGTGTGACACAGAAGAGCACTTGACCGTGAGGAGTAGGAGCTGTGGTTCGGGTCTGTTTCTCCGTGATGGGAAGGTTTCCAAGCGGCCTCTGCAGAATCTTTCTGTACCTTGACATTATGGGGAGATATTACTGTTAATGACGTGAAGCTGATAATGGGGAGAACTGGCAGAAAATCTTTCCATGGAAGAGTAATAAATGCTACAGGTGTGTAAGGTGACAGCTGCAATTTCAAAAGAATCAATACATGTTACCGGGGTATTTGTATCGGGGATGATAGCAAGGAACAGCTCTCTCACCGACCCCTTACCAATACAATCAGGGCTCAGCTGAGCTCTTTCGGCTCAGTAATAATGAACGGGGCCAGTTCTGATGTGGGAAAGACGGTAACTTCTTCTCCCCAGGCTGCGTACTTCAGCCCAGTCCCTTGCAGCTTCTCCTCGCCACACAGAAGCCCTGCCATCGGCCTGCCCACCCTGCTCGGGCCGGGTGAAGCTGCCAGATGTTCTCTCAGTGCTTCTCAGCTGCCAGATGTTCTCTCAGCGCTTCTCAGCCCCACCGGCTCATACGGAGACGACAGACAGCACAGCAGGTATTGCCACCGCCCCTGGTGGTCCCTGCCCTGTGCCCAGCACACACGAGGTGCTGCTGGGCGGCAGCCGCAGGCCTCTCACATCGGCCACAACAGAGCTGCTGAATTATTACATTTGCTTCTGTTTATTAAAGAGGTACCCAGCAGCACAGCACCCTGTAAGACTGGATATCCTTAGCAGGACTTGAAGACACTCTGGATTTATACCTGTTTGGGTCCCTGTTCCTGATCTCCGTGACTTGCCTTGCACAAGGTTTACTCACTCAAGTGCAAACCTGCCACCCGGGGCTCCACGTGGTCCTGCAGGTTCTGTATGTGCTGGAGAGCCGTGTCAGGGGACGCCCATGCTGGAGAGAAAACACCAAACTGCTGTGCGCGCTGCGGGCAGGCTCTGTGCCTCCTGGCTTTCCTGACGGCTCCTTACGGCTTGGCAGAGATGCAGCTCCCAAAGCTTCTTCTGGAGGGGCGGTAAGAAAGAAGTTCAGGTGAACAGCCCCAGCCCTGCCACAGCCACCGCCTGCACGCGGTGCCACCAGCTGCACGCCGCCACGCAAGGACATCGCTTGCGTTGCAGAAACGCAAGGTAGACCTGAAATTTTTAAATATTTTACCCCAGTTTCCATAGCAAACAGGAGTGCCTGTGCACAGCGCAGCTGGTCGGTAAGGTACACTCCCGTTCAGTCCACGCAGACAGCTCTGCGCCTTCTCCAGTGGTGTGAGTGGGCGATCCTCCTGTGCCTCACAGGGCCATCTCTTTTGTTAGAAGTTGTAAAACATACTCAAAGTCACTCACAGAAGTATTTTAAGTTAAGCACTCTTCTGCAGTGTTTGTGCTATGCTCAAGCACTCCGCATGCGAGCCCTGCACGAGGCTGGCCGGTGCCTGCCCGCTGGCTGCAAGGAGCTCTGCCCCCCGTGCTTTCAGGAAAGCTATAGGGAAGATCCACCTGCTGCTG
Source organism: Anseranas semipalmata (assembly GCA_013399115.1). NCBI lineage: Eukaryota > Metazoa > Chordata > Aves > Anseriformes > Anseranatidae > Anseranas > Anseranas semipalmata. Next base: position 42,968 of record VXAA01005409.1, read on the forward strand.
ATGCAGCTCCAGCAGATCTCTCATACAAAGAGGGTTTTGATGCACAACCATTCTTTCTGCTTTTCCTCAACACCCTCAGAGTGAGGACCTGGAGGCAGAGGGCACTCCCTCTTCTCCTGTGGTGCACCAAGGTTCAACTCCGCAACTTGGTGAAATACCAGACCGGGCTGTGCCTGAAGCATAACTCCTTGTGAATCTCACCACTGCAGAATTACTCTCTACCTGTCTCAAGCATCCCTCCATTTCCCCAGGAGCTTGGAGATCCTGGACTGGCAGATGCCACTAATTAATAGACAGACCATGTGTTCAAAGGACCCAGCAGCTGCTTGGTACGTAGTTCCTGAGGGCCTGAAGGAATATGCTCTGCTCTATCAAGTGCCATGGAAACTACTTGTCATCTGCACTGAAGCAGCACTTCATGCCACAGTCCTTATCCGTGAGTGACAGAAAGCTGAAGCATCAGTTAGCAGTTTCCCAAATCTCCAGCCTCACGCCAGTGCTCCAGCTCCTCCTGGGGACAGGGGCTGCCAGGATGCCCCTCAGAGCCAGCACGGTGGCTGGCTGACCTGTGGCTCTCCAGCCATCTCCAGGCTGCTCAGCTGCAGCCTTTCTCAGCTCCTGAAGGTAGAGTCCAGCTCTGAGCAGTCTGCTACCTCTCTCTTTTCTCCTGCTAATTACTCTATTCAGCTTTATCCTTATCTCCCAGCTCTGCAGTATATCCCATTTCTAACACACTCTGATCTAAATAGCTTCCAGCCATAACACTCCTGCCTCCCTTCCATCACTCTCCACTGTGAAAGCCTAGAAAAAGCAGGAAGAACCTCAGTGCCTTCTCCTGGTGGCCAGCTTACATCCAAGGGACTAATCCTGACCCAGCACCAACAGCTCTCCACAACACGGGTGGGCCTGAGGAAGACGGGTGCAGGCAAATCCTAAGAAAAGATGGGATCGCCAAGTCGCTGGTGGGGGCACTGGGGTGGTGGGGAAGGGCTGGAGCCCTGCGCATGTACGGTTTTGCTTGTGGATCCACAAGTGATTTACTTCAGTGCCAACACGGTGCATTTCTGGGTCGCAGAATTAGAGCGCCAGGAGGGGCAGGGCACACAGACTTGACCTGGCACAGCGCTGCCTGGTACAGAGTCAGGCAGCATGCTGAAACTCTTGCGGGGGCCTTGCTCCCAAACCAGTGCTTTGTATGCTGTGGCTACAGGGGTTTTCATCCCTTTCTAGGAATCCTGATGTCACGCTGGGGCCTCACACAGCTGAGAACTTCCTGATGTCTAAATCAGGACAATTATTTGATTTAGACATTCAGTAGATGCTGGGAGTTCAGAAAAGAGGAAAGAAAAGGGAGGGGAAAGAGGAATAAATCACTGAGCACAAGTTCGCCATATAAGCCCTTTATAAACAGCTCATTTAGGAGAGAGGACTCCCACTGCTTCATTCTGCTTAAAGAAAATCTGCTCTTTTATCTTCGTGCACCGTTCCTCCAGGAGTGCACAGGACTCAGCTAGACATCTGCTGGCTGTGGCCACTGGCCAAGGCTGCACTAATTGCAGAAGTGTTTTGGCTTGCAAATACAAGTTTGGCATTCCCATTTAGTGCATGCCACATGACATTCCTTTAAGTTATTGCTGTTAAGCATCTGAATCCCAGCCAGGTGCATATGAATAGTAACTTACTGGTAAGAAATGTTGCTTTATTGAACTTGATGAAACAAAAGCAGCTGGTGTCCAGGCCGCTCCTGCTCCACGTGAGGGCTCTGAAACTTGCTCTCAGACAGACCCTGGAAGGCCATCCCGACAAGCACGGAAGTAAAAGGAGCTGCAGCCACCACTGCGAGGAGAACAAGGATGCATGCAACACGCACACCGTGTTGTGATGACAGACGTGGATGCCTGACAGCACCGACAGGCGCAGCTTCAGCTCCGCCGTGGTCAGCCAGTTTAAAAGAGAGGCTATAATCGGTATTAATTATAACTGGGGCATTCAGGTTCACCCCTTCCCTGCGGCTGCTTTGCATTGCAGCAGTCCCTGAGCATGACCGCAGGCTGATGGCTCCAGGAGGGAAAAGCCCCGGGGGTCCGGGGCTCCGACCTGCACAAACCACACGTGCAAAAAGGGAAGCAGCAATTGCAAGTTTTGGAGACGTGAACACAGGTTGCAATCATGAACCCTAGGCATGGAATTCCTGACCTGTGTTCCTCTGCTTTAGTTTCCCATCTGCTTTGACTCGTTTTGAGTAGTGATGGAATTTAACTTCCTGTACTTAATGGGGCATAGAGCGAGATTACTTGCTTTCCCATTTTACCAGTGACAACAAAAGCTTTCTCTATCATATAATGCATTTCCATTACAGTATTAAGAATCTTTCTGACCCAAATATACGTATGGACAACAAAAATAACTGTAAGGAACACAGTATCTAATCTGCCTAGATTCCACTCTCAGAAAGATATAATCTATTACAAATGTTATCCCTTGCCTTGCCTATTAATCCTGAAGGAACCAGTGATTAAGTACTTTTGCTGGCCCTCCCGTCCCTGGTGTGCCTGCGACTCAGAGCATGACAGTCCCGCTGCGGTGCACACCTGGTGACAGTGACGGGCAGTGCTCTCTCACCACAACGCGCTCCCGCTGCCGCTTGCTGGGATGCAAAGGCAGGATTGCATTCAGCACATTTCTCGTCTCTCCTCCCTGAATTAACCAACCACACAACGCTTCCTGACCTGAAGAAGGGTTATAAGGAAAACACAATTCTAGCCATACTTGCGAAGGCAAAAGAAGAGTATGAGCCGCAGAATTCAGAGAGGACACGGAGAAACGAGCCATTAAGACGCAGCTCTGGCACGAGAAAGCCGCGGTAACCGAGATATGAAGAAAANCGGCCGCGCTGCCCGACGCGCGGGGTCCTGCTGCTCCGGCTCGACGAGTCAGCGGCAGCCGGCTACGGGCACGGGCGTTATGTCTCTCAAATTAGTTTTAATTACAATTCAAAGAAAGAAAAGCCACTTTAACACTTCTAATCAACAGGCATCTAATGAGGCGTGTTAGTTCCTGTAGTCTGAGCACAGTAGGAAATTTTCGGAGATAATTTACTTCATTAATATTCAGCTAGAAGTGGATCATCCAATACTTTCCGTGGCGGCATTGAGATGAAATATGTCAAAAGGAAAATTTTATATTTGACATGGACATTAAGCTTCATAAGTTTCACTCTATCTTAGGAAAACACACTTCTAACTGAAATAAAATGCAGCCCAGATCGATCGGAATGAGGAGAGGCCTCAGCACGAGCGGTGCCCGGGCGCTGTGACCAGCAGCACAAGGCAAGCCGGACGGCCCTGCCCTCAGCCCCAGAACTCCAGCTTTGTGTACGAGCAATTTCGGTCGCCGAAATATGAATATTTGTCCCATTAGTAATCCATCGCTCGTCAGTGCAGTGCATCGCTCTTACGCATGCTGAGCTACGTGGCCCCGTTCCCCCCACAGACCTGCTCTGGATGGCTGCTGGTGGGATTTTAATTTGCTGCCCTTTCCAAAACAAAGGAGTACAGATGCAAGCATTTAAATGCCAGATAGTTACATGTTGGTCTGCATCCTGGGTAAATAAACAGGCTTTTTCCATCACCAGGACGTTCAGGCATGCATATTTAGAAAACGCGTATGTTACTCTGAAGTCCACCTTGATATGAATACCTAAGAACCCGTGCTAGGTTTTCTTTCAGGACCTTTGTAAGCATCCTTCTTCTTTCCATACTGAACGTTGGAAGGTTACCCCCATCGAAGATGTTATTCTAGATAGTGCTGCACCACCAGAAATTAAAGGAAAAAGATGAAATCATGAATAGTTGAAGAGCTATGTTCGGAAGATGTCTGTGTGGCTGGGCAGAGCAGCTTGCAAGAGGTATCAACAGCTACTGGACTCTTTTCCGTCGCACAATCAGTCAAAGCAAATGCACGCCACGGCTCCGGCTGCAGCAGGAAAATCAACAGGATCTTCTTCCCATAAATAACACCACAGCTCTGAAAGAAACCAGCCCGCTGCTGCGGCACCGGGAGCCGCCAGGGCCGGCTGCAGCCCGGGACGTGCGGCCTCGCCGCGCCGCTGCTGCCAAAGCCCCGCGGCCCCTTCCCTCTGCCCGGGACGCCGGCCGTGTGCCGCAGGGCTGCCAGCACGGGGCTCGACTTCCCTTCGCTGGGCTCCTCAACCCGAGCTCCAGTCCCAGTTTATTTCTCTGCAGTGTGAACAAAATCTTCTTTTGGTCACCATGGCTAATACACAGAGCATGCACATATAGAAGCTTTAATTTTGATTTCTCGTATTTCCAGCCCTAATCTTAATTTTCCAAGACTGCTTGGTTGAAGTGCTATGAGATTCAATTTTCAGCTCATATGATGCTTGTTAGTGCCTGCCTCTGTGTGACTCAAGGGGATCAAAGTTTGTTTTTTAACAGTCCTTTTTTTTCTTTTTTCCCAATCAGGAAACTATATATGCTCATAAATGTAAACATTCTTAAGCAGATTCAAAATGAAGAGCAAACCCTATTGCTTTCTACCCCTTAATAAAGATTCTGGTCTTGATCCTAAAAGGGAATGTGCCCGTAATGGAGGTCAGTGCAGAACTGGGAGTCAAATACCCATCCAAAACAAGGAGGCGTTGGCTGTTCGCAGCGCTGATGGACTCCGCTCTTCGCTTCCTGTCCCAAGGTAACGAAAGCCACCAGTGCACAGCGGGGCCAGGCACAGGGACAGGGCCGACTCAGAGGAACAGGACTGAGCACTGCAAAATTTGCTGTTTCATAAAATCACATCAGTAATGCTGTTGCTACCCTGGATATACGCAGAGCTGGGCAGAGTAATGGACTTGGCAGAGTAACAGAACTGGCAGAGGCGATCGGATTGCTCCTCGTCAGCAATTTGGACGGCTCCTCGCGCTCGAGACGCGCAGCGCAGACCGAGCCCTGACCGCACCGTGCCGCTGCTCCCGGCATCGGCTCTCTGCTGGCGCTGTTTGCAGCAGAAGCTGCCGCTGGAATCAACAAGGCAGCGGTGAATATGGATTGCTATTCTGCTATCAAACCCTGCTCGGACGGGGGGAGGACTTCTTGGGTTAAAGCGGCACTGGGAGAGAAGCTGCAGGAGGGCACTGCGGAGGCCGGGGCGCGGAGAAGCACGGTGTGGCCGCAAGGGCACCTGCACAGCCCCGGTGTCACAAGGCCCCGGTGTCACAAGACCCCGGTGTCACATGGCCCCGGTGTCACAAGGCCCCGGTGTCACACGGCCCCGGTGTCATACGGCCCCGGTGTCACAAGGCCCCGGTGTCACACGGCCCCGGTGTCACAAGGCCCCGGTGTCACAAGGCCCCGGTGTCATACGGCCCCGGTGTCACACAGCCCTGCTGTCACACAGCCCCGGTGCCACACAGCTCCGTCCCATTTGATTCAGCGCCACTGTGAACTGCCCAGCACTTCCTGCCCATCCTTTTCCAACTGCTACATCAATAAAAGACTACAGCCCCAAATAATGAAATATTTGGGTGAGTATTATTCCACCTTGGAGCAATTAGTCTCTAATAGTAACACCACCTGCCCACCACTAAACATTTCATTGCTTTCACTCCTGAAAATATGATGGGAAGTAGGCTTCAAGTTTGATATTGTTAATGGATTAAAAGAAATTACATTCTCATGACTCAAAGACACTTAGGTTAATTTTAAAATATATATTTTACCAAAAAGTCACTTAACTGCCATGTAATTTCTTGCTATTTCCTTTTCCATTATTGCTGATTAACAAGATACTTGGGAATAAATAGAAGCGCTCTCTCTGCTATAATTAGCCTGTCTGTCCCTCTGATTAGTTCTCTCCTATTTTGTGGCAAGGAACTTGAAAATCCTAAATATTCTGGCCTGACATCATCGTTCCCATCACAGAAAAGGAGCAGACAGAGCAAAAGGGAGGCTTTCGTGAAAAGAAAAGGTACCCAATATATTTTAATGAACTCTTGGAAGATCACCAAGGTCCAGCCTAAGCATCATTGAAACAAATGGATTTTGCTTCACTGAGCTATGAAAAGAAAGCCCAGAAGAAGGACTCAAGCCAGGACAAATTCTTCGGCCAAATAACCAAGAGAACCGTGATATATTCACGCCACAGACCTGCCCCAACTGCTGCACCCACCCAGCAGCAGGAGCACAGGGACCGAACGTGTCCTGGGAGCAGCAGGCAAACGGCGAGTAACGCCATCAAAGGGTTCCCGCCGTCAGACAGCAAGAGGTGTACGACAGGGAACCTTGGGGCTACCGGACAGGCGACCCAAAGGGAACACAGCAAATGCCAGCAAAACTCTCAAGTTGCGTCTCTTAAGCCATTATCTAAAATGCACTGTGCGTACTCGCACTTCTCCTATGTAAAACTTCCCATGCAATTTTCTTTGGAAAACACAGTTCTCATTTTCTGCCCCAGAACGTAGGGCAGAGGTGATGTGGGACTCTGAGATCTGCTCTTGCATTTCGCAGGTGGAAGCTTTCGGAGTGGAGGAGTTTGTAAAACAGCTTGATATTCCTGAAGATGAAAGGCACTTTAACAATTAAGCGATATTATTGTCAGTAGTAGCAACAATAATAATATTTCGATGCTACGAAATGAGCTGCTACAATAAATTCCCTCCTTTAAGAAGCCCAAACAAATGCTGCCTTTGAGATACAAAATATTATGTAGAAATAAGATTACACTTACCAGGCATTTAATGGGAAAACAGAGTTAAAATCTGTTTGTTGTGTAAAAACCTGAGATATCGCCGCAGCTTTCCACATGAGCAACCGATCCCAACCTGACTATGAGCCGCACTGCCAACACACAGCGGCAGGTGCCGGCGTGCTTCTGCTGAACCCAATGAGGAGGAGACGCCCAGAGCCGCGACCGCTCGGGGCTCTGCTCCGCACCGCTCTGCGCTCGGAGGAACGGCTTGGGGCGTGCGGAGCGAGGACCCCGCAGCGGCATCTGGGGAGGGCTGGTCCAGCACCGAAGTCAGGCAGGGGGAACTCGGCCACGGGACCAGAGGGAGACGGGACGTTTCGTCCCGAGAAGCTCCTGGGCAGCCCTGAGGGCAGTGCGCCAGGAGGTCTGTGAGAGAGGAAGGCTCTCCTGGGCTTCCCTTCGGTGTAGGTGCAGATTTGGTGGGAGACAAGGTTTTAAAAAAACGCTGCAGTTTTTGGCGGGATTAATTTTGACAACTGTCATTAGGGTGAAAGCGTTATTTACAGATTTTTAGAGAGTTATAAACAATATTATACTACATTTTGAAAAGCTAGAGTTATTCAAACTCATTAATATAAAGGGAGAAAGCTCTTTATGGCATTGGATTACTCGCACTGCCCCAACAGGTTAAGTAACAAATTGAGGTCAAAAAAGCAGAATGCCCTTAGGAAAAGATCCAAAACACCAGAAATTTTTGGAAAGACTCGTGTTCCTTTAATTGAACCCGGCCCTTAGTTAATTAACTGCTTCAAAAATCACCTTCTTATTCATGAAGTTAACAGTGATTTTCAAAGTTCTTTCCATCTATGTAACTGGTGTTGATAAGCACAGATGCAGACGCCAAGAAATGTTTACGTGCTGGTGGCGAGGAGCAGTTTCACCCCTTATTCAAAAGGCAGCAGAGTGAGGGGTGGTTCAAGCAACCACTTGCCAGCCCACGTGCTTGCCCAGGAGTCCAGCGCTCAGTAACAGCAGAGGACGGTTGGACACCGCTCGTTCCAAGCGGCTGAACCTACAACCAACCCAGGGGCACAGCTCAGAACAAAAGTCTCCCAAATTCACCTCCTCGGCTCTTCTCACCAGGCGCACGCACCAGCGCAGCCCCGCTCGGGGAGCGAGCCGTGGGCCGGGGCTGCTCCCCGGGGCAGAGCACGCAGCTCCGCGCGGGCCGGCGCGGCGTTACACTGCCCTGCCTTCGCACTGCGCTTCGCTCCGACCCCGTCTGCTTCACCTCCCTTACGCCGCGAGAGTCCTTCTCCGCGCGCACGTTTACGTGATGGTCAGCCTTTGACAGTCAGTGAGACATTTTTTCAATGTGAGATTTAATTTGGAAAACGCTTTCAATAGATACTCATCTAGCAGTGAAAGGTGACAAGAAATTGATGGTTTGTAGGAAAGCAGGAAATAGTGACCCCAAACCCTAGCTGTGGAAAAGTGAGACTTCTAAAGCGTTAAAACATAAACACACGCTTTGTACATTTCCTGCCACCCGGCACAGAGCAGACGCAACAGAAGGATAAAGGCAGAGCAGACTCGTGCAAGAGAAAGCGTTTCTGCGTAACGCCTTGTAAGTATGCGAATAGCTGTGCCTCCAATGCGCTGGAAATGTAAAGCCCCATTTCTCTGGAAAGGAAAACAAAGCTGTTTTCTCTGCAGAGTAAATAACTGTCACATTAAATACACCCTCTATCCTCTCATCATCACCAATTGCTAGAAGCCATTCATTTTGACAAATTGAAGAGAATTCCGAGACAAGCAACAAAATGATGAAGTGACTGGGATATTGTCTCATGAAGGAAGATTAAAAGGAGTAAACGTTGTACGGCGTAGGTGAGCAAGGATTCTAAAGAGGTCACCCAAATGATATGTATGAGAGAGAATCAGAGGAAAGAATAAAGCATTGCTGTGACACACAAACCGCTCATGGGTCAGGAGACGAAATGTAAGATGACAATGTTCTAACGCCGAACGAGATTCCTACTGAGACAGAACGGCCACAGCCATTGTGTCACCTGGACACACGCAAAATGACTTTCTGAGTGCAATAAATTGATTGTTGAAGGTAAACTTGCGCTGGCAATGAATACGGGACCAAAGGAGCCTCCCATTTCCACGCCGGAGGAGCGCGGCACTCGCGCAGACCGAGCAGCCGGCGGGTGAGCGGCGCGGGGCAGCCGCCAGCGTGGGCCTGCAGAGCTCAGCGCCCTGGTGGCGGGACGGGCACGAGCAGGGGTGAGGAAGAGCAGAAGGAGCAGGCCAGTTAAGGCAGAAAACGGGAGGGAAGGTACCTGCCTGGCTACGGCTGGCCGAAACAGCGAGGGGCCGGGGCGGCCCTGTTGCAGGGCTGCAGGACTGAGCCCGCGGTCCGGTGCTGAACCTGGGACGATCTCTGCGGCCTACCAGGCAAAATGCCGCTTTGTTACAGTGGTACAGCCGGAAAGGGAAAAGTGCTCGAAACCCGGTTCTGCCTCTCGTTTTCCCTCACAGCTATCAGCACGAGGCATGCAGATGCTTGTTCAGCTCGTGTTTGACAATACAAATAATTAGGAATCCCATCACACCTCTATTATTCTTGTTACTATGGCAAAAACCAGCTCTTTCACTGCTCATCCCAAGGAGGAGCAATGCCTGGCGTTGGGTATTCCTGCACGGAGCTGCAGCCAAACCCGAGCCAAGCACACCTCGATTTCGGGCTGGGATCTCCTGCCCGAGCAGCAACACGGGTCGGGACCACGGAGCCCGAGCCCAGCCCCACATCTCCGCACCCTGCTTCGGCCTCGGTCCAACTTCAGGCACAGCGATGTCCATGGAGGAGTTGCACGTGAAGTCACCGGGCTCCGGGCACAGCGGGCCCGGCACTGCAGCCAGCAGCACGGGACGGTCCGTGCCGTCGGCCTCTCCCCGCCTCGCCCCCACCTGCGGCCACCCCCGGACCGGCAGAACATCCCCCTTCGCAACTCGCCTTCAGGCCAACAGATTCGGGCATCGGGAACCCTCACAAATAGAGTTTAAAATACCCCAGCTGCGCTCTGCTGTAAGAGGAACGGGAAGGGCGCAAAGCAGGTCTCCCTGATGCAGAAGTGGCCTGATCAGACGGCAAACGAATGCAGATGTACAGAACTAAATAAAACGCTGCCTGAGATCTCTGTGTCAACAAATTAGATATTATGTTGGTAACTTGGCAGGCTTCTCTTGTTTGCATTGGTAAATTAAGTTTGTAGTCTTTGCAATTGCAAGGGGGATTTTAAGTTTTCTTTTTTTTGTACGGGTGTCATTCTTGAAAGCTGATTGTCTGATATTTTGGGGAGCTCATTGCTGCAAAGGACTCAGTAGAAGAAATTTTGTGTCTGTGGAAATGGTTCTTATGGGGGAAATCTGGAAATGATGGGACCGTTCCAAAAGATGCATTTGTCTGGGGGACACGTGATGCTGCTCTTCACCTCCATCATCTGCGCCCTGACCCAGGGGGTGAGATTTAACCCGGTTATTAGAAAATTCTCTTTCACTTCTGATCCTTTAGGCTCTGTGATCTATCGCACACTTCAGCAGACCCTTCCAGCATGAAGGCCCCGTTCTTTTCCCAATTACGCCCTAAAGATGCACTGACTTCAGTGCAGCTCCTGTGTGACAAGGACCAGGCCCAAAGGCCCCCTGAACGGAAGCAGAGCCATCCCCCCGGCGTGTCTGGGAGCAAGATCAACTGAAGGCAGGAGGTTTGTAACTGCTGTTCACGAAGTGCAGAAAATCCCCAGCTAAGGCAAGGGAAGCATACGCTATGTAGGAAGCACAACGGCACGACCAGGCTGCGCGCCACTGCCGCTTCTCATCGCGTTCTCAGTGCGCGGGTATGGATCCCCGCACGCGACAGAGAGTTGTACGGATCAAAGGCCACTTGACTTAGCATCTATTTTCTGAGTTGTCACAGAAAACTATCACATTAAACACGTTGATTTTTGTAATTGAGCCTGATTGCATCTTTGGAAGATAGATGCTGCCTACGAAAAATACTCCCAAACTTGTTCAGTCTTTCAGCACTTACTATATATAGCCTTCAAACTGTATTTATTACTGAAGGAGACACTCCTTCCTCTCTCCTCAAAAGTGGTTGTTCCTACCTTGGGGATCTAACTTATGGCTCTGAAGTCTTTGACTTTCAGCTCTTCCAAGTGCTGCAGAGATACAGTCCCTCAAATCAGCATTTCACGTCCCCATCAAGTGACACCACTGAACGTTTGTTAGAAGGTGCATCCCTACCCTCTGCTGCAAGACTGGAAGAGAAGAGCCATTAGAACAAGGGCAGCCAAATCAATCTTGCATTGCTGGTAATCTCGAGGGCATTAGGAAGCTGCCTGTTGTGCATTTTATCATATGATTGATCATGATGATGTATGGTTTAAAGAGCAATCTCCACCTTCAAGGCGCAGCGGAGCGTATGTCTTTGTTGAGCAGTAATTCTCAATTACCCCACTGCGACCTTGCAGGACACTTTGATCATTCACAGGGAAGCCTGAACTGACCAGTAAATAGAGTCCTGTGATAAGATACGTGTTATTGGCCAAGGATGACTGATGGAAAACTGCCCGCGATTTTTTACAACAGCTTTTACAATAGCTCGCAGGAGCATTCTGGGGCCTCGCTGTGATAATGCCTACATCTTCTGGGCAAGTGATCAGCAGAACTCACAGACAGATCAATCTTTATAATAATTTACAGCTATTTCCCTTTGATGAGGTCAAGCTGTAAGGTGCACATGAATAACGCTCTCACCCAGAACAAGAGGTTGTCACTCCTGGTGGTATCACCTTGCCTGTCCTCCCCGGAACGACCTCCCTGGTAGCCTCCTACAAACAGCAAGCGAGCAGCAGGTCCTCTTAGACAACCAGCATGAAATGAATTGCTCCGACAGTCAACAGCAGCCTCCTGCAAATACTTATCCTCTCAAAGACTCTCATCATAAAACTTTATGATACCTTTTTCCATATGATAATCCAGTATAAACATAATTTAATGGTACTAGGAGGAAAACAACCACGGCAACAAAAACAACAGGCAATGACTGTGAAGTCTCTTATCTCATAATTTTTTCTTCTTTTCTCTCGTTCACTCCCCTTTGTTTTCAATGTGTATCATTTTAGTCGCACTGTCACCGGATTATTACGTGTTCTCAATTACACTAGTATAAAGCTAGAAGGTCTTTTGTGGTTATATTTTAAGACTTTGAGGTGTGTTTTCTTCTTACTTGTGAATTTAAATCAACTTTGCTTTAGGTTACTTTTGTGCCTACTAAACCATTCTACCCAATTTTGAAAAAAACCATCTGTGTCCAAGGGACACGTGCAGTTGGAGACAGCCCCACAAGCCATGAAGTACACATGTCCATTTCTTTTTCTAATCTGAATTTGCCTTCTGTTAGACAGCAGCAGATCTTCCTGCGTGTACCCCTGAAGGTTATTTATCAAGAATATACTATCCAACACTGCAGCTTTAATACTCAGGGCATTTCTCCCTACCCACCCGCATCACACCTCACCGGCAGGTCAGCAGCACAGATCAGAACTCCATTTACTGCTCCCAAATCGTGCCACGTGCTTCCCCTGCTGCCGAGGGCAGGCAGCGCGGGCAGGCAGGGGAAGGTGCTGAGCTCCGGCCCCGCGGCTCCTGTCCCGCTCCAGCCATGTGCCGCCGGGGGACACGGTGGTGCCAGGGGTTTGTACGACCCATCGAGAGCCGGTGAAACATGCGGCCAACTGATCACGCGGCTGTGACTGGGGAGGATTAAACAAATGTTGCCCCACATGGGATACTGTATGCACGAAATCTCTCAGGAACTCGACCACAACTCCTTGTCACATTTGACTGGATTTGGTGAACGGGTTTGAGAGCTGCTTGGGCAGGACCGGGCAGGAGTGCAGCGGCACTGCCAGGAAGCCAGGCTGACACCGCTCAGGGCAAGACCACAGCCTCCCTGGGAACGGCGAGGGGAGGAGCGCCGCGAACCAACCTCGCTTGGCAAGCAGGGAGTCCCGTTGGCCCGGAGAAGCGGCAGTGCAAGTCTTAACAGGGCAGCTGCTCCCAGGCACTAGCACTGACTTCCTAGGCCGGTCTGATCACCACTCTGGTACGCGTCGTTACAAGGCCGAATGAGAGGAGGCCAGTCCTGAGCCGGTGAGTCTGCAATCCAAACACAGCCGACCAGAAACAGCGGGATTTCTTATCTTTGCTGTTTTTTCCACTGAACACTCCAAGTGCAGGTTTACCTGGGATGCCTGCATAAATCCAACATTTACCGCTATCACCACCCTCAGAAATGAAATACATCTGATATACCAAAGTTGGCTGCATTTTACAAACAGCCCATGACCTGGGATTAGAGACCACACCTCTCTGTAATTTGCCTCTCTACCACAGCCCATTTATTGCATGGGCAGCAAAATGCTCGAAGAAATCATTACGTAGATGAGCACCCGGGTAATATTTACCTGCTTCTCACATGCTGAGGAGGAAGAGCAGCATGCCCGTCGCACAGCACGGCTGCACCTCCCTCGCGCTGCACGTGCGGCCGGGCGCGCTCACCGTGCGCCCCCGGCAGCCTCCCAGGCGCCCGGCCCCGGCACAAGCCTGAGCTCAGCATCTCCTTGCAGTGTGGGTGGGATAGCCATGTCAGATCACGGCAAAAACAATATTAACTCCTTTAATTAAATTTACCAGCACCACTTATTTGAACGACACAAGCTGGTCTGAGCCGCAACTATGAATATGTAATATTGGCAGCTGCACAAATACGGAACAAAATAAGCAAATAATTCATAACTTAACTAAACAAAGATTTCATAGTACTTGTTTATTAAGTGCAAACACATTGAAATATTTTTAAGCAAAGAGATTCTGCCAAGACTTTGTGTGAAAAACTTGGCATGCCTAGCGCGCAGGCTGCTCCCCTACCTAAAGAGCAGCTCCAGGATTTCGGTGATGCAGAAGTCCAGCAGAAAACCAAAGATAATCAGATGGATGGCCTGGTCCCAGAATCAGCTAAAATGTACTTGAAAAGGAAAACTGATATACCTGAGAAGGAGGAGAATATTTGAAACGATCACGTACTTTACGGAGGGGCTGCGCTGCACCTCCCTCTCCTAACGCACTGCGAGCACTGCAATGAATTCCCGAACAAAATCCAGGTAGTGCACTCAGAAAGTTCTGAGAGATGTTCTCATTTTTGGATAATTCATCTTAAACATACAAACACACGTAAATTGCTTCATTCCTCCCCTTACTTAAAACGAAGTGGGGCAATCTGCATTCTAAATAAGATAAAGCGCCGCTACACGTCCTGCTAACTCGTGGTGGGAGCTCAGCACCTCTGAGCGCGCCTTCCTGCCACCCGAACGCGCGAAGCAACCGCTGCCCACCGGGAGAAACAACAGCCGAGGAGGGCAGGGATCCGGGGGCACCACAGGCTGCGCTGGGGGACCGAGCCTGCTCGCTCCGTCAGACCCCGCCAGCGACAAAGGCGGCGGCGATGCCCCCTCCCTCCAGCGGCTCTGTGCAGGGCTGGGGCCAGGCGAGGCTGCCCGGGGGGAGCTGCAGCCGGAGGCAAGTGGCACGGGGCTCCCCCGCTGCCGTGAGCCCACGGCAAGAAGGGCAAGGGACCGGCGTGCCACGCGGCCGTTTCAAAGCATTTGCAGCTGCAAACCCTGCAGCAGTGCTGCTGTTATTGTGCTGCTGGAGGGCACACAGAGACGTGCCCCCGTCTCCAGGAAGAACTGCAGCGGGTGCTGCGGGTGCACCACACGTCAGCGGACCGACGGAGAGCGCGCAGACACAGCCAGCAGGGGCAGGACCTCACAGCCGGCCTCTGTCCCCAGCAGTCCTCGCTGACAGCCTCTACACGTTAACCCTGGCTGATATCAGGAGGGTATCCAGAAACGTACGGGGACACGGGCAGCATTAAAGACTTCTGCGTGCACAAGCTCTACCCTGCCCCTGGAGCGGTTTCCAGCCCGGCGAGGGGCACGGGGCCTCGCCGCCCGCCGGCTGCCTGTCGGGGCGGCTGAGCCGGCCAGGGTCGGGGCCTGGCCCGGAGGCAGGGCTGCTGCGAAGACGGACGTGCAGAGCCGGAGTTCGACGAGAGCGAAAGCTAAACTCTTCCCATTCAGGTTAATGAAGTCAGCGGGTGGGAGGGTGGAAGAAGGAGATAGTCTGAAAGCCAAACTGCCCCCAAGGACTATTCAGGGGACCTGGCATCCCCGAGCTGCATCCCCTGCACTCCTCCAGCCTGCCGAGGAAAGGCCTGGTGCGGACAGAGCCACGGACATCCGCCAGCTACAGCGTCTGCAAGCACCGAGCATGCCTGCATGTGTGGGTCGAGGCACCTCTCCCTGCTCCACGTTCTCCCTCGCACACTTTGCAGTCAGGGCGTCCATTTTGGAGCCTGGAAGAAATTCCTTTGTACTTCTTTGTGTTCAGAAGGCTGGAGCCCGGACTGAGCGCTCAGCCACCCCGCTCCTTCAAAGCGCTATCCAAAGATGCGATAGATCAGACCTTCCCCACGGGGTCCTGCCCCGCTCCCTCCTAGCCCTGTTGATGCACTCGACCCAAAGCGCCGCAGGGAAGAGGCACCCTCGTGTGACCACTGCTGGCCGGGGAAGCTCCGTGTGCGCACAACAGCGTGGAGGAAGGCTGACCCCTGAAGGGCTGAAGAGGGATGTGATAACTGCACAATAGACACCCCACAGAATATTGACTCCTCTTTCTTTTCTTCTCCTTTCCTATTTTCTTTTTCCCCTGTGAGCCAGGATCCAGAGCTCACAGTATTCCCCCTCTGCTTTCAATCAGATTTCCAAATCCAACACTTTGTCCTTCATCAGGGTAAAAAGAGCCCCTGCAACCTCCTCGTCCTCCTCCTCCTCGACCCGGCAAGAGGGTGGCTCGGCGCCTCGTGTGCTGGGGACCGCTGACGCAACTCCTACACAACCCGTCTCTTCCAATTCATTTCACCGTGCAGCCGGCTAATTAGATCCCGTCCCTGCACAAACGCACTCAGAAATCCAGCCTTCTGGAGCTGCAGAGAACTCCTACTCTTCCATTTCTTTCAATTACTTCAAATGTGTCACTGCAGGAGAGCTCTCACACTGGGCTAATTTTTGACAATTATCATTATTTCTTTACACATCTTGGTAACAAATTTGCACAACGTAGGCATCAAGGAGGGGAAGGAAATGGCATCTTCCTCACTCTTTCTTCATTGCAACAAGCATCTTCAGCGTAAGGAAATAATAAGCAGCTTGGTTATTGCCTTCACCTCCCATTGAAGCGTGACCCGCCCTCCTGCCCCTTCCTCCTCTTCTCTGACGCACGGAGGTGCTTGGCTACGTCCAGCCCCTTTGACTAAAACGAAGGGAAGAGAAGGACAGCACAGGCAGAGGCATCTTCTACCTCTGCCCCTCTCCCAGGCAAGATACCACGGGAGGTACCGGGGTACCGCTGCCGCAGAGGTTTGGGACATGCTGCTGCTTCTCCCAGGCTGAGGCGGGTGCAGACCCGCAGCTGCCGCAAGGCACTTCCCACGTACACCGGCGCGACGATGCGCTTTGCCTGCTTCGCACAGGCACTGCGGTACCAAGGCACAACAGCTCGAGCCCCAGCTGGAACTGGCTGTGTAAAGGAAGATGGTCAGATCCTGCTGCCAACAACAGATCCTGGCTGGAAAGCAGGCTGAGGGATCTGCCTACCGCTGCCCTCGGGGAATCGAGGCTGACATAGCACAGGGCAAAACTGCATCAATTAATAGCCTGGCAGGTTTACAATATTGCCTGAAGGATGGTTAGGGCTCTGTCTAGTCTTATCCTATTCAGTTTTAACAGATCCAATGCCATTTTAATTTAAATGATTGTTCTTCTTAAGCTGGCCTTAAAAGGCAGGGAAGTTTCATCATTAACAGGCCGGCACTGCACAGCGAGCCATCGCCACTCACTCAGGTGTGTGAAATCACGCAGACATCAGATCCCTCACAGATCAGCTACCGCTCTAAGATTCCCCCGGTGTTTATGTACAAGAGGTGAGATAAACAGCAAAGCAACAGGCTTAATTTTGAGTTTCCCTTGCTTCTTTCAGCTTTGCTTATCTCCACGACTCTATTTTCCAGTAGATTCTTTCCATGGGCTTGCATGGCGGTGGCTCTCCCCCGGTAACACGGCTTTTCTGCAGACTCATCCAAGTGAGAAGCGAAGAGTTACCGCAGAATAAAGGCTGACATTTATTCCACTGGGGGCGGATCGGGAAAAGTAAGAACTAAATGTGAAAATTTTCATCCAAGGAAAATAGCAAAGGCATGTTCTTACAGCATATATCCAAACAGCAGACACTATTTTAAATCTCAATGTGTATGGAGCAAACATGTCACATGGCTCTTATGTTGGAGATGGGCTATCTGAAATACAAGATTCAGCTGTTCCCACGCTTCCTATTTAAGCTAATCTAAAACGACAATCCTAATTTCATTTAGGTATTCTTTTAGTAAGAGACAGACCATGTTTCAGCTCACCACGATGAGCATGATCAGAACTGATGGGTCCTTCCATGTGGCTTCTCCAGCAGCCGTTCTTTCGATTACAGTTAAGGGGGATACTGCGTGTCGTGCCAGCTGAGGATCTAGCCCTGCACTGCTCCTTACTGTCCCACTAAGTCCTTCGGCATGTGCATTTGGAGCTAACCAAAGCCGTCCCCGCAGGCTTAACGCCTCCGAAGTGCTCTGGGGCAAGGTGGCGAGCTTCACTTCACCAGCCGCTTCTGGCAGCCCGCAGAGGGCAGGGACAGCGGCGCGTGCCCNCCCCGCGGCACACCGCCCCGGCTGCTAACGCGGCGGGACAGAGGAGCCACGCTCTCCTGTCAGGCTGTTCCCGCGGTTAATTACCTCCTTTGTTAACGACCTTTAACTGTGAGCGAAACTTGTCACTGTGCGGTTATGTAACCGGATTCTTTTCCTGATGCTCAGTCTGCACGTTACCATAAGAGCGCCTTTCTTCAAGGAGGTCTGGAAAAGAACTAGCAAGAGCCAGGTAATGCACCACACAGACGGCAATCCGAGCAGAGGTGACAGGCAAGGAGCGGCAGAAAGGAAGGGTCCCCATGTCACAGCTGGGGCCGGAGAGAGGACAAAAGCTGCCCGAGCCCATCCTGAACAGGTCCGGTGAAGAAAAGCCAGCAAGTCAGACTCAATGCCTTTGATGCAGATACAGCATTGTTCAGGGAATTCTTCGTGAGCATCAGAGACCTGGTAATTCAGACTTCTCTGTCTCTGCAAGGTATCAAAAATTGCTCCCATTGCTGTACACTGCATTACGACGTTGTGGCTTTGGCTTTGCCGCTCAGCGGTACCTGCTCGGTCCTGCTGCTTGTGTACGGCTCGTTAGAAACGCCTGTTCCTCAAACTGAAATGCAGGCTCTGTAGATCGGCTTTGACTGGGAATACGCGATATGGCACTTACAGCTGAGCAAAATTCCTGGATGTGCTTTTTGCCTCACAAACGTTTGTATTTACAGGCTGAGAATTTAAACTCCTTAAGATAGTTCAAAATTCGCTCAAGTTTTTCAGGTCAGTAAACGCTGCTGGGAGCGAGCCTGCTGAGGCTACCCGTCACGGCACGGCGCGAGCAGCACAGCCCGCCCCGCGGCCCAGGCACGGCGCGCACGATGCTCGCCTCCAACGCGCCCCTCGTCTCGCCGCAGCTCCGCCAGCGGGGTGCTGGTGTGCAAGTGGGGTGCTGGTGTGGGACTGGGATGCTGGCATGGGACTGGGGTGCCGGTGTGGGACTGGGGCGCTGGTGTGGGACTGGGGTGCTGGCGTGGGACTGGGGTGCTGGTGTGGGACTGGGGTGCTGGTGCAGGTGGCAGGGGGGCAGGATGCTGGTCCAGCCCGCAGCCTCCCCAGCCACTGGTGCTCATGGAAGTACGACTGCTATCTCATTAGATCACTGCTCGATGGCTCTTACGACAGCAGTTTCAAAATCCCCCTGGCATCTGAGCAAACAAGTGGCCAACGAGAGCAAAACCCAACACTGCTTTAAAAGCATTTCAGATACAGACTAATGGAAATGCACACAATATAGCCACATTGGAGGCAACCTGTTTGAGTCTCCAAAACTGTTATCCTCTTGAACATTAACGCGTTGCAAAAAGCATGGTTCTTCATACGTACGGACCGATGCTATTTAAGTAGGGCCCTCTCACACCAGCCTGCAGCCCCCGGCGCTCGCCCCTTCCCGTGCAGCAGCGCTGATGCTTGCTCTGACGCGGCACGCTAGCTGTGCAATTAGCTCCTCTGTGTATGCTCACTGTCCTTCACCAGCAGATTTCACGTAAATGGCAGGGGTGGCTGTCCCTCTCGGTCTGTGTCCCTTGGGAGCAGCCCTGCTCTGATCTCTCTCCCATTTCTTGGCCTGTGTCCCAGAAGCACCTCTGAGCTTCCTTGGGAATAACAATTCTCAAATAAATTGCCGGGGGGAAGACTTAGAAATGTACCAGATTTGAGGAAAATTAAGAGAACAGCAATTATTTTTCAAAAAAGAAGGGCCAATAACAAGGTGTTAAGCTTTTCCAAATAAATTACATAAGCAGCTTTTACATTTACTTTTCCTTCTCTGGTAACGGCCTGGCAAGCCTCGATTTTAACATAACATTGGGAGGGCCCAGCTTTTCCGTTAGGAACTGCTCTGGCCCCTGGAAGTGTCGAGAGGTCAGAGGTCCTGAGCAGTGCCCGTCCTCACCCTGTGCGATGCAACAGCCAAGAGCTGCAGCCCCCGCGCGGAGAAGACGATCCGAGTCCATACGGTGGGTTAGAGATGCACGATCTTCGGCACGAGGCATAAACCGGAGGGCAATAATACATTGCTGTTGCATATGAGAGAAGGCTGGCAGTACTACTGGGAGAAGACACAACCTTTAGCTTCAAGGAAGACTGTTTCCAACCCTCATCTTCTTTACTGTGAAGTGCAACTAAAACTGGAAATCACTCCACTTTAATGTGGCATTGTACTACCGACCTGCGTCACACACTGTCAGAGTTACCGAGTACGTGCCTGGAAGGGACCGTACAGATGGCAGCGCGTATTTACAGAAGTCAGAGCACTGTATTGGACAAAAGCCTTCATGATGGGGAAGCTGTTCCAGCCACACAAAGCACCCTCTACCTCTGTGCTGGGTGGATTTTAATTGTTTTAATGTTTTATCCTGCCAAACGGACGAACGTTACAGAAGCCTCGGGGATAAGCAGAGACCTGGGACCATATAGATAATAGCAAGCGTAACAGCTCGTTGGCTCGAGCATTGCTCATGATCAGGTCTGTGTTTTAAAAGAACACAACAGATTGTAATTCTGAAGCGTCGCTCTGAATTTATGACCTTGTGCTGCATTTAATCACTTAGAACGCATCATTTTGTGTTACGCCGTACCGCATCAGGCTAGAGCTGAACACAGAGCGAGGCAGTGTTACGTGGAACAAGTTGGAATCTGAAGAGAAGCAAAAGCTTTTGCAGGTAAAAATATCCCCGGCTGAGTTTCAGGAAGGCTTTCAGCAGGGGTGACATGCAAATCCTCCCCGCTGCATCACTTCCCAACAACTTGACAGGCTGTAAGGGCTTCGTTTAGGCTAGAAAGAGTGAAAAAGTACCTTGTGAAGGGTGTGGGACATAGCCAGTGCTTTCTACTGGCTCTGCCCTGAAACTTGGATGTGTGAAGATTACACGGGAGGACACCACGTAGAACCCATTTGCAGATTCCCACCTTCTCCTGTTCCCAGTTTTCTGGAAAGTGGGGATGCACAACTCATCTTAGCGACTGCTTCTGAATGTAAAGAATCAGAACTACAAATTCAGGAAACCGAGCCAATTCAAGAATTGTGAAGGCCCAAAGGGATGCTGCTATCAGACCGTCTCAGCCTGTATGTGAAAGAGGCTAGACAATTTCCGCTGCCATGCCCGCAACGCGGCGCTGCGCTGCTCCAGGCCAGCACCCCTCTCTCCCCAGGAAGGGCTCAGCACCGCTGTGCCCCGTGGCACACACGGCCCCCGCCTGCGCTGAGCCCCCTGCTGCCAGCCCGCGAACGGGGCCAGGAGCCGTGGAGCTCCGTGCCATGGAGCGACGTCGGGCCAGCGGCAGCTGGAGACCCGTGGCCACGGCCGCAGAGACGCGTGCTGGGCTTCCCCTGGGCGCAGACTGGTCCTCGCCCTGCGGGGACGTTACAAACCCAGAGCCCCGCCGGCAGGAAAGGGCAATCGGCGCGAGGCTGCCGCCGTTTGCCAGGAGCCCGCTCGCCATCCCGGCTGCGGGCCGGAGGCCTTCCCACGGGCAGCAGGGCTCACGCTGAGCCACTTCCAAAAGTGAGATGCAAGGGGCTGGGGAGGGAGAAAGGAAACGCAATGCTCAGCAAATTCTTTCTGATTGCTTACGAGATGTACTCGGAGCCAAGGCAGCCCGTTAACAGGACTGAGCGGCAGCAACGCGGATGGAGATACGCATCGGCTGATTCAGGAAACATGTGCCCTTGAGCGAGACAAGCACAGCAAAGAAGCCGACTTCGGGCTGCCTCCGAAGAAGTGCTGACGGGTGCCTCTGCCACCTCCCCTGCGTCGGCCGGCAGAGCAGGGCCCGCTCCTCCCGGCACGAGCTGGCTCCCGCGGCGCAGGGGAAGCGGTGCTGGCACTAAAACCCAGGTTAATTGAATTCAGCTCCTTTTTCTACACAGACTTCAATTTTCCAAGGCTTTTGAGATGTCTATATAAACGTCAGATTAATGTACTATCTCTGGGAAGTCCACATCAGCTTTGCCTACACTGGGCTTACTCCTTTATAGCCCAAATCACAGTGCAACAGGGGATAGCGAACCAAGGCAAAACCTCTTTGTGCTTCTTCTTAGCTGGGACCTTTAAAATGCTTTTCCAAAGGTTAAGTAACACTGATGAGTGATATTTAGCCAGGTAAGCCTTCATTTAGTGCCTAAAAAATGGCCTTAGTTCCCAACTCACTTCCTGAGGTGAGTTCATCACCTAAGATGAAATAAATTGTACAGAACCAGCTTTGCCACCCCAGTTTCACAAGGCCATAATGTCCACTTAAAAAACTAATTGCACAAAAGGAAGCTTCCTTTAAGACATGCAGACTGAAGGGAGCGACTTCGGTCGCTGCAAGACGGGTGTGCAGGGACAGCAGCCCGGCTGCAGCAGCCCCCGAAGCGCCCGCGTTCCCCGTGAGCAGCCCGAGGAGCCCTTCCTCGCCGCCTAACGCAACGCCAACACGCCTCCGCGGGGCGCAGCACGGGCCAGGCACGGGGCCGGCGGGCGGGGGGCAGGCGGGTACCCCAACGCCCGGCCTGCAG
>VXAA01005409.1:65192-163519 GCA_013399115.1 Anseranas semipalmata
GCGATGCTCTGCCAACGCTGGCCTCTCCCAGCCTCCTGCTCACCTCGTGGGTCTTCTGGGCCAAGCGTGGCTTCTGTGTATTTAGCAGTCCCCGGCAGATTTCTCTTCCGTGAGCCCAGCCACCCTGGGAGCCCAGAGAAACGGGGACCGAGTTCAGCAAGATCAGTGTCTCCTGGTGACAAACTCCAGAAACCGACGTTAACGTAACAGAACGGGCCATTTGCAATTCTGCTGACCGTATTTCCTCTCTACCAAAGGTCCACGTTAGGTACATTCACAAGAAAAGTTTCCCACAGAAAATAATAATAATAAAAGTTTGTTCATAAGGAAAGGTAGTGCCACCTCAAGCTCCTCGCTCTCATACTGCTTCCTGGGGGCAGGGCTGCTAATCTCAGGGTCACAACCAAATTAGTTTTAAGCCATCTATTGAGGGGTGAAGTTACTTTTTTACACAAAGTATTAATATATTGCCTGAGAAGTATCACCAAGCCAGTAAGATTACTTATGGAGTTAAGTGGGAATAAAAATATTAATATGGGCATTAATAGCTTGTCCACTTCTGTTGCATCCGTTACTCTTCAATGTCTTACTCTGGAGCATAATTTTGTGCTACCCTCTGGACTTGCACAGCAAAGCTTTGCAAGAACAGTAATTGCTAAAACATTATACCGGTATTTAGGCACGTCACTTAATCTTCAGTGGATCGTATAATTTCAGTGAGAAGTACGCGTCCGAAGTGCTCTGTTAGATCTTAAGGTCATGTTGGAAAAAAAGAAACGTCCATGTGCTATAAAGCAAGCGCCCATCTACTGTCAGGTATAAAGACGCAGGAAGAAAATAGGAGGCCAGCGCTGAAAGCCAGGACAATGGCTAATACTTCCCAGCTGAAGAATGATAATGATGGTGGTGATAGCAACAATAACAATAATAAGTGTGGCCCAACAGCAAATATATTCTTTGATGTTTCTAAAATTCATGGAGATTCTAAAATGAACTCAGGTAAACAAGTATCCAGTTTTATTATAGTTCTTGCTGTTGTTACAGTATAGATTATTTTAGAGGCTGCAGATACTGAACTGGGTTAAACTCACACTTCCAGTATTTTCCACTATTTTCCCATTTCTTTATGGATTCGCCAGTCAGCAGTTTCTAGCAGTTAAACCAAACTTTTCTGATCACGTAATTTTGTCTTCATTACTGTAACCATAAAATCAGCCAACGGCCCGTTATGAATTTAACCTCTCATGAGAAAAAAAAGTGTACCCAGGAAGGATAAAAAACCAAACACATCTTTTCCAACAAAACAACGCCACTGCTGATTTTGTCATCACGAAACTGGTCCGGTGCCTACACAGCAAACCCAAACAAGCTGATCACGCTCGTCCCAGCTGTTGCCACGGAGTACTGCTGACATGATTAATTAGGCAGTCTCTGGGACAGAAAAAAGGAGTGAAAATTAGCATGATTTTCTGGCCATTCTAGCATTTGATATCAAAGAGCCACAGAAGAAATACTCAGCAACCGTGGGAGTAAAGACTGGGACCCCCGTCTGCTGCCGGCCCGGCCAGCGACCGCGCTGCGCGCCCGAGAGCCGGGGCTCCTGTGCCTCGCTGAACGTGCGCACGGCACAGCGAGATCTGGTTTAGCTGCCACGTGGAAATCGTCTCCCTCAGTACGTGGGAGAGCAAGGAAAGTTCACAGTGCAAGCTGAATACTAGTGTATACATTCAGTGATCTGCATTTAATTGATGATAACTTAATTAACTTGAAGAAAACATCACCCTTCCTATGCTAATTTTGCACAATATGAGATTTCTCCTCTGGCTAGTGTACAAAATTCTAGCTCATTTAATTCCTTCAGCAGCATCTGCATCACAGTTTTAAATATAGAATTTGTAACTGCAAATTTAAGAGAAACCAACTGACAGGTAATTGATTTCAGTAAACTACTAGCAGATTTTTGCCTTTATGGACTTCACTGAATCATTAAGCATTTGCTCAAAGAGTTATCTGTTCGGATTTAACAACTGCATGAAGTTATGTTAGCAGTCACAGACTTTTACTACAAGAATGAAAGGGGCAGATTTTGCGACAGTAGCTCAGCTGCTAAGCTTCCAACAACTTACCTTCCAGAATAGAGTTTTACTGACCTCAGGACAATTTTGGGGTGGCATGACCAAGACTCCACAGAATTTGTCGCCTCTGAGCAAGCACAAGCTAACATTAACACATGTATTTCCATAGGTAACTCGCTCGTTAGAGTAAGCTCTTTAAATGTTACTGTGTTCACTACTATTTGTCCATGCAAATTATCGGTGAGATTTATGCAAGCAGAGGGCAAGCCTTAACAATCCATGTTTTTCTAGACCATATTTCCTGACGGTATTTCTAGCTCTTCCAATTTCACTCCTGGCCAGTATCTGAGAAAACAGAGGTAAACAAAAATGAGAAATGATGAAAAGGAAACGAGCCACCTGCTTTGAACCTCAGAGGGTTGGTATTTATTCTGAACAGCAGCCTGCAGGGTATCTGGGGTTTCTAATTGCTCCAGTTGGTTCACTTCGTATCTGTGACCATCTGGATATTTGTGGGTTAGCAATTAAAAACAGTAAATGAAACAGTTGAAAATATGATTGTTCAGCTTATGAAAGTATTTTGTATTAAAGGCTAAGAATAGGCATATGACAAATCTCCGGTGGAAATCGAAGAACAATGTAAGTATGTGTCTCTGCTGGGGCCAGGTTTTCTTAACGATCACGGAAATCTCAATGTAGGCTTTTCTGAAGGAAGCTCCATAGTTTGGAAATGCTTAAGAAGAGACGCCCCGCTGGTAATAAGCAAATTCAAAGCACCTCTGAGAAGACTATTGTTTGCATGCCTATTTTTAAAAGTTTAATTTCAGCAACTGTTGCATTTTTGTGAGTGAGCGCAGCGCGAGCAATCCAGGTGACTGGAAGCGCCGATACCCCATTCCCAGCCCCAGGCAGCCGACCCGGATGCAGAGCAACGCGGGGCGCGAGCTGGGGGGGTGCTCCCCTGACCACCGGGAGAGCGGGGTAGGGCTCTTACGAGGTACGCGTACTTGCTCTGAATGGCATTTTTCTAATTAAAACCTCCCCCAAAGCCCCAGCCTCTCTCTCCCCAGGCTGCACCGCTCGCCTTGCTGTTCATCAAGGACAGTGGCTTGGAGAAACACATCCTGCTCCGAAGGACGCGCAGTTTATCGTCCTGTGTCGGGGACTTCTCGCTGGTTCTCCGGCTCAGCCGGTCGCCCCGGGAGGCTGAGCCCGGCTGCAGGAGCAGCAGGGTGAGCTCCGCAGGGCGCTCCGCAGCCCCCCGCCGGCTTGCCAGAGCTCGGCTCCAACACGCTTCTCCTAGGACCGGCCTTCTGAGGGCAAAACCTTTCACATCGTCCTCCCCAGGAAAGCCCCAAGCCCTGTCCGGCAAAGCGCGAGCCCCGGCCCCAGCCCCCTGCGCCTCGCCTAGCTCGGGGCCGAGCCCACAGGCTTGCCCTGAGCCTTTATGAAGATTCCCTCCAGCTCCAAGCAGGACACGCTTACAGTCAAGCCCTGGATTCTGACGCCTTCAAAATCTTTCCATATTCATGACAGATACCAGGGATTAACTTCCATTTACGAATTTCACAATGATTACGCTTTATTATCCTCCACACAAACAAATATTAGGAACAACCGAATTACACATAAAGGCATTCTTTATGCGTTTATTTACATATCCCAAGAAAGGCGGTATTCATGTTGTGTAATTCCGATTGCATGCTTCGCCGAGCATTAAAAAGGTTTACCACTGCTGACTTGCGCAGTTTGACAGTTCTGACAGCTTAACTCCCCACGTGCGCGCGAGCAAACAAGCGAACCTGCAGAGACGCGAGGTGTGCTGAGCAGGGAACGCTGTCAAACGGCTCTGCTGTCACGATAATCATTTCCTGTAGGTGTTTCTCCACACCGACACCTTTATTTCTGAGAATGTCACATGCTAACAAGCTATTCGTTCGTACTGCATCTATTTGCAGGTACAAACTCCCGTCCCTCATGTGACGTCCCGTGACGGCCTCCATCACTGCCGCGTCGGTAGCGCTCTGGTTGCAAGCTTGTCAAAGCAACGAGCCCAGGGAAAGCTTTTCTGGAGCCCGGAGTGCAACTGGAACGGGGCTCACCACTGTTAGCAATCTTCCCTCACTTTTGTGAAAATCAAAGGATTTCTTCTTTTTCGGGTCTTTAAAGTACGTACAAAGCACGACAGGATTTGGTGTTTGCAAGTGTGGCTTTCTTCTTTGGACTACTACCCAAACAAAAGAATCCAACAACATTCATTCCACGTTTTTCCATACAAAGACGACAGAGCACTGCTGATGTCTTAATGTCTGATTTATTTTCTAATTTATTATTCATTTACTTCTAGCTCATAACGCCTGATTTATTCCCTAATTTATTCATTTATCCCCTGATTTAGTCCTATATCATCTAATCCCAAATTAAAAGAAAATATATATATATATTCCGTGCGGCAGGTAACCAATAAGCCACTGTAATTCCGAGCAGCACACAGAAAGATAAAATATAGTGGCGGAGGTAGGAATTTATGTGAACGGCTCATTGCTAGATCAGGCCCACGTGCCATATCGAAGAGGATGTCAGAGGCACCTTGGCTGGTGGTTACAGCAACCATATGTTGAGCTCGAACAACACACTGCTGGGGATTCAGGGGCTCGAGCACCGTGAGGAAAATAAGAGTTTAGATGGTTAGTGGGAGAAAGCAAATACCCTTTACCAGATTCTGTGCCTTCTGCTAGGGAGGGCCCAGCTTTCAGAGCTTTTGGTGCGACAAGAACGGAGCTGGTTAAACAGCAACCAGCGACTGGGACATTAAGATCTGGAACGTGGCGGAACCTGGCTTGTTCCGCTTCCTAAACGCACCTCTCGCTACTTCACCGGGTAAATGAACACAGACGGTTTGCCCGTTCTCGTTCAGACTTATGACTAAAGCAATACTGAGTGGTGCTGATTTATAGCAGCAGCAGGCGTGGCAAGGTTTTTTTGGTAAAGCAATGCTCTGTCCTGGTCACAGAGCTGGGATGCAGCCACAGGGTCGGCGGATGGCACGTGGCCCCATCGCTTGCCAGCCGGCGGCTGCGGCTACCCTAGCGGGGCAGTCAGCCTGCCCCGGCACCACCCAGCACGGACCCAGCTCCGCGGCACAGGAACCGGCCCCGCTCTGTCCCTGCTCTGTCCCCGCTCCATGGCACAGGAGCCGGCCCTGCTCTGTCCCCGCTCTGTCCCAGCTCCATGGCACAGGAACCAGCCCCGCTCTGTCCCCGCTCTGTCCCAGCTCCGCAGCACAGGAACCGGCCCCGCTCTGTCCCCGCTCCATGGCACAGGAACCGCGCCCGCTCTGTCCCCAGGCGGTGGCTCAGCTTTGACCAATGCGAAAGAGACCGAAATCTGCCACATGTTTTAACCTCGTCCCTTGTGATTACCGTTGGAATAATGAAATCTGGCAGATATCCTTAATGTCCTCTTCTCATTTTAATGTTCTTGGAGGTCTGAAAGTACTTATGGAAAAATACATCTTCAGAACAACGTACTGATCCCAGGACTAGCTCACAGACCAAGTACAGTCTTTTTATGTAAAACGGTTTCACAAAGTATGTACTTAACATACTCTTTTATTAAAAAACAAACCAAACCAAATGATTGTGGGTTTTGCAAAAAGAAAAGTTTCAAGTAGATGCAATAGAATTAGTAACAGCGCACATTGAGTACCTTTATTATTACTAAACTTTCATTATTACTATTATTGTTAGCCTTTAAATTATTGAAACCGCGACAGAGAAAGGCGCTGAAACACGTCCCTAACTCGGGAGAGGGCTGCGATGCCGCCAGCCGGCAGGAGGCCTCGCACGCAGCCCGGAGCTGTGCTCGCAGCAAGCGGTGCGAAGCGTGCCCAAATGAACCGGCCCAGCTCGCCAGCAAGCGCTCTGCCGACCGGGCGACACGTGCCTTTTCAAAACAAAGCTGGTTCCAGCTGATAACTGCACAGAGAATTATCCCAACCCCACACACTGCTCGTGCACCTTCCTCCTCCCTGAATTAAAACTGTTCGGCTCCTTGCTCGTTTGTCGCCTCCTAAGGACGCTCAGAACTAAGCACCCGTGAGCCAGCTCTGCATTTCAACAGAGGGCAAGCTCCCGCAACCCACAGAGAGCAGTTCACAGTGAATTGCTTGACCATAATTAACAACAGCCGCAAGACCTCAGAAGCTGTTATGGTTTTTATCGTCTTATCAATCACGATGGGCTCGCATGTTGTTTACATTCCTTATTAATAACGTCACGCCTATAGTGATGGATTGTGCCAGTTTGTGTCCGTATTTTCTCAGGAAGCCGTTCGTGCAGAATGCTCCCCATATCCGCACCTTTCCTCTGCCAATTAGTTTCAGCCCTCCGGGGCACAGACAGCGCGACTCTCACTCACTGGGCCTGGCCGCAGCCCTGGGGACAAGACAGCGGGCAGCGAGCCACCTGCCTCACCTCCGCCCCAGGCCGCCCGCAGCCCAGCAAGGAGCACTTCCACCTGCCCCTTCCGCGGTCCTCGCCCGGCCCCTGCCCACGGGCCCCGTCCCGCAGCATCTCCCACCCGCCCGCCAGCTCTTCCGAGGGGAGCGGCTCAGCAGCGCTGGGGGACACGCGCAACCCACGGCTGACTAGACAGGGATATGTGCACGGGCTGAGCTTTCTTCTCGCCTCTGGCGAAAGATCCCTGAGACCGCAGTAAAGTAATGAATGGTTTTAATTATCTGTTTAAGGCTGCAGCAGGAGTACTGTATTGACTAAGCAGAGGCGTAAGTGCTCTACTTCACTGGACCTGAAGCTCTGTACCTAATTTCCTGCATCCCACCTGTGAAATGAAAACAATAATGTTTCTCTTTGTCCCACCCTTCCTCCACATCGTCTACTGAACAGGAGTTTTCCTGGCAGGGACGCCGTGCCAGCTCAGCACAGAGCACGCCAGCAGGTCACGATCGCTGCTGCAGCGATGAGCAGTGATAAGCAGTGACGAGCAGCGATGAGCAGCAATGAGCACCGATGAGCAGCAGTGCAGCCCGCGCTCCAATGCAATCCGCAACTGTGCAGCGCCCGCAAGCCCCGGACGACACCACGCAGCAGCCTTGCTGGCTTCAGCACCGATCCCCTTCCCCAGTACACGTTCAGGGGAAACTGCCCCAAAACTGTTTTTCAGTGTAAAACGTGCATTCAGTCTGATCACATTTAATTCCAAATAACCAAGCACTTAAAAGGAATTGTCGATCACCCTTTTGGTAGCGTTAAGTCACAAGATAAACAAGCTGTATGTTGTTCTAGGCAACACGACTGGACCGTCATTTAGTCCAGAGGAGAGTAGAGGAAGGATGCAGTAGACAAAAAGGGATGTTAGTTGTCTGTTTTTTACCCTATTGTCTAGAAATTGTTTGTTTCACTTAGATGGGAAGCTGCAGCCAAATTCCCTAAATCAATAGAGAAAAAAATAGAAAAATGTCATGTCTTCATTAGTTCCTAAATGTCCTTTTGTGGAAGAATAACAGATTTCCTTCTTTACCTCCTAGGAAATGGAAGTTCTGCCCCAACGAGATCAGCCCAGACATGACAGCAGGCACGTGCCAAACCACTGCCCTCTGCCAACACTGGCACTTGGGGGATACTCTCCACAGTCAACATTTGAAAAATAAATGGGAATTTTTGCCTTCTGACTCATTTTTGCCAAACCAGCTGACATTTTTCAAACCAACCGCAGCTCACTTGCAAAGGAACACTCCCATCCGCTTTAGGTTTTCTCCAGACTGTTCAGCTCAGCAAAACTTCCACTCCGATTAGTTTGCTGTCCACCCATAAACTGCGTTAGGGTTTTAGAAATATGTATTTATTTGAAGGGGATATATTACCTCTGCAGGAAAATGAAGCTGGGCGTTATCCTCTGCAGCAATATTTTGAATTAGCTTTTACTGTGTTGCTTCCACTACCTCCCACCTTCAATCAAAACTGATGGGAATAAAAGGGTTCCTTCTCTTTCACTGGGTAATTTCGTCATACTCCTTTTTTTTCCTTTTCAACACTATACACCGCATGACAATGAAACCTGGGAAAGTACCATCTCTACATGAAAACTCTTCAGCAAAGGCTTCCTAGTTTGTTCTAAATGAAAACAGAGCTTCTAGGTTGGTAAACAACAAAACTGTGTGAATATTCCTGAATATCTGCAAAGATGTAAAGAAGTATGTGTGTAAAATAGTTTCCTCCTACTTCTGGGTGACTTCCAGGCGAGGCACACGGCTTGCTTCACCAGGCTTACCCCCGCCTAAGGTAACACGCAGCTGGTGAAAGCGATGGCTGAACGTGCCTTTGACTTAGCAGGAGTTTTTATTTTTACTTGTATTCTTTCAGTAAAGAAATGCTACAATAGGAAAAAGAAGAGAACGAATAAACGGATATGAAAAATGAGCTCTGCAGTTATCCCATATTTCTAAATCCAGACAAGCAAAATTTCAAGGAGACACACACTGCCGAATTTTGTACTATTTATCATATTTACCACATAAAAAGCACTTTAATATACTTCAGAATCTCCTTGTTTATCTTTGAGCGAGAAGCGAAGCGCCAAAGCGGCACGGCTGCGGAAAACCGCAGCCAGGCGAATTTCTGGCTCGCCGAAGCGCGCCGTCACGCCGGCGCCTATCCCGTGTCTGTCCCCCGCGCAGCCCCAGGCCCTCAGGAACCCGTCGGAGCCACGAGCGTTGCTACCAGCAGCGGCGCGGGAGGAGCGGCGCAGCCACGGCACCTCGGCACACGCGCAGCCTCCTGGCGCCGGGCCCTCGGTCGCGGCCTGCGCGCTGCCCCGCAGCCTCGCTCCGGCCCACCGAGCACCAGGCCGCACCGCAGCGAAGGGCTGCCCGTCTCTTCGCGGCTCCTTCATCGTTACACGTTCTCCAAGGGCGGAGGGCTGCTACTGGAAATTTCACAGAGGTTGGCCGCTAGTCTGAACACAGAAACACGCTTTTCTTCCTCAGCTTTCAGATCTCCCGGCCTCCAGCAAAACTCAGCGGAGGCTTCAAATCCCAACGCCCTTTCAGGACTGAGCTCTCAATTTATCAATAAATTTGTCCTGAAAATGCTAGCTGAAAATCAGAATAGGCAATGAATTGTTTGACAGGAGATATTACATGTAACAGATTTGTTTATTTAGACATGCAAATCATACGCCTGTTTCTGTTGGCAGTAAAGCAGAATGACCTCTTTTATTTAAAGTACAAACTTCAGAGATTATTCATAGTGACTATAAAAGAAAATCTTTCAGAGAGATGGGCAAAAATAGTAATAATTTCACAATATGCAAAACTGCATCATCGCTATTGTACGGACATCTATGTGGAAAGGTCTGGAAGGAATTAAATGCTACGTGTTTGTAGTCAGAAAAGCTGAAAGTGATGCTTAGCAAAATTCATTGGGAAGGTTTTACAAGGCAGATGGATTTATATTTGAAGTAATATTTTAATCTGTAAATAGAAACACCATTAACTAGCTGTACTTCAGGATGTGAAGACTTGCTTATGGCTTTATTTAGACTATGAAAATAGAACTGTTTGATTTAAAAGAAAAAAGTAACCAATTAGAAAATTCATCAGATGAAAATATGATATATCATTAAGCTTAAGTAAATTTTAAAACGGAAACATAATCAGTAAAGTAGAAAGGAATAACTAATTTAAATCTTCATTTCACCTAAACTCACTTAAAACCAAGACTGAAGAGCAGGAAGATTCCTAAAAATGCATCCTACCGGTGCATCAGCCAAACAGGATATTGGAATTTAATATGAGTAATGGAAGTCAGTTTTATTGGCCTCACAGACCTATTTTCTGTCCCAATTCCAACCGTCAGTGATGAAGCTTAAGTTTTTAACAGTCTCTTTGTTCCTTCCGCAGCCCCGCAGCGCGCCCCAGCCCCGCGCTCGCTCTCCTGGCGCCGCTGCCAGAGCCTCCCTGCGCCCGCTGCCGCTCGTGACCACGTTCGTGGCTGGAATCCGCCCGCTCCTCGTCAGGCCCTTCACAGAACCACGGGGAGTGGGAGAACGCACAGAAACGCACCCACGGGCGTTCGACAGAGCCCGAAAGTTCACGTGGGCAGCCCGACACTTGCACCGTTTCTGAGTCCTCTCCATCACTGTTGTGAGGAGGTGACATCTGCACACGGAAAGCAGCCGGTGGAGGCATCTGTTTGCAAATTAAAGAGCTGCCCCCATCCAAACACTGATGCCAGACTTTTGGTTGAATCAATAGGCTAAATAAAACGCTAATTGCCATTACACTGGTCCCTGCACCAAGCCTGTGACTCCCGGCCTGACTTATCTGGACTACAAGATAACTGAATTAGCGATTTTGCTGGCCAGGACTCCTTGCACATCCCCTGTGACACTCGATCAAGCAATAATACGAGATTACAAGTAAGAGTCATAGAGTACTCTGAGAGACAGCTCTACAACTAACATTTAACATCCCTTCATGTTTGTTGATGTGGTAACTTCACGCAGCTTGCCAGAGAAGCTGGAAAGGAAGCTCCAGCCTCGGGTAATGTCACGAGCAGAAATGCTGAGAACATATGGTCCTCAAAACTGCTTGGAAAAATCTCTGCCAGTACAAGCGCTTGTATATCATACCAATGAAAAATACTTTATTTCCTTTTTTTTTTTTTTTAAATATTACCTATCAGTACCAGCCTCGAGGTAGCAGCAAGCTGCACAGTCTGGACCCTCTGGCATCACCATTTCTACATGTTTTGAAAGACCTGTTATTCTTTTGAACATCAGTTAGATAAAGAAACAGGATGTTTGTCAGTTCAGGCAACACAAACGTTTTAACTTCGCTCACACCAGCCTGTGTTTTTTGTTGACAATTTTGACAAGCCAAGCTGACCTGAAGGCACAAAGCCTGAAGGAATATGGCTTAGGCATACTGTGAAATGTAACTGATGTGTCATACGCACTCCATGATGGGGGTCTGCACAGCTTGTCATATGATTTGGAATGACTGGAAATGTCAACTTGAACCATAGGAGAGCAGATGCAACCTTTGTTTTAATGCTCTGCATTCCACCTTTACATTCAGGTATCTTGGCGGCTTTTCCTTTCTCCACATACAGCCACCAAGCCACTCTCCTTGCCGTGCCTACTGTGCAAATAAAAATCAGTGATTTTATGCAAGCGCTTCCTGAACACAAACAACCGAAAAACAGGCAAAGAAGCCAATGTCAAATATTTGCATTGGAAGAGTACATATTTAAAAAAATCTCAATAATGAGATTACTGCTGATGCTACGGTTTATTATGCTGGCCTGCACTGTCCCCTGGTCCTTGGCTTTCTCTCTATACCCATTTGTTGCTTCTCGTTAGGCAGTGCAGCACTTGGGGCACTTGATGTATTTTGGTTCTGTGCTTCTGCAGCATCTGCACAAGTGGATTAATGATCTGTCACTAAAGCATCATAACGCTGAATCAGACAAAGAGAAAAGGATAGAGATTATTCTCTTCCACACAAATCATGCACCATTCATTAGGTTTGTATCAATAAAATTAAAGCACATTAGAGGCACTTTAAAGAAGGTAAGAACATAGGTCAACTTCTGATGGAAAGTAAAAGAAACACCCTTGTATTCCTAAAAATACAGCCTAATACATTGCTCGCTAAATTGCTGCGTTCAGGCGTGCTTCTTGAGTAAACATTCATATGTGTGCATCCCACACGTGCTATTTCACCAACAGGGAAGATCTTTAGTGACAAACTCTGCCTGTCACTTCAAAAGATTCAGCTTCACTTCTAACAGTTACCTCAAGAAATTCCTAATTATAACTCACATTTGATTAGTTATAGGTGATGGCAGTGACAACTTATCATAACAAAGCTGGGACTGCATTGTTTTCTGGCCCAGGAGAATAACTGAAAATCTCATAAAAAGCTTCACTGTGCAAAACTGTCTCCTACTTTTCTGGGGGCAGAAATGGAGGGTGTTCAGAATTCAAGTTTTTCAGGTGAACGTGAAGTTGTATCTGTATCAGAGCTTCCATGCCTTTCCCAGCTCACTCATGCTTGCTCTTCTCGTCCCATCCCCACCTCTGCCTTCAGAGCTCTACTTTTATCGATGTCAGTGCAGGTTGCCTGAGAAGGAAGCTGCTCCTCTAGGAAAAAGGATTCCTTTGACCTTGCTCAGCTGGAGACGGACTAGATGATTCATCGAGGTTATCTGGGATCTAGATTTAGCTGGACATTGTCTGCTTTACACTTTAGACCATCTACTACGTGTCTGCCATAAGAGAACTTGGTCTTCTGTGAAACAGAAACACTTACAGAACTCTACATATTTCAGAGAGAATAGTTTCCTAATGGGTTTTGTCATTCACTACTTCAAATCTGTATGTGCAGAGACAATTACAACACTTCAAATTAGTCCAGCTTGAGTAAAAAGTAATGGAACAAAAATCAAATGTGGGAAATTATGTCTATTAAGGAAAGCATTTTTTGTTGTGCTGGGAAGAACTGACCTCCAAATAGAATACAGAATGAGAAGCCAAAGTAAAACAAAGGTTCAGCCAGATTTCAAGGTCGCTAAAATTCAGCCAGAGAAAGTCTCAATGATCTACAACTGAAAGGAAAATAAATCCAAGTCTGAAAGGAACAAAGAACCCAGAGAACAGTGAGAAAAAAAATAACAGGAAAACAGCACGGTGAACACAACAGAGAATGGAAAAACTTGCCACTGCAAACCCACACTCCGTTCTGAGCCCTGGAGCCCCTCTGCCACCAAAGCAAAGTGCAAAGTATCGACATTTTCCCTATCAGTTCGCAGAAGGAAGTCTACAGGTTTTGTTTTACGTCTGAGATGAGAGAACTGCACAGATTGCGCTGGAAACGTCCTTGCCAAAAAGCACATGGCAACACTTTCAACTAATTGTGAGCATAATTATTCACATCTCTGCAGACCTCTCCTTAGGCATCTTGTGTGCTTTTCATACAAAGATTTCGCTCAGCCACGTACTCAGACATATTTGAACCTGATGCGAGTATTCACAGCTGCTGGCTAACTGTGAAATCCTTTTGGAAAAATCTTTTTTTTTTTTTATGAAAAACACTGAAAATATTTTGACCAGATGTAAAGATGTTTAGCTATCTTCGTAAAAGGTGTTACTACAGACACATTTCTCCAGTACTTCTAAGCTGGTTACAGGCACCACGCGTTAACACACGCACAGCACCTGCCCCCCAGAAGACACGGACCCCCGGACACCAGCGTACTTACAAAAACTGTTACTTCTGTGCGGCCGGCACGCCAAGTCCTGCCACAGGTTTGAGCTAATCATGAGACAGAAGCTTATGAATTATTTAAATGACCAAAAATATGTTTTCAATTAATGCTTGTATTAGGTTTTTCCTGGCACCGCAATAAACTCTGCCGAGAGGGAAGCGGGCGCTCCGTGTGCCGGGTGCTTCCCACCTCTGCATGGAGCAGTGAAAGCCACTGACTGAGGGCCCTCGGCCGCCGCTGCCGGCTGGGGCACGCCGGGAGGCAGCCGCGACCCAGCCACCGAGAGGTCTGGCGCAGAGCTCACGGAGAAAAAAGCTCGCATGAACAACGTACGGGAGACCCTCTCAGGAAGGAAGAGAAGCAGCAGACCACCTCCTGAGTCCGTGCTGCAAAACTGATGGCATTCATTCCGGAGGTATTGTCAGTCTCATCACATAGGCAGGAAGAGCTGCACAATTACACAGAGGCAGCAAGTCCTCCCTTAAAAAGCAGATGCAGAAAGAAAAGAAGGCTGTCTCAGGCTCATGATTCACTTTCTGCAATCTTACTCCCTTTTCCCCAAATCGTAAAATTTAAAATTAATGCTGGACACCCTTTATCCCATTGAATTTCTGCCGTTTCAAAGATTTTTTTAAAAGGCAAAAATGCTGTTGCCTGCGTCTACGTTTTCCTGTCTGCTGCGATACATTATCTGTTAAACTTGGAGCTACCTCTCTGATAAGCTGAAAGCAAAGATTTTAGCTTTCTGAAGTTGTGTCACGTTCCCAGCTCGCCGTCACGTCACATCATGCCACGGGGCGTCGCGGCGCCCCGCGATGTGCAGAGATGCTCCACCGGGACGCTCTGCAGGCTGGCGTAAGGCGACAGCCCACCGCCGAGGGACGCCGGCGCCTGAGCCCCGGGGCTGCGCGGGGGCCGGATCCGGCCCTCACGGCCGGCCGGGGTAAGCGGGCAGCCGAGCTCGAGGCCGTGGTGGCGGAGCTGCGACGCCTTCCTCTCACACCAGGAGCTCTCGAGCTCAACATACCCGCTAGGGATTAACTCCCATGTCTGAAGGCACCAGTGTGCTCGCTCACACTCGGATCCCTCTTGAACTACATTTATTTGCTGTTGAGAAAAGACTTGAGGCTGGCACATAGCAGGGACAGCCCAGGGTAAGGAGCCACGACGTGGCTCCGCAAAGATGCCAGAAGGCCACCAGTAAAATATAAAAAAGAAAGAGTGAATTGAGTCCCACATCCTCCTGAAAAGGCGTCTGCTGTGCCCCCAGTGAGACCCGTCCTGCCCCTCCTGAGGTAGCACTCCTGAGCCCGGGTGGGAGGTGCGAAAATGCGGACGACCTGTGCATTCCCTAATGTAACCTGAACAAAAAAACACAGAAAAGGACTTAGCAAATGAGTTACAAAAACTCTCAAGACTTATGCCTTGAGAAACTCAGTCTGTCATACTTTGTCCGAGAGAAGGCTGAACCCAAAATCTACACAGAAAAGGCATTTCTGAAGGTAGGTAGCTTTTAAAATCAGTAAAACAGTGTAACAAGACACAGGGGACCAGAAACCAAACAAAACCAGGCTAGAAGTAAGCATTCGCTTTTACCAGGGAGGGGTACATACAGGGGAACAACTTAAAAGGAACACTGTTGGTTTTGATCATTTTGTATCTTTTTACCGAGTCCCTTTAAAGGTCTGGCCAAAGAGAATTATAAGATCCAGGAACTCAGAAGTTTGAAGCTAAATTTGCAAGAGGTCAGACTTGAAGCTCTTAAGAAAGCTCTACAGCCTCAACATCACCGTACTGAACTTTATAACTACAGAATATATCATTACGGGAGCTGAGGTCAACACCGAGTACCTTGACAGCTTGGAAAAACCATGGGAATTGTCATCAGTGAGACAGACTGCCTGGTGTCTGCTGCGGACAGACACGGAGGCTGAGATGAACCAGCACAGAGTTCGATTGGGGTCCTCTGCCAGCTGCCATCGGTGTCTTTGTAGTATGTTCAGAATCCCGTTCTTTTACCCAAATTGTGCTAGACGATAATATCACTTTTTAGTGCTGTATTTCAAATTACTAGCAATAGTTAAGGCATCGTGAATTAATAAAAATACATACTGGATGGCAGGCTTTTCCAGTATTTCAGTGTTAGTCTAGTTACAGTCATGCAAATCAGGATACAAGAAAAATGGGATAGGCACTTCCAAAACGCTACAATGATGACCCAGACAATGGACAAGCAGACGTATTTCTGTATAAAATATTTAATAGTTTTAAATCAGTTAAAAGCCAATGATGCACGCTGCTTTGCAAGGAGAGTAAACACGCGGACTCTGCTTTGCAGACCTTGCAATTAAGGTGTCACCTAGTTTACATACATAAAACGGGTTGCAAGCATTCAATTTAAGGTAGTGAATTCTTAATGAGCTGGATATTTTTCTATTGATTTATTATTCCCAGAATAAACAACAGCTAACCACAACAGAAGAGCTCTACCTCGATCGAGTGGTTCAGGCAGTGCCGAGCGCTCCCTGTCATGAGCACATCATCTCAGAAAAGCGAGGTGGGACTGCCGAGATTACAGAATTTAGGCAGCTCTCACAGCAGTCCTGCTGGCCGCCCCAGGAGCAGGAGGGGGGCGAGCCTGACGCACAGTGTCCAGGTTGGCTTCATCCTGCTTCACCTGCATCTTCAGATGCTGAGATTTTATAGGAGTTTTACAGAAACCTCCTCCTCTGGGATAAGACATGGCCTTTCAAAGGCCACAAGTTACACTCAAGTGTTCATCTAAGTTATCGTAAGGATGTGTTCCTCATATGAGAAGCTGGGACAACAAGCAGTAACATAATCTGTTATAATGACGTCTTCATCAGCATTAAATGCCTTCAACGTAAACTACAAGAACTGATATCAAATATTTTGGGGGCTGCACCTTTGACAGCTACAATTTGTTACTGGAGAAAAATAACTCTATGGAGAATTAATTTTCAGCGTCCTATTCATCATCTCAGATACGTTGTTTTGTGGATATTAATGTATTCAGAATTATAACAGTAAAAATAATTCAGCACAAACCCTTTCCTCTCCTTGAAGCGCGGGGCCGCCAGCTTGCAGGCAGGCGGGAGCGCGCAGCTCAGCCTGCACGGGCAAAGCGCGGTGCTGGTGGAGCGCGGCTCGGCGCTCGCGGGCAGCGCCAGGTAACCCAAGCCTGTCTGTCCGTCTGCCGGCGGGTTTGCGCTGCTGCCAAAGCGAACCATTGGCATCACCAAGGCTGGCTTAAAAGACGTATTTTGCAAGCAGAGCAAATTCAGGTAGATAAAAGCAGCTCTGGCTGCACTTTCCTGCCTAATAAAGTGTCCTCTAAGAGCAAAAATATCGCACGCTGTTTTGCAACAAGCAAGCTAGAATGTTGCTTAATCATTTAAATTTCTGTTAACTTTCTGCAGATGAAACTCCTGAAGGAAAACGGCCGGGAGCGCACACCTCGCTGCTTCCAGGCCAGCTCTGCTCTCCAGCAGACGAGCAGCCCCGCTCGCCCACGGAAGCGCAGCCGCGGCGGCAGGCAGCCAGAGGGGCTACGCAGCCTGGCCCCAGCACCCGCGGAGCCACGCCACAGGGTCTGAAAATCAACCCATTGGCTTTTTTTTTTTTTTTTTTAATATGTGTGGATTTTGATAATCCTACAACAGTATCTTTTTTTAAGTGCTGCAAGATAACATTCACAAAACCAGAATTTTCAAAGCAATTTTCACACTAGTTGTCACTTTCAATCACGGGTGAGGAAATGTCTATGCTAATCCTAAATTGGATTTTGAAACTGAGTAAACTGAAATTTGACAGAAACATTAGTGTCACAATAATAGCAATAATCAAGTCAGTGGGCTGATGGGGATTGTGCATAAGTAATGAATTTAAATGTATTCATTGCAGATTCCAGAACCCGCATAATGTAAAATCCTCACAGTGAAAAATTAATACCGCTGAGGACTTTGCAATATATCTCTTGCCAAAGAGGGTAAATATTATGGTGCCCCTATTAGCAACTGCACGAACTCATTACTTTCTTACTGTAAGATAATTAAGGAATAAATGCAACTAAGAGGCACACGGACAAGCACAAAACACGAGGAAATTAGCAGCCGGGGAAGGCTGGGGATCTAGCACCGCTAAAGACAGCACCAGACCTGAGCCCCGGTAACACCAGAAGCGTTTGGGGAAGGCAGGGGACGCTCAGTGCGTGCGGCACTGAGACCAGCACCTGCGCGCTCCGACCCAGCTGCAGACCACAGGCTTCACACTTACAGTCTTTGCCTATGTGACGTTTCACTAGCGAGCCCATTCAAAAACCTGAAACAAAGCACCACGAAGAGGACAAAAGCGGACGGCGGGTGCTGGAGGACGCACACAGAGGCCCTGCTCGTTCCCGCTTCGTAGCCCAGGTCTGCACAGCCGGGGCTCCCCCAGCACGGGGTCGCAGGCCGGTACGATGACGTTTGATAGCAACCAGCCTTATTTCCTTCTACGGAAATGTGAGATCCCCCACACAAGCGCATCGCTGCAACACGCACGGTTCTTTCTGCAGCGACCTGAGCCTGCGTGTGGCACCGGAGCTGCCGCAGAGCTCCTGGGCCACCGAGTCCTGTCCCTTTGCTCAGGCCCCGTCTTCCATAACCCGCCTCGTAACACACCGGTCTTCAACACACACAGCATCACCGTCAGAGGCAGAACGGGCAACAACAGAGAAAGCTGAAGAGTGGGAAAACACACCAGCTGAACATTAAAACAAACATCCCAAATCAAACCTAATGAACTCCCTGTTCTCCCAGTACAGCTCTACACCCAGCTAACGCGCTCACAGGCATTTCGGGCCGCGTGCTCCTGCCCCGGGGCACCGCAGCAAGGCCAGGCGCTGCTCCGCGGATCCCGCCGCTGCTCCACCCCTGGAGTGCGCGCCCAAGGAAGCTCGGCCAGCCCGAGGCTGCAGCAAGCCCGGGGCCAGGACAGGGACGGACGGCCGAGGAGGATGGAAGCAGGCTGACTTTTGTGGGCAAGCCTCAGCACACAGGCTTTTCTTTCAAGCAGGTTGTTTTTCAAGGTCACTTTTATCACATTACTTTATGGTTCGTCAACATCTCCTCGCCACCTGCCCGAGAAATTCAATTCTCCCTACAACAGGAAGAATGGAGCCATACCGATTTTCATTATGTCTGTACACTTCTGTCCTACACGGGGCCATCTTCATCCTTTGATGAGTACCGATGGGCGAGACTGGGGCTGGTGTGGAAGAGACAGGGCTGCAAGACATTGCTGTGCACATCATCCCTCTACAGATGTGGTTTTTTCCATCCTGCTCCACGTTCCCCCATTTCCAAGATACAGAGAACGGGAACCCACGGCTTCCCACAGCAGGCAGAGGACGGCACGGAGGCTGTGCCGGGAGGCGGGCAGCACCACCCACCCCAGTACACCGCCACTGCCGGGGCCAGGCGCTCCTGCTGGGTTCTGCCCGGCATCTGGCTCCGAGAAGCGCGGGGCTGAGAAGCGCGGGGCTGGCTGCCATGGGGCAGGGGGCAGGGGGCACAGCCACGGCCTGGCGCAGCTTCGCTCCTCTTCCCAGGCACTGCCCGCAGCTGGAGCTGCACGCAGACACCAACATCTTTCCAAACCTTATTTTATGACTACGTGTAGTCTTTTTTTTTTTTTAATGGCAATCTTCATAGAATTATTTCACAGGATCACAGAACGTTAGGGATTGGAAGGGACCTTGAAAGACCATCCAGTCCAATCCCCCTGGCAAGCAGGAACACCTAGATCAGGTCACACAGGAACGTGTCCAGGTGGGTTTTGAATGTCTCCAGGGAAGGAGACTCCACAGCCTCTCTGGGCAGCCTGCTCCAGTGCTCCGTCACCCTCACCGTGAAGAAATTTCTTCTCAGATTTAAGCGGAACCTCCTGTGTTCCAGCTTATACCCTTTGCCCCCTGTCTTATCGTTGATGTCACTGAGAAGAGCCTGGCTCCATCCTCCTGATGCTCCCCCTTTACATATTTATAAACAGTAATGAGGTCACCCCTCACTCTCCTCTCCTCCAAGCTAAAGAGACCCAGCTCCCTCAGCCTCTCCTCGTAAGGGAGGCATTCTTGCTTGTTTTTACAAAATGGATAAGTTAATACCTATAGAAATATTTTAGTTTTTATTATTAGGATATTGCTGGCTCTCCCCTTTATTCTCTTTGTACTTTCAGTAGCATTGAAAAAGGAATGAAGAAAAATAAATGGCGTATCAGCCATTTCAAGGACAAAATTTAAAGTTTTTAAAAATCTCTTTATTTAAGGGCTTATTATTGTTCATTATTTCCATGACATCAAAGTGTTTTTTCTCAACTAAGCAGTCAGCTTTTAAAACATGGGGAAGAGGAAGAAAGTCAATTTTACAGAAAATACTCATAAATTAAACGTAACATTTTCCAAGTGAAAGCATTTAAAAATGAAATGCATAAAAACAATCTAAGCACTTCTTAGCTTAAACTAAGATGGCTTAAAACATACAAATGAGAAACGTTCCTACTGGCAGTTAAGGACGGAGGTCATATTTGCATCTTCCTTTCTCTCTTTCCCTTTTTGTATTTTATACATTTACCAAAATGCATGCTTAGTTTCAAAATGCACTGCAGGTCTAAAATTGGAAACAAAAATGTATGTTTAAGCAAACATTTAAAAGAAAAGGAATAAAACTTGTTTGTAAATGACTGTTTTAATTACCTACGAAACTAGAAGTAGGTCTATGAACACGGACGGGCACTGCTCCTGACTGTTGCCAAGTCCCAGAGGCCGTGGCAGTGGTGGAGGAGGACAAGGTTAACTGGGGCAGCGAGGAGGTGCATCTAACGGAGCCTTCCCGGGGGTGAGCTGCCGGCAGACACGTCACTGCTCACAGAGGGCCCCAGGGCTTCAGGGAGGGCTGAGCACGGGCCGCAGTGGCTGCAGCAGGCTGGCATCATCATAGCATCATAGCATCATAGCATCATAGAATATCCCGAGTTGGAAGGGACCCACAAGGATCATTGAGTCCNCTGCTCGCACGCAGCAGCCGAGGGGCTCTGCCGGGGAGCCGCAGAGCGGCCCTCCCGCGGTGCCGCAGGTAGGCGCGGGGCCGGCCCAGCGCCGAGGCACACCAGCAAAGCCCAGCGAGGACACGGCCGCCCCAGCGCAGGTCCTCGGGCTGCGTGCTGCGGACACGATGCTAGCAAGCAAGGAAGCACGAGCGCTATGTAGTTGTCCAAGTGTGTGGGCAGGGCATGGCCGACCTTATTTCACTTGTGTAAAAGGCAGGAATCTATGTGAAGCCAGCAACTGAAGGTATCTCTGCAAGCAGGGAGAGCCCGAGGGAGCAGCTCTCAGCTCTCTCACCTGGAACGGAGCACTTGTGATCCACCTGCCTCCGGCCATGGCTAGAGGGAAAGCCCAGTCCCTGTCAGAGACCAAACGCCTAGCTCCTGCATGCTGGAGCTGAGGCAGATCAATCCCAGCCCCCTAACCCACCAAACGCTTTCAATCCCATGTACCGTCCTAAAGTGCCTTCAGAAAAAACTCGCATGGGAAGGACGCAGCTAATTGCAGCACGTGGCCCGGCCCGGCCCAGCTTCAGCACTCCACAGCGCGAGGCCTCGTGGCGTACACCTCCACGTGCCACATGTGGATTTTCTCAGGAAGAAGCTACGAACGGGAACAATAATATCAATTATCAACAGCACTGAATATAAATAAATATCCTACTGGATATCAAGTTTCAATTTCAAGCAGCCCTGTCTTTCACCACCAACCACCCAACCCCGCGGCCTGGCGCTCTCACTGCACATAGCAATTTATGATAATGTAAAAGCCAATACCTGCTTTAAATGGTTCAGTGAACTGCTAAAAAAATTACACCGACTTCCAGTTGCCGTTTGTCTTGCTAGTTTTCAGTCAAAGGTAGTCTTTCCCATGTAAGATGTAATTGTTTGAAAAGGAAACATGAGGCTGTTTGTGCCACTCGGGTCTTTTTCCGGAGGCACCAAACCTGCACTCTCCGTCTGAGAACGTCCTGTCCCGCGGCACAACACGGGCCTCCGCGGGACACAGCCGGCAGGAGCACGAGGCACGCTGCCGAGCCAGGAGGGCTCCCAAGGGCCAGGCAGGGGCTGCCGAGCGTCCCCCTCCCTGGGCAAACCCGCACGCTGCTGCTGACACCACGCCGCACGCCTCAGGCTGAACCACAGCAAGCCGGGAGCGTTTCGGGGGCAGGAAGCCGAGGGCCCCGTGTGCGCACGAGGCTGGGTGCCCAGCGCCAGCCGGGAAGGGACCGCCTGGTCGGGTTGGACAGCCGAGCCCAGCTGAACTGGCACTTGGCTCGCGCCGACACAGCCAAATCTTGCAGCACTTCGTCAGAAGTGAAAACAGCTTTTCAATCACATAAAACGTTTCATTCCACAGGAGATCACATTTTTTCTCCTTCCATTTTCGGGTCAGTTAGCTGTTACCACGCTCTCGCTATAAACACGTAAGGCCATATTTAGAAAGAAAAGCACCACTTCGAAGCATCAAGGCAAGAAGTTCCCTGCTAAAAATGTCAGAACAATGGGTTTCATATTTTTGAAAAGCTGTTTCTGACCGAAACCCCATTTTTCATAGATCTCATGATTTGACAAGTTTCAAATAACCTTCTCCCCCAGTTAGCAAAGGGCTTCAGAGGGCCAGAGCACTCGAAGGACACACCCGAAGGGCAGCGTGCTGCCTGAGCTGGGCCTGGCACACCGAAGTCAGAGCAACGCGCGGAGGAGAACAACGACAGCGCGGCCCGCAGCGCTGTGCCGACGTGCACATTTCTCAGGGACAGACCCTAACCCCGAGAAGCAATGCTCGCTCTGGCTTTTCTCACCTTCAAAAGCTCCCGTCTGCAGCTCGGTTTCTGCCTCAGAGCTGGAGAAACATCTCCCTGGTTTCCAGCTCATTTTCTACAGTTCCTCACTCTTGCAGAGGAAAACAAAGAGGTTGCCAGCCCAGCGCCTCGCGCCCCCAGCTCCCATCGCTAAAGGCACGAATGAGGAA
Organism: Anseranas semipalmata; assembly: GCA_013399115.1. Lineage (NCBI taxonomy): Eukaryota > Metazoa > Chordata > Aves > Anseriformes > Anseranatidae > Anseranas > Anseranas semipalmata. The sequence continues at coordinate 87,638 of VXAA01005409.1, forward strand.
CGGGAGTGAGCTGCTCCCCAACACTCTGCTGGTGAGCAGGGCCCCTCCCGTGGCCACGGGAATCTGTACCTGGGTATTAGCCCCTTCTGGCACGATTATCAAAGCATGCCTTTTCCTACATCCTGCCCAAAATTCAGCTTGCCAGTTACTATTAGAAAACAGTATTACATTTTAAAATGCCAGAGCTTCATCTGTTTTCCTCCAAGCTCAATTTCACCCACATGAATTCAGTGTCTGTGAGAATTTCATTATATAAACTGTCAAACCCAGATCCTCCCATCCCTACTGCTGCTGGGTTCAATCCAAAATGCAATGATGTAAAAATAAAATTCCTATTGACTTCAGAGCTTTGAGGCAGACCTATCGATTGGTTACTTCTCCCGGTGTCTGTCCCATTGACATTAAAAGAGCCAACTGTGCAGTAAAGTTTTATTTCACGTAAAGATTGACAGAATCTAGCTCAGTACCTTGAAGATAACACAGACGCACAACAGGACTCGGCTGGTTTTGCTGGAGAAGAGATGGCTCCGGGGAAAATGTTTGTTCTTTGCAAACAGACCAGGAACGGGAAACGAGTTCTGTGACAATATTGGCTAAGAAAGGGTAAATATAAATTGGCCTTCGGGAGGCTTGGGCTGGGAACAGGGAGGTTTCCAAGCAACTTGGCTAGCCGCCGTCACCGCCGCCTTCTCCCCGCGAAGGCAGCACAGCTCAGCGACGCTACAGCCCGGCACGCGCCCTCCTGGCGGAACGCACCGCAGCGCCCTGGGGTGCAACCGCCCGGCCCCACTTCGCTTCCACACAGACATATGGGGTTTTTCATTTACACACACACGGTACAGAAAACCGAACTCAGCTAGCCACGCTGGTCTCATCCTGCTTCCCCCGCAGGTTTCACGCGCCCCGCAGGGCAGCGCTGCCGCTGTGCCCCGTGCCGGAGGGCAGGGACAGCCGCAGAGCAGCCCTTTGCCCTCGGCCCCGCGGAGCTCGCGCTGAAGGCAGCATCACACGGACACCTCTGCCTTCTACAGCACGCCTGCAAGTTAACGGTTCCACAAATAAGAAAGGAAGAAAGGCAAGTGCGCAGGAAGACGTTTGGAAAACGTCCCTGGTGGAGCCTGGCCACGGCCCCCAGCCCCTGTTCGCCAAGCCCCTGCCTCGCCCCCCGGCAGCGTTTCAGTATGGATGTCTCTGGGCTTCTGCTGTCCTCCTCCCTCCTGAGTCACGTGCAGCAGATGGTGTACACGACACCCCTTTTGCTTTCTGGATGAATTCACATCACCCTGCCAAGACGCTAATTTTTGCTGCCAGTGGTCGTACGCTGTGCTACCAGTGACAAAGGCTGGCTTTGCCTTCAGCTGGAACAATACTGCAGTCACAGACAGGTTCGAGTTATAACAAGTCATTAGTTATAGCAGGTTAAAGTTAATTACAAGATTTGACTAACTAGCTTTATTTTGATCCTTTGTTTCTGCTGGTGGGTTTTGGTGCTTTGATGCTGTCCCTTATACACAGCAGAAGACCTTTCTGAAGCTTATTTGGGTATCACTTTGCAAAATGAATCTTTGCCGCAGACTTTCCAGCGATGGCACAGAAATCTCTCCTTGCCAAACCAGCCAAGCAACAAAGGAGCAGGGAACATCTCCCCGTCCACGTCGCGGCTCCAAGGCGGAGCGCGCAGCCAGGCGGGAGCCGCCCGGGGCTGAGCAAAGCGGGCGACCCGGCCCTGCTCCGAGCCCTCTGCTGGCGTGCCCCGGGTGCAGCTTCCCTCTTTAGGGGAGCTCTGCACTGGTTACTCACGCTTCATCTGTTGGCCACTCCGAGCACCCGAGTCCTCTCCTGTCACTTCCCACTCCGCTCCCTCTCCCCCTCCGTGCAGCACTTTGTACTTTGCTCCCTTGCATTTCAGCCTGGTGTTTTCAGAAACATCTCTTCAGCCTTTCAAATACTTTTTTATTTCAGTTCTGTCCTCCGTAGTTCCTCTGCTCTCTCCTCGCTCCATGTCATCTGCAGACTTGATAAATTCTCCATCACACCAATCAGCAATTACAACAGAGAACAGACTCGAGACCACGACAGGTCCCCGTGGCACTCCCGTGAATCGCTCTCCCAGTCCCACAGGCAAACGACGACAGCTCCTGCCCAAGGCAAGTTCTCCAAAGCTGTACGTGCGTCTCACGCCCAGACGCGCTCCTCCAGCTCACTCGTGCAGATGCTGTGCAAACACAGGGTTTCGTCCTCACTGAAGTCAACGTGTATCAGAACTACCTGTTCCCCTTCGCCCAGCAGGTCGGTTAATTAGACTAATCTGATACAATATGCTTTCGACAAATCCATAACGGTTGTTTTGTTTTGATTTTTGTCACCCCTTCCAAGTGTTATAGATTGATTTTTTCATTAATTAATTTCAGAGTCTTTCTGAGAACTTGTTAGGCTTTTCAGTCAATAATACACTAGACTGCATTTCTTCTCCATTTATGTTTAGGATCCGTATTTGCATTTTGGTAGTTCTGAGACCTCCTCCGAGCTCCACGAGCTGTTAAAACAATTGCCACTTGCTCAAAAATAGTTTTGATTAGTTCTTTCTGATCCTAAGGAGAACTCCCTCAGATCCTGTGCCCTGACCTATCTAGCAGATCCACATAAACTCTTCCGCTTTTGCTCTCTGTTCTGGCCCCTTATTCTGCACTGGTCCAAATTAACAGGTTATCAGGATGCTTTAGACACATCTGTTAGCAGCCACTTCTTTGTCAAATTCTAGGTCTATATTTTCTCTCCTATCTTCTTATTTCTAATATATTTATAGCACTACTTTCTCCTGCTTTTTATCTCACTTGCTAAATGAAACACGTTTTTTGCCTTAGGCTTTTCATTTTACCCTTATATGCCTGTGCTATGCCTTCATGTCATTTCTCGTCCAGTGCTCTGTCACCACCTTTGTACAACTTCTTTGGGTTTCAAGCCCTAAAAGAGCTCCTGATCCTTCCATAATGGCTCCTATCATGTCGCTACCATCCCCATGCAGGAGGATGCTCTGCTGCTGTGTGTTGATAGGATCTCTTTCAGAACCTGCCTTTTCTCATCCCTTAGATCATCATCCCAAGGGATCCTACCTCCCAGCTCCCTGTGTCTGCGGAGGTCTGCTTCTCCGAAGTTTATCACACCAACTGCTGCCCACGTTTCTTCCTTTCCTACAGACGTAGCCCCTGCCATTTCATCATCAGTCTCGCTCAAATTTCCCATCTGCCTTCAATCCCCCATCAGTGCTCCCCTGGTAATCAGAACCACACCAAGGACAGACCCTCTCCCCTGTGCATTAAACTGCCTCTTGAACGGTAAGGGTTTTTTGCTCCTACGACCTTCTTTGTATCGGAAAGCAGGAGACTTTCTGCGTAGATCTGCTGGGCTCACCACTGGTGGCAGTGCTGCCCACTGGCCGTGAGCACCGCACGATGTACGCGGCCCCTGGTGCTCAAGCTCAGCAGTCAGGCTGTAGCGAATCCTCCCACCTGAGCGCCTGTGCCAGCTGACGGTTCTACCTCTGCTTCTCCATCCGAGGAGGAGGAAGCCAACATCCTGCGATGAAACTCTCTGGGCACAGGAGTCTCGTATCTTTTAGAATCAATCCAATGAGTGTGGAAAGGGAAAACTAGGATAAATGCACGAGGGGAAGTTTTGAAAACCCCGAAGAATGGCAAAGTATCTATTTCCCATTAAAAGTCACTGACAGCAGGGTACTTAAACACCCTTCATAGCTTGGAGAATCTCCTTCAGGTTAGATGCCAGTAAATATTTCTACCCCTCCTCCCTCTGCTGGCACGCTGAGAACAACTACAATCGATAAAGATAACTTGAAGCTTTCAGGTACTAATTCTGAATTACAAGCAGTCAGTTTCTTTCCCAAGTCCTACAAATCCTCTAACACACAGAAGTTAACCTCCCAGCCTCAGGACTCTGAGTGCTCTGCTGCCGTTCACCCTTCTGCACTGTTTGATCGTCTCCCTTCCCTGGATGGGCTGTCAAAGTCAGAAGAGCTTCATTTTCTGAGATAAAGAACAATATACTTGGGAGTGATGAAGAAGGAAAAGAAGAAAGAGCACCTTGCAATTAAATATTTTAATAGACATTTTGAAGATGTCTTTGAAAGGATTTAAAATTAATGTTAACAATAGTATGCATCAAAGGGCTCATGCTCAACAATACCTATCACTTATTCTGCTTAAGAATCTTAAAAATAATACCCTGTAATATTTTCTACCAGCATCTCTTCTTACACCTAGGCTAGGCAGACATTTCTGAATAGCTGTGCACAGCAGCTCTCAAGCCTCCCTCCCCACGTTCATATCAAGCAATCAGTTTATGATGGCTTTGGTGAAACTTTCAGATGACGTGCATCTGCAGTAACTTTCCTCCTGGGAACATGCCCAACACCAGCTACAGACCACCAGCCTCCATATCACAAGAGACATCGGTCTTCTGCTTCCTCCCTGTATGCCGCTCCCAACTAAGTTTTGATTTAATGAGGTAGCAATTAAGACAGGGAACCAAAGACAAGTGGAAGTACAGCAAAATGACCGAAGGCAATCCTACACCATACATCATTCTCAGCGCCCTATGTACTGCCTCTGGCACGTGACCACGGGAGCGTGGGATTTATAGCGTTGATTTTCACTGGATTCCAATGGATAAGAGTTTCAGCAAGGAGCCAGAGGTCCTGCTCTATGGCTGAATCTCAAGTTAGGACTCCTTACTTGCACTGAATTGGGTATTACTCCAGAAGTAGTCCCAGTGAGGCAGTGACATTTTTTCCTGGGTACAGACGTACTCAGTGAGTGCAACCGAGGTTTAAGGAGTAGCCAACCCAACCTCACCAACTGTCCAACCTCTGTTTTGGCCCCTGCTGGAATGTTAACAGTTACACACGGCCCTGTGCACAGAGGCGAAGTGCAAACGCCATGAGTGGCTGAGAAGTTACAAGAGGTCTTACAACTGATCAAAAACTAGTATCAAGTGCAAACATTTATATTGGCTAGAGATGCGAACAGCAAACTTTTCATCAGTACAAATAGTTCAGCCTTGTTTATAATTTCCCTCTAATTTTGATCTACAGTTTTGCTCAAATTTACGCAGATGTTCATCATAACTTTTGTGGTAGAGCCTTGGCTTCCGAAATGTCACAGCTGGCACAGACACCGCCTGTCATGACTTTCAAACTGCACTGCACCAAACCGCATGGATTCTGCAACATGACCTAAAGCAAAATTCTGAAAAGTTCAGAAATTCAGGATATTCTGCTTCAATGTGGCATACGGAAGTGGAACACATACCACTCGACCAGATTACTAGCATATCTGAGACTATGCAGACTCCTGGTAAGAAAACATTACTTCCATTACATTTGGCTTAAGCCCACTTATAATTAAGTTACTTATCCATGTGTTGGTGTGAAACCACTCTACAACATAAGTGCAGCAATAAGCTAGAACAAAATCTTTATATATCTTCTCACTTGACAGTTATTTATAGAATATATTAAAATTAATAGTGTTCATCCATCTTTCAAAACAAGTTAAGTAGGTCTGTTTCTTTCGGAAAAATCTGTGTTATGCTCACTGAACATTTCATTTTCATTACATTTGAACCTTTTGGCAGAAATAAAATATACAGTCAAAGTAGGATGGCTGTTTTGATCAGTTTTCAGACATTTATACATTACAAGAAAAAGGAAATGCATTAAGATTCACACAGAGATTCATACCGTTGACCACTGGAAAGGAAGCCATATAAACTAAGGGTAACATAATCAGAAATGACAGTTCAAGCACTAATCTTGTTAAACAGACATTGTCAAACAGGCTTATAACGAAAGAATTCCTAGCATTGGAGATATTTATATGAAGATTGGACAGAGATTATAAAATAGCATGCAGGGAGCAAGCTGTTCAAGCCACATGCCATATGAGAGTAAAGGCAGTGAAATCGTAAGTATTGTGACTCATTGCTGAAATGTCACACAGCCTGCAGTGAGTGGTTGACCTTGAAATCTGAAATAGTTCCTCTTTGAATAAACCTTATATGACTACAGTCTACTTTTTTTTTTTTTTCCTTTTTAAACAATAATAAAACGCCCAACAAAAAACGTTGACCTTGCATACACAGCTCAGAAGAGCTTGATATCCAGTGAAGCTGGGGCCGACCCGATGATCAATCCCCACCAGCTGCACGGGCTGGAAGTCTGATCCCTTGCACTGAAAACTACAGCAATCGCCTCACTTCAGCAGAACCATAAAAGATGCGATCGTGTACTCTGCAATGCTGTACGTGAGTATTTAAAAAATAGTCTGTGCAAATTCCCGCGTGCCCACTGCCCTGCCATAATCACAGAACAGCCCCTTCCTCCCGACTTGTTCAGGTGTGAACAGAGATGCTTTGTGCTCGGAGCGGATGGACAGTCTTCAGTCATTCACATCGATCGTAGCAGGCATGCTCTGGTTTTTACAGCACAGCCTGGGGAACTGACTGCCCAGGGAAACTCCTCCTTAACACCAACTGAACCTCCTCAGACATTTTACAGCTGATCACACTTTATAGTATTTCAGATTGTTTTGTTTTTCTAATGAAGAAGCAGCTCTCTAAAACTCCGAGCTATGGTTCATAAGCAAATAATAGGAAATATTATCCTTTTCTGGACGTAATGAGAATATTAATACATTCCAACTAGGGAAAAAAAATGGAACAAATGGGAACGTGTCCAATCTTAGTATATAAAACTTGTTTGCTTTAACTCACGGGTACACCGCTACTTAATTGCAAATATTCAGCCAAATCTCTGCTAATAATAATGTTCATCCACATTGTTTTCTGCAGTTCCAACTCATTAGACAACTACTTATAGAGCTTTGATTATCCAGCAAGGAACTAAAACCAGCTCTTTGGTTCTTCACCTGAATACACCCTTACTATAACAGATCCTAAGCTGTCAAACCAAAGCCAACACTGACAACACATATTCTGGAAGGAATTAATTCCTTAAAAATCCAGACAACACCTCTGAAGATGACCATTACTGGGTATGGTACAAGGGGCTGATCAGACCATTGGCCACCGATTTTGAACAAATAATTCAAACCACCTACCTGTCTCTCAGGAGCAGAAGAAACTTCTGGTCATCATTGGCAGCAGGAGACCTAAAAGAGACAAACAGATTTAGTTGATGAGAGAGCATATTAAATGAGTTCCCCGTAAGGAATTCTACAGGAAGCTGAGCTGTTCTTTGTTGATGCTTATTGCACAATGCTTGGCATAGTTTTCAAATGCATTTTACGCATTCAGTCCAAAATACTTTTGTGGCTGGACTGGAACATGTACAGGAGCACAGCCATGATAGTTTGAAAAAGCGTTGCTCCTAAAGCAATTCATTATCTTAAATGCTTCCAACCCTTTGCGAAGAGATCTAACCTCATAAAGAAACCATTATCCTCAAGTTTCTCAATACATTGTATTTTCAAATTCATTGCTGACTCTACTGTATTTTCTCCTGGATCCTTTATAGACCTCTCATTTATCTTTATTGGATTTTCTTTCATTCGGTTTCAAAGTTAAATGCCAGAGAAGTTAAGCTGTATCAGAGCAGCAATCAGTGCATAAAGTCTGAATCTTAGGAAAGTGTGTCCTATCTTGCTGAAAAAGCAGAATATTGTGAAGAAAGATGTGCTAAAGAGCTTGCCTCAAACACTGCTATCTGTGTATGCTGTCACAGGTGAAAGAGCTGGATAAGACGTGCTTGCACTTCAGAAATCTGACTCAACAAAAACTCTCGTCTGTAAGTTATCAAGTGTTGCCAGGCTCCCGGGACTCATATGAATACATAAAGTAGGGTAAAATTAGGAAAACAGAAGACTGTTTGTGAAGCCTCAGAACTGATAGTTGGTGCAGGCAGGAACCACGACCACGGTCACTCTTTGGCACGGAAAGCCTAGAGGTGAGGTCAAGGCTGGGAGAGCAAAGAGATGCCTCATTCCTACACGGAGCCATGGCTGGAATTAGGGCTCCAGATGTTGCCCACTCCAGTCCCTCTTGTATTTAGGTAGTACAGAGATTAAAAGAGAAATTGAATTAAAATTTTAATTTTTTATCTCCCAGATTATTTAAATATTTTTCAACACAGAGGAGACTACAAAGACACGGCAACCAGTGAATACTAGGCACTACAGGGGCTACACTGAAGCATTGGTTCCTCTTTGTAGGCTTCCTTTTGTAAAATGTATTTGTAGAACTGTTACACGGAGGCCTTGTACTTGACTTCACAGATCTTCCATAATATTTGCCTTAATACAATTATTTTAGCCTCAGGCATCATTAAGCTTCACACACTTATTAAGCTAATAGCCACTTTACACATCCTGCACCTAAACTTAAGCAGACATACTTCAAATACTTCACATCTGTCAGACTACAGCATTTATTGTGCTATTTTCTTCGCTAAAGATGCAGAAGAGCATAACTGTGTTGAATATTTAATTCTTCATACCATTACCCTTTTCAATGGCTCACAGAAAAAGAACCTTCCTCCCCACCCTGTTCCTGCTGCTCAGATGTCACAGGCAAAGATGAAAAGCAAAGCATTTTGTTCTGCTGCTCCCAGGTGAGGATAATCCAAGACAACGCGTTCCCATTGCGCGTGGGATGTCCCACCGCCGCGAGGAGGGCGGCGAGCTGAGCCGCTGCAAGGCGACGCCGATGGCCAACGCGCACTGCTGCCACCCTGGGACACGGCCACGGCACGGCGGCATCGTGCTGAATAGGCACGAGGAAATAACTCCCTTCCAAAAGCCCCAAAGCTGAAACACACGATGGAGGGTAACACACAAACAACACGCAGGTAAAGGACCGCGGAGAAACGCTGAGGTAATGGTAATGGTTGTGGTTACCATTGCATGGGAACTGAATCCAGCCAACGCCCAGGTCCTTGGCTCTGAAAACTGGGTAGCTCAGCGTTTAAACTGCCCGGGGGCTGGGACCGCACTCAAAAAGCCTTTAAAAATTGTACTCACTAGTAACAGAGCCTATAACGCTGCAATAACACGTGCCGCTCTGCACACTGTAATTTATGCTGCAATTGGCAGTAGTGAACCTGCGATAACAACACACCCCTTCAGCGTTTGGCCAGGAGAGGAGATGCCCTGGTAACAGGGATCTGTGCTTTTCACCCACGCAGCAAATGCCCAGCGCCTCGCCGTGCCTGGCGATGACCTGAGCGGGGACAAGGCTGCCACCAGGGGCGGCTCACTCTGCAGCTCCAGCTCCTGGGGTTACTGCCAGGATAAGCAAAGGAAACAAACAACAAAACTGTTGTTAAACTCCCGCTTTTCAGGAGGATTTTAAATTTCCAAGATGGTTGTTGCTTGTTTGTTAACTTGATGTTCTCCTCAACTACCTCCTCCCCTCGAGATGCCCTTCCGACGGAGCCACTAGTCAGACGTGAGCACAGACACGGGCTTTGGTCCTGCAGCGAGACATTTACCAGCTGTAAATGGCCCCAGCAGCAGCTAACGTCAGCTCCTTCCCTGCCAGGGACAGGGACAGGGCATCGCGTAGTTATTCCAGCACAACAGCCGACCGCCATGCCATGCCACTACCAAGAATTACTCATTTTACCACTACACAAAAGACCAAAGCCAGCCACAACATCATAGCTGTGTTAGATTTTACACCACGTTTTAACTGTGATTTCCTAACTGTTTTATGGCTGAAGCATAAGGATACTCAGCAATTAACTGTATCTAAGGAAGCAATATAACTTAGAATTCTTTGTTCTTATAAAACTGAACTATTTATTATTAGCAAATTTGTGTTAGCACATTTCGAGATCAAAGGCGCATCACTGAGCTGTGCACTTTACAATTAGATTGTTGTCTTTATATATCTCAAATAGTGAAAAAATACATGAGCACATACTAAGAAATCATGCAGCTTTCAGAATCAAAGCACGCATATACACTAATTTGAAGTAAAACATGAGTAAAAAATACAAAGGCAGCCTCCTTCCTCACTAGATAACAAACAAGACAACGCTAGGCTTTTACTCAATGTTGATAAGCTCAAATGCATTATTCTGATTAACGGTCAGAGACATTTGCTGTTAAACCATTAGAAAGTTTCCTACGGAGGGGGAATCTAGTCTAGGCACAAATCAGAAAATGACAAATATCTAAAAAAAACAATTGACTTAATACAATAAAAACAAACTGCCCAGCAACGTCCAACTCAACAAGGACATCACCTAAAGAAAACAGTGGCATTCAAATGTTCTTTGATATCACAATGTCTTTTGCAAGATGTCACATATCCCCTGATGGTTGGCCAGCTGGTTACCTTGACATCACAGCAAAAGCCAATGATTCACTAAAAATAGAGGCAAAATGCAATGGCAGGATGCTTGATTTTAATATTTCTCAGCATAACCTCAGCAGTGGAGCCTTAGGAATCTTGCCAGCTTGCCTTCCAAACGTGAGCACGGCTTACGTGCTGCAATTGTACCTTTACATTCCCAGTGGACCCCGGTTGAAACACTTGGGTTTGACCGAACAAACTTTACATGGGTCACAATCTCAGGACAAGCCTTTTGTCAGCAGGCAAGGCCTAATTAAATCCCAGCATATTGTCCCAACCTCAAATTCTATGTCCCTAGCGTCACTCTCCAAGCGTCCATCAGCTACTTGCCCTTTGCTGGACACTTTCTCTGGACATCTTCCTTTAAATTTACTCATGCACATGAACGCAGGACTTTGATTCAGTCTAACTGAGGTCTACAGAGCTTTCTGGGAAACTCTAATTGAAGCCAAAGGAGATCAAATGAACAAAAAAGCACAAGCCCTTTTTATCATCACTCTTCCCTTCTCATGCTTCTCCTCTGCTCAGCAGTCTGCAATGTCCCGCATAATTTTGGATGCATTCCTACAATAAGATTCATCTCCACCTTTGACTCATCTTCCAACCCACAGTAAGTGCTCTCTGTACCCGCTGGCACAAACACCTCGCTTCCCCAGTTGCAGGAAGTGCAAAAAAGAGATTAATCAAACTCCCTGGACCCTACAAACCCTTCCTCGTAAGAATGAGGCAAACTGACTCAGTCCAGAGAATTTACCTTGCATAAAATAAATAGATTTGGTTGTGCTAAATCAAGTATTAGTATTGCTTGTGCATCTCTGCTGTTAGTGTAGATGTAGATTTGCGGAACAGTTCATCAAATGAAGCAAGCGAAATCCTCCATGCTATGCATTTCGATCTGCAAACAAGCCGTGGCTCACGCTTCCCCTCTGCCATAGCCGCTGCCGAGTCCGATCCATCAGAGGAACGGCTGGCGAGTGTTAGTCGCTCCCCTCCTTCCCTCAGCTGTAAATCTCTCTGGTGAATGATGGGAGACTTCACAGCTAAAAGCACCAATTAGAAAATAGGGATGAAAACGTATACTAGTGCTGTTTACCCAAAACTGATTAAAGACTGGAACAAGTAGCTCCTTCATCATTTGTCCCAAGGGTGCAAATATATACACTGCTAAATGTTTGTTTTCACTTCTACCAGTAGATTAAAATAACACTGCTCATAGAAAGCACTTTAGGGAATATCCGTTCAGGTGCATGGGTTTGAATCTTCCACGATATACAGATATTATTTGAAGTTTATCTTTATTGAGTTTGAAATACGATACTGTAAAAGGAGGAAAAAAAAGTGGTAAAACTTCCATTAAATGAGTTACAGATGCAGGTGCTTTAACGTGAGATGGCAAAATTATGCAGTTATTCCGCTTTAACCTGCACTATGGCACTCCAAGAGAAAAAAGAAAATGGACCAAAATTCTATATGAAAAAGTCACCAAAGGAGACATGTATTCATGTCTCATGTAATTCATGTAATCATCCTGTATTATAATGCCTTTTAGGATATTTTGGTCTCCTTCACAACTCATGTATTTTAGCAGCTCTTTTGATTCCATCATACCCATTTTCAGCCTTCTAATCTCACTTGTACTTGTAAATCAGAATAGCTAGAATAACTTCATTGCAATTACAGTATAACTGGATGTAACTGACTACAACTATAGGATCTGGCTGTAGATTTCTTTTCCAATTATTTTTCTAATATACAACCTGCGATCTATTTGTGAGCTGTGAACCCATCCCTTACTATACACAACTGCAATTTATTATAACCGATACTGGACTTTGTTGTCACAGTTCCAATTTGCACTTCAGTATGGGTAAGAAACAGATCAAGGATGTCTTCTTCCCTGACCAGCATCTCAATTTTCTGGATTGTGAACCTGCCTTCAAAGAACTGAAGAACTCACCTACGTTGCACTGGCTTCAAGTAAAAATGGGCAAAGAGGAAATATTTCGGAATCACTGATCATTCTGAGAAGTGGGGAAAAAAATAAAACAGAACAAAAAAAAAAACCACCTAACTAAAATAAGTATTAACATACTCATGAACCAAAAAGTTGAAATATCTGTTTGGGGTTAAATATATATTTTTCTCTCTTGGCAATGTTAAAACTTATACCTATCAATGTAATACAGAAAGTTTTCAGAAGAAAATGGCAATGAAAAAGAATTCCGAACAAGATGTCAACAAGTCTAAGAAAAATAATATATTTTTAAAGCCTCTGTCTGCTGTATAAGTCAAAATGAATGTGTATTTTTCAAGTCTTGCTGGGATTAAATTTTTATCTCAGTTGAAAACATTCTGTACAAAAACATTATCCAGTCCCAACTTGAAATATTAGAACAAATGCCAACAAAATGTTCTACCCAAATCCCAATTTTATTATCCTCCTTTAACTTCATTCTTCCTCCCTGATATCCTTAGGAATTTCATTTCCATCCATTTAAATGGCTGAATCGTAGCTCCTTGAAAAATGGCAACAGTCCACCCTGTTTGGCCTGCTCGTAGAAATAAGTCCTAAAAAATTACCACCCAAAGTTCCTTCTAAATAAAAATTGTGTTCTCAACCCAGCGAGCTGCAGCAATCCCATGCCAAGGCTCTGCCTGCGTTCAGAAACATGGCGAGCACGGGACTAAAGCCACGGAGCGAAACTGCCGGCGCTGAGCCTCGTGCACGCAGCGCCCCGCAGCGCCGGTGCCGTGGACTTAAGGGGGGGCTGCAGCACGCTTCTGTCCAGCTCCGCCCGGCAGGAGCCCAGCTGGGCTTTGCACCACGACACCAAGCAAAGCAGGGAAGGACGGGAAGGGGACTTCAGAGGTACGGTCTTGATCCAAAGCGAGATGTGTGCAGGTGGCACTGCGAGCAGTGGCAAACTGCCACCAGGATCTCTATTTCTGGATCAAAGTCACAGCTTCCTTTTCAGCCAACGTATCTTAGGATTGCGGGTTTGCCGGCAGGGCCGTGCGCGAGAAGGCAGCAGCAGGGAAGGAGCATGCCAGGCTGGGGCTTCCTCCTCGCAAGGTGTCAGCAGCTGCCGAGTTCACAAAACCAAACCCAAGCGGTTACTTGGAAAACAAGGAAACCTAAAGGTGCCCAACAGCTGAAGGAAAAAAAACTGAGAAAAGCTCAAATAAAATGTATTCATTTTGGTTCTTGCATAAGTGAAGTGGAGAGAAGGCAGTTCTGGTGCGCCAGGAAACACAAGTTCATCTTCATTGCTGCAGCAAATGCAAACTGTTATTAAACACCTTCGGAAGTTCGCTGGGAAGTGGCGGACCCCCAGAAAACGAAGCTGTTAACTTCCAGCAGCCCCGGCCCCGCAGCTCCGCACCAACCCGCTCATGCGGAGGCTGCTGGGGACCGACCTACGCTCACTCGGTTCAGGTGTCACGCACAGGCCTCACTCCGGATCTTCAAACATCAGTCCTCTGCCCCCTGGACATTAAAGCAGCAGCACTCACTAAAAACGCCTTAAAAAAGAAATTTAGCAAGGCCAGAAAGGAAAGCAGATGCGTCTTTCAGCCACTACTGAGTTAATCTTGGGTTTCAAAGCACCATTTAAGCTGTCTGGGGGAAATAATTGAGTGGAAATCTGTTTTAAGTACTGTGCTTTGATTTTATCTAGGAATACAGATAATCGATCTCTGGCCCGAAAGCTGTGGATTACAAAGTGTACCAGAGCAAATGGGAATTTTATTGGCTCAGAAGCACACACGAAGGGACAAGCGTGCGGGTGACCTTGCGGGCCGGGATCGCCGTGAGGGAGGATGGAGAGCAGGCGCAGCTCCTTAACAGCCAGCACCCCCTCCCGGAGGGGCCGCAGCCGCCGACAGGAGGCCCCGGTGGCCCAGGAGGCACCCGGAGCGGCGGCGGCCGACTCGCGGAGGAAGGCTCGGTGACACTGAATGTGGTGCTGGCAGCTGCCTGGCTGCCAGACCCAGGGCCGAGTCCTCTGTTCATCCCCGGAGCGTGCGGCTCATGGGCGGCCGCGAGGCCGAGGCTTTCCTGCTGCTTCCTCTGAATCGCTCAGCCCCCTGACAAACCCTTTCTTCCCAAAAGCACGTAGCTGCCTGTGCATTTCCCACTCTGATTTCAAACTAGCAGCTCAAGAAGCAGACAAAAGTAGTTCTTCACGTGTAAAGGAGACAAGACTCTTCTCCAATTATGCTCTTGGATTTTCACCAGTACCTTCAGATCCAGACCTGGACGGCATTTGGACAATGCTCTCAGACATATGGTTGGATTTTTGTGTCCTGCATGGAGCCAGGAGCTGGACTCGATGGTCCTTGTGGTTCCCTTCCAACTTGAGATATTCTATGATTCAGAAAATATGAAAGCGATGCCCTGAAACACCAGAGCTGGCAGACATGGCTTGAACAAAGCGGGGAAGTGAACACGCAGTAGCTGGTCGGGTGGTGCTGATGCTCTTTAAACTATGACAAGCTCCCATCTTTGTCACCTGCACGTTGTGCAAACACTCCGTGCATGCTTCTTGACACTGGTTGTTCAAAGCAGAAAACAAAACAACTAAGTGTCTCTTAGAAAACAGATTGTCTCTTCAAAGCTTTCTCATGTCGTTTTACCGTGGGAAGGGAGAAGTGACAAGGCGTGCAACGAAACATCGAGTTTCCGCTGTAAGCATCCTTCCCGCAGTACACGCTGGATTCTCACTACACTGCAACGACCAAGCGAAAGATCCCACCGTGAAGAGCACCAGGCAAGTATGTGACAGAAGCGGGAGTGCTGTCACCGACCAGTGTGGAGAGCACACGTGCCACCAGCACGCTACATACAGGACATCGCTGGGGGACTTGGTGAGACGCCTTTCCAAAACACCTGGGGCTGCCCGGCACCGCAGGCAGGGAGGCCATCGCCTCCTCCAGTTCTGCCCACTGACGTCCCCCGGCTCTGAAGGAGGGACACCAGCGCTGCAAGGCTGCACGAGGCCGGAGGGCGCGAGTGCTTCTGTAAGCAGACCTGTACAAGACAGACTTCATCTCATCACAATGCTCTTGTGTCCCAAGCAAAGTACGTCTGAACACTCACATGTCCATGCGTAATTCTGGGTAATCCCATTCCTCTGTTCCTGCTCTCCCTTCCACTAAAGCCAGCTCCAAGGGTGCTGACATAGAAGCCAGGGAGCCTGTTTCCCACTGACGAGCCGATGCGGCATACCCGCTTTCATTCATGCCTTCTGCTCTTCCCCAGGTGCTGGTTGCACCATGTACTGCAGTTTGTGCAGGAAGCTCCTTCCCTCGCTCAGCGAAGGGCACGCAGCGAAACCACAACCAGCTCTGGGGACTGCTTTCTGCCACGGACAGCTGTACTCCATTTACACACACTGGGGCATATGACAAACTATTTGCGAACTTTAAATATTCAAATCTTTCTAATATTAAAAATGCTTTTGAAAACCTTTCCCCTCCTCCAAAAATCTCTAAGCCACTTTTTTTTTTTTAATATGAAATAGCTTTTTCCTTGCTTTTCAGTGTAATACAATATGTTATTCAGGAGCCAAAGAGTTGTCAGTTTTTATGTTATGATAATCTTCTCAAGCATCCAATTTTATTCCGCTTTTTTCCCTTCTTGCTGTCACTCACATTCTAGTCTTTCACAAAAGAGAATGTCTGAATACATTAATTACAACTTGTTAGACCTCCATATAGTTAATGCTATTGAGGAAACCAAATCACTTGGAAAATAACTAAAGAGAAACAGTTGCTGGTATTGCAGAATTTTTATGCAGCGCACTTCAAAGCTGGAGCTTTGCAAGACAACAAAAATGATTATTACAGAGAATGAGAAAATCAAATACAACTTGGTCCTCTAGCCTCGGAATGTTTTCTGAACGCATTACAATATATATTTTCTATCCCGAACAGAGCAGTTGAACTCTTTTCACACATTACCTTCTGTTATGGTGTAATTACAAATGCCAGCTCTGAAATTGCAGTATAAAAACTTTCTGAAGCTAGGAGAAGATCCAATGCTAAGTCCCCACTCACACAAACATCACCATTGCCACGGACGGTTCTGTCAATGTGAATATAAGGCAATTCTGTTGGGTCTGAGAAAACCAACAAGCTACCCCGCGATTAGTGAAGGGAGGTATTCACATGGCCACCCTCAGTAACACTCATCAGCTGGATTCCTATGGCTCTGCAGAGTAATAGAGCTAGATTTTAACCATAACAATCACACTTAGAGTTAAGTATACTATTATTTTTGTAAATGAAGACTATTTTTGTAACCTGTGACCCTAAAAGTAACAGCAATAATTTGGATCGTTGTTCAGAGCAAGATACTTGAAAAAGAAAAAAAGTGACCGCCCGTCAGATTTTCCCGGCAGCAGAAACTAGCTAGCACCAAGGTTTACATGTGGCTCACCTAGAGGCAGCTCTGCAGAAGTTCCTGCAAGAACATCTTTAAGACTGTGCTGCTAATAAACGCGATTCCACTGAACAAAGAAAACATTATTAGGATTATGCAAAATCCTTACACACAGAAGTAGGCAAATGCTTCCCAAATCTAAGCTCTGTTATCTTTCTCGTTAAAGGCACTTAATTATTCTTACATTTAAATGAATAGCCACTGTCATGTATTAGATCATATTAGTACTGGGAAAAGACAATGAAATCTCTAGTTTTGAAGAAGTTACCTAAAAAAGCAATTCAAAAATAAAAACACCTTTGGATTATGTTGAGCAACAATCTAGTCCACTCTTTCCCAAAGGGAAGGCTTTGAGAGTTGGCGCTGCTGAAGATCCACCAAAAGAATCCAGAAAAATCAATACTCATGCACTGCTATTTCATCACTATTTCTAACATTTAACTTTTCATGGCAATGTCATTGATGCAAGAAATTTTTGAGTCATGTATAGCCTTTACTAACCCTACAGCTTTTGCAAAATCTAAGAATAAGGTTAAAATACATGTGGCTGCATCCATGCTGCAAAAGCTAGCAACACAGTGAGAGCATCCCCAGGACCTCGCAGGACGGCCCATCTCCCCAGGGAACGGCAGCCTGATGCCCAAACCTCACTGTTTGCCACAGGGGAAATGAACGATTTCTGCATCGGGGCTCTATCTCCACAAGTCGCACACAGATTTTCATCTTAGAATTGATACGCTAGAAAATGAATGCAGTCATTTCTTTAAATGCCTGCAAGTCAGGACTCATCACACAAACCTCTCCTACTGCTTTCCTTCTCATTTTGAAAACAACAGGCAAAAGTTGAGTTCATGGCTTTCTTCACACATAAGGTTTCCACACCACTTGATGCAGAAATTGCTAGCTTCAACGCACACAAAAAACTTTTCTTGAGGACCATGTTTGGGTTTCTCTTCATTAGCGTCCCAAGGGGAAAAAGGAGAATGTCTGTAAGTGCTCAAGCTCAATTTGTTCTTCGCAGCAAAATATCTGAGAAGACTTAGGAAGAAATTCAGCATGCATTCCTTGCCCTTAGACGAGAACAATTCAAGACACTGGAGTCTTCTATTTTGAGAAGTACCTTTGAAATCCACAGAACCAAGTTCTAACAAACAACAAAAAGGGCTGATCGCTTCTTTTCACAAGCGAGGTGTAACTGGTTTCAGACACGAACGCCTGCTGGGGCAGCCATAATCGCTTGCGGCCCCCGGGCTCTGAGCCCAAGCTCCGGTCACACTACAGTGACCTGAGGGGCCCCAGGCGCCCATCCCAGGTCACAGCCTCTGTGGGGTGCCCCTGGGGGGAGCAGGCACACCCCGAGTTGTGCGATTTGCACGCAGAGGGCGAGGGCAGACAGCCTGAACTGCAGCAGCGCGAATTGTCAGAGCTTATCTCAGCTTCAGGAAGCCCACCTCTCCCCGAGTATCTGGTAACCGCGCAGCCGTCTGTCGTGCAGCGCTCGACCTGGCTGATGCGGATCTGACGTACGGAGCCCTCTGCCCACGCGTGGTTCACATCTCCCTCCTTTTTGCTGCGAGGCAGGAGTGAACAACAGCAAGACCGAGGGAGGACGCCGACATGGAACACCCATTCAAGTGGGTGTGCTGCACTGGTGGGACCGGTGGTGCTGGTGAGAGACGGGCCTGTGGGATGGACGCTGTGCCCCGTGGCGCTCCATGCAGCACGGGTGATCCTGGTCCTTCTCCAGCATCTCCTCTGGACACACGTTCTCAGCGTGGGCCCTTGGGACTGAACCAATGCAACAGTGCGGAGACAGCCGTAATGTCCTCCCACCAGCGCGCCCTGAGGTGACAGCGTGTTCCCTCGTCAGCTCTGCCAGCCGTAGCGCTGCTATACTTAGGCTTCCCGCTTTCTTCCTCACTGCTGTTTCTATTAAAGTGCAGCTACCTCAGGGTGATGAGAAGCAAAGGCAGAATAACAATGAGGCGGAGAGCAAACAGCTTCTCAAAATCCAGCTAGACCTGGGAGGTCCTTCACGCAGTTAATATTGTGTAAGAACAAGGGCACAACTAGATTCAAAGCTGAAAGTCTTCACTGAGTAACTTAAAAGCCAAAAACTTGCCTAAAGTCACCCAACGGGTCAATGAGACAGCTGGGAGAAGCACTCAACTCTCTGTTAAGAAAAATTACTTAATATGAATGTGCAAAAAGGTTAACTGTATCCTAGACCAGATTTATCCGAAACATTAACAGCAGCAAGAATTAAACAAGGAACAGTATTCTCCATTACTATTGTCCAATTCTTCACCGTGATCAAAAGCACTGTTCTTAGTGATATGGGGGGGAATACCGAGTAAATTGGCATCAAAATGGATTGCCCAATTTAACTGAACAGATGTCAAATAGCCATTAGCATTACAATGATTAGTAAACTCAAATTACGTGTTATGGGTTTAGAGCCTTAGATTAAGTGTTAACCTGTCTTAATTAAATTGCATCTCAGTAATTGATTTCACAGTGCTGAACTGTAAATAACAAATTGCAGATCTGTTTTTTGTTTTGTTTGTTCGCTCGTTTGTTTTAATCTAGCAGCACACCTCCTGGTCTGCATTCTTTTGATGGGGCTTGCTCACCCTGCTTCTGCTACTTAAACACGTAACTTCCTCTGACCTTTACAAGCCCATTTTATCACTGCTGCTGTTTTTCTTGAACTGATAGAAGCTACAGCTGCTTAGCTGTAGGGCGGACAGAGGCTGTGCAGGGCGCAGGTCCGCTCACACAAACGCGGTCTGTACAGCCACGTAGCCATGGAGGGTGCACCGCACGCTGGGACCTGGGCCAGCCAACCAGCCCATGGCGAAGTAATAATCACATCATACGGCCTTCCCCTAGGTGTTCCTACCGAGTGTAACAACCTGCATTTAAATAGAACAACACAACTATAACAGTTTAATTTTCTTTTGACTACATTGTTCAATACAAACAAATACACTCAATAACAGCAATCAGTAGAAGCAAACACTGATCGACATCTCAATGCAAATTCAGGTTCTTCCTTAAGTACGGGATGTATGATCTTTGTGTCAATTACATCCTTCCAAAATAAGGATCAAGAGCAAAATCAGAAGCTTGGGGCTAGATGGCAAGGAGGGACAACTAGGAGCAGCAGCATGAACTGCTCTCAGCCTGGAGCTCAAATACATAGCTGGAGACTATCAGGGAACCACCTGCCCTCCATCAGGAGGGAAACAGGAAATTAGGGCGGAAAGTAAGGCAAAATGAAAAAAGTTTAGGAGCTACGATGAATAAGAGGTCTTGGGAAGCTAAAGCACAAATAGGAATTAAGCAATAGTTGAGCTGCTGAAAGTCGAGGTGGTGAAGCAGCATTACACCAAAGACCTTTAAGAGTTACCTTCATCACTTCTGCACGAGTGATAGTCACGATAGCGACTCAAAGGAAAGGAAGGCCTGTCTGCCTTCTGGAGCAACTTGAGGAACCGGGGCCAAGGAGACCTTCCTGAAAGAGAAGCAGACTTGTTTGTTCATCTGATGCTCACCTTATTCTGTCTTCCCCTTTCCTTAATTATGCAGCCCTAAGCGTCTGAGCTTAAAACATGACACGAGGCTGTGCTGCAGATGACCATAAGGATGAATGGCCCAGAAAAGGCTGGAAATGAAAAACTACCGTATGAAGCACGCAGCACAGAGGTGTAACTGGATGCTGCAGACGCCCTGATCTACCTCTGCTTGCAGCCTTCATGTCGCTCCTTTAGGCTGGTGGTGCAGGTGCCACACTGGTGGTATAGGTGGTCATAACTTAGAGCTGGAAATTCAGGGATTCCAGAAACAGTTTTAAGCTACACATCAAATTTCAGGTTAGAACGAAAAAAAAAAGATGAAAAAACATCAAGCAGCCCTTAAGTCCCTTGTCCAGCTATTTTCTTAAACCTGTAACTGCATTTCTGAGGGATCTGCATTGCCAAACGAATTGCTTTGCTCATTACAGAGCTTACAACTGTGTCTCATAACCATGAGGACCTGGCATCTGCATTCATAATTGCTTGACCAAACATGATTAAGACAGATTGGACTGATTTGCTCTAATGCGACTATTAACCCTTCACACACCCTTTACATACCATGTAAAGTGCCACAAATGCAATCATTTGACCATGACTCAGAGGGCTTCACAGACATAACCCAAAACTGGCAAGCTGTAGCACTGTAAAGATGACGACCCTGACAAGTACCTTTTGTCTTTGAAAGATTACAGCTGCTGCACAATTAATTAACTTTCTGTAGGGTTACAAATCCAAACAGCAAAGTCAGCTTGACCGTTACGGTCCAGCACGTAATCTTCTTTCAGTACGGTCACTTCCATACGTCACCCCGCATTCGTCGCAGAAACGCCAGATAGCGCCAGTCGATCTCAGCTCACCGCAAGAAGCGCTGCGCAGCTGTGGAGGAAGCGGTGCGAAGCTGCTTGGAGCCGTTTTTTGCACGAACCTGGCCTTGAGATGGCCTTCATCGCACCGGCTGGAGCAGGGTGAATTAGGGAAGCTGAAGGACCAACTCCACGCCAGCTGTGGACAGTACCTGAAGATGGCTGGCGGACGAGCGCCGCCCAGCCACGCACCCTCAGCCCTGGAACAAGGCAAGGCAGCCGCGAGGCCCGACCGCAGCAGCCTGCACGGAGAGGGGCTGCGGCCGCGCCAGGAAGGGGAACAAGTGGAGAGGTGCCCAAGTACAGGTTCAGGACAAAATCTGGCAATTAATGGTAACTAAGGAAATAAAATCAAACAAGGAAACCTTCTATGATGTCTCCTTTGGACCTGCACCATGCTTTGAGTAGTGTGCCTAATTAAACCCCTCGTTCAGTAGGGAAGGGCCCAGAAGCGAAGCTGTGCCTACGGCAGCCCGGTACAAAGCAGCCACGGGCGAGGTGCTGGAAGGTTTGTTTGCAAGACGTGCACAAAGTCCCTTCCCCTGAGCACTGGCGGCCGTTCTGCAGACCTCTCCAGGCTGCCATCAGGACCACATTCCCGCCACTTACTCGGGCCACGTGGCCATTTGGGATCCTTCCTGCAGCCTTCTCCTGAAGGTTCTCTCTTCCACTCGCTTTTGCTGACTCACTAACCAGCAAAGCCCCTCAGCCCCCCAAGGGCACTGTACTTTGCTTCAGACCAAGCTGCATTTTGGTGAATGTTTACCTGATCTCCACTTTTTTTCCTCCAGAGAAGCTGTCTGTCCTAGTGCAGTTTAATGCAATCCATAATGAGGGGTTGGAAAATTGGTTAAAACGTTTTTATACTGTCTGCCTGACATAAGTATTTGTGATATCCATTTATGCACATAAACCCTTCTACTTCTAACCAAACCACTCTTAAAAGCAGCTTTCAACCAAAGCACAAGCTGAAAGATGTACTTTAGGAAGGAAACTCCTCTATACAGGAAATACATTTTTGTTGGGAGGATTATGGCACTTTGAAAATATCACATATACCTACATTTGGCATGTAACTTAGCAAGAACTCACGTTGCTAAGTTTTATTTCTGGAAAAAGGATTCTTATAATGAGCGGTGTCAAGCAGCCTTAGCGAGGGGTAATGCTCTCAGAGCTGCCATCTAATCTCTGCGATAACACACACATGCACTGAGTGTAGTAACTATTACTTAGAACAAGTCTAATTATTCATATGCTATTAGGGTTCCTTCTCCCTGCAACATAAGACTCAAAGTAAGCCTCAGAACCTCATTTTTCTGCACTTGCAAATAGCAGGAGCAGAATCTAGCAAATTATTCCAAAAAGCCCCTCTGTGGAAGCGGCAGTGCAAGCAAACCTCCATTAGCAGACCTTGAACCACCTTCTCCTGATAATACAAGAGAGTAGAAAGTACCTCCTGTCACAAACTGTTACGGAAAGCAAGTCATCATTTTCTTTTCTCTTTTTTTTTTCCCTTAAATGATTTACTCCATTATTCCAAATCTTTCCGTTTTTTCCCTTGAGCTTGTACAGAACTCCTCACCGGTGTCATACTGTCAGCAGTTGCCTATCGCACACCACCACAAGGACTCGCACAGGAGACAAATCAGCCATCGAGCAGGGCAGGTCAGAATACTACACGAAGATGTCGCAGGGATCCCGTCGCTGCAGACCAGAACCGAGCACCCAGCTTGCTGCCTGGACACTAGAGTTCGTTACTAGAGTTCGTCAGCAACTCTATCGGGGCAAATACTGGGGGGAAAAGCAAAAGTCACCAACTTCCCTCTTCTCGCAGTTATGCGATGGAGCCCGGTGGCTGATAGCTTTCCCTTTTTTATTTCATGTTGCTTTTACAACCGAGCTTCCAAGGAAGCTGCAGGTTTCCAGAGACCAGTTGCCCTCCCGATGCCGAGCCATAACAAGTACATTCATTTTTAACGTTTTTCCGTCAGGCAGCCATTACAGGCAGGTAATCCCGTTTTAGAGAATGGGCTGAAAGTGCCTCCCTCCGTATGCACGGGAAAAGCGTGCCTAAGTGTCCCGCGGCTCTCCCGGCAGGAGCCTCACACAGAGGACCAGTGAAAAGCCAGGGAGGTAGCTGCTGAGAAAGGGCTGCCTGGTATTTTGAGATTACACCCTGCAGCGAGCTACTCAGCTTTGGGAATACTGGGGCTTATCTATTTGCTTACAGTTGTAGAGCCCTGTTTTTGCCTTGTCATATTACTGTAAGCATGATTAATAACTGTAAAGAATAAGCAACCAGCAATCTACTACAGAAGAAAACACAGATCTTTGACTCTGACTACCATTAGGCTGCTGGACTGCGACAGCTTCTATCCTGCAGGTTATTTCTAGGATGTTTCTCCTGGATCCCATCCGAAATCCCATTTTATATACTTCCAGTAGAATCAATCCTCATACCCCTTGGCCCCAATATGTAAAACAAGTATGTACAGCTCGCTCAGTAATGGCACATAACTACTGACAGTGACTCCCATTACATGGTTAAGTGACATACAAAGTGATGTGAATTTCTGTTTTAATAGACTTCCCCTGTCTAATGTCCATGTTCATAAAATATTTAAATGTCACTTTCACTGTGCTGGTACTGCAGCTAAGCAAAAGACACGCACACAGAGGAGACGACCATGCCCACGTCCCAGTACTGCTGATTAGAACCACCAAGTTTACGTCCCCTAATCCACCTCGGATCATTAAGCGACCATAACTTGCTTAGCTCAAAGAACTTAGCTCTTGACCTTTGTTCTCAATAGTGAAAATTTAGAAGCTACTGAGTGAGAACAAGCACACTGCGTACAGGCTTCCCGAGCGTGGATGAAGATTTTATTAGGTCTGAGGTGGCAAAGCCTGGTTATTTATACTCTCTGCTCAGCTCCTCTTCGCAATTAGAATTCTTCCCTAGCATGAATGTCTTTATCATTTTGCATTTCCCAACTGAGTACATGCTCATCACACAGCTCTGCTTTGTTTATTCTGCTCTGAATTTTCGTACCATTATATTTTGTCCCACAATACACATTTCCTGTTGTTTCTAATGAGTAAATGTGGAATACAGCTTCTTGTAGAACAAACAAGGGCTTATCCTCAGGTGGTGTGAGGCTAAAAATCAGTGACTACACCCATTTATACCCAGTGACAATCTAGCAGATAATGCTGCAATGCCTTATTCATCATGGGTCTGATTCAGAGACCATCAAAGTTGACTGTGAGTCTCTTGAGTACTTACAGGATGCATATCCACTAGTTACAGTTTCAGCAGAAGGCTCAAGACAGCAGAAAACTAATTGGGGAGCTGCCTGGGACAGTATAAAGCTTGATAACATGCCTTGGATTAGACATCGCAAGATCCAGAGGACAGTTTAATTGAAAACAAAATTGGCAGGAAACCTACAGCAAGGCTAGTGGACTGCGACAACGTGTGGAAGCGCACAGCCATCTCCAGCACCCCCCCGCTCCCGGCCCAGTTCCCAGCAAAACAGAGCCCTCTGCCAAGCAAAGAGCGACGAGCTAGAAATGCTGGTAACCCTGTACAGCAAAGCTCGACGGAATTTCCGAGCTTGCACAGCGACCCGGTGCTGGACATGCGAGGGCAGGCACGCCGACGGGGATGCCTGCGAGAGGCGCTGGTGGCCGGGCCCCCGCCGCCCACGGGGAAGGCCCGAAGTCGGCACAGCATGGGAAGCGGAGCCAGGGGTCCACCAGAGGGAACAGGATGGGAACCTTCCTACCCGCGTCCCGGGAGCGCTGAACGCGAAGTGATGCTGAAGAGCACGTCATTGCGGAGCGCAGCACCCCTCCTCTCGTCCCTCAGCAGCGCACGTCCCCGCCGGCCCTCCAGGAGGGCCACCAAGGTGGGCACACTTTCCAGCCCCCCACAGCCCAACCTGCAAGCACCTCAGGTTCCGTGGAGAACTCAGAAATGAAACGTGCAATATGAACTGTGTCAAACTATTCATTTCTGTAAACAGCAGTGCGAAGCTACCGAGAAACCGTGCGCTCTACCAGTGCCTGCGCAGCGAAGGACGGCAGCTGGAGAGTGTATGTTTGAAATGACTGAAAAGGCATTTCAACCCATGGATCACTTTGCTTTTGTTTACACTTCCACATCAATCATTTACAATGGGTTATTTACCTGCTATTATATATGCAGATGTGGTGGATTAGGAGTATCATAAAGTTAAACCTCCACAGATTAAACACTTTTGATTGTGTGAGTTTGCATCTGTTTGTTTTTAATTAGGAATCTAGATTGTTAATGCATAATATCCTGTTGCTATCCCCCCACAGAACAATAAGCGAAGTCTTCGTGCTATGACTAAGCATTTGGAACACCATGCAGACTACAACTTGACATCTGAGCGCGTTCAAATCAAACCCGGATGTTCTTACTTGCACTTATTTTACATCTATTATTCAGTCAAACTCCCACTGCAATCAATAATTGGTTTCATTTAAGGAGAAAAAGAAAACCAGTAGTGCTATCATCCATTCCCGTATTTTCTTTCATCTCGGCAGACCTCACTAAAATTTACAATCTTCCCACTGCTGTGCTGATGTCCCTGTAGCAATTCACACCAGCCAGAAGGGGCTGCAAGGCTGACTACAGTCCATGATTAAATCCAAAGGCTGGCATTCTAACCTTGCTTTGAATCGGTGGAAGTGACTATGTAGTTATAAGGCAATAGTCTACAAGGTTTATTAATTCTAGTAAAATTCTAGAGTTTCTTTCTCTGGAAAGAAAAGCCAGCCGTGTTTTCACCAAAAATGCCCCAGCTCCAGAACACTGCCTGCAGTCAGGCACTGACCTAGGAATCGCCCATGAGAGCGACACAGCAGGCAGCGCTGACACGGACATCAGGCACACACACTGATCGACTTCAGCCATTTCTGAGCACAGCCTAGTTCAGTACAGTTTGACCACCATCATCTCTTCTCTTAACCAAATCCAACCATAGAATCCCTTTGTTTCCTGCAAAACAAGCGTCCGTCTCAAAGCAGCAAGGCTGAGAGGTGCTATCACTGATCCCCGGGCCGTTGCGGGCCAGCCCAGGCACCACAGAAGCCAGGCCTCTCCGGCCCGGGACCCGCTGCCCAAGGCACGCCGGCCGAAGCCTCAGCAGAGCAGGCTCAGCGCCGGCCGCCAGCCTCCTGCTCCTCGCCCGCGCTCGGCAGGCAGGCAGTGCCCGCGCACGGGGCTTCTTTTTGGTTATCGTTACTTCTTTGGCTAAGTTCCCCGCAGCTTACTGGCACACCTCTTTACAAGCTATCCTGCTTCTGAATACACTGTTTTGTGGCAGAAGTTACAATCCACCAGCTCTAGGGCTTCCAGCATGGCCAAGGACAAGCAGTCCACCTGGTCAGGCCCCTTGTGCCCAGCCAGGGGCCAAGCTGGAGAGGACACCAGCGAGGAAGGCTGCTCGCAGCCCGCGGCACGAAGGAGCCTGCCCGTGCCCGGCGGTGCCAACCTGGTGCGATCGCAGCAGCGAAGCGAGCGCCAGCACAGCGGGATGAGGTCGGAGGTTTGGCGCGGGGCACGACACCTTTCCGGCAGCCAGCACAGGTCTCATCTGCACCCACGCTGACATCGCCACCTGCAAACTGCTCTGCACTCCATCATAAGTCATCAGTTAGGACACTGCACATTTGTAATTAGCTCTTCTGTTTCCACAGAGAAATTCCTACAGAAATTGGTGAGTTAAAGAAAGGTAAAAAATAACTCATTGGGAGGTTGGGTTTTTTTTTTTTTTTTGAGTCATTATATGACAGAGACAATAAAAGAATGAAGAATCTGACAGATTAAACAGTTCTTGAGGAGACATGTCAGCTTCAATAATTTTAAAGCATTAGAACTGTCAAGCTTTCAAAATAGGAAAGATTGTATCTTTAGAAAACAAGGTTCTACTAATTGGCATGCATGAAAATCTAAACTGAGGCTAAAACTAAGTGATTAAAGGTTTCTTCTGATTATGGATATTTGAAAGCAATTCCTTGTATAAAGTTGGGTCTCCTGCTCTGGAAGAAAGTCAGTCCTGGCTGTTCCTCTAAGGCATGGGCACAAGATTAGCAGTTAGGCCAGGGAGGGCTGGCTTCGTGGGTTTCTCCTATACCCGACTGAATGTTTTAGGGGGCTGGGGGAAGGAATATGTTTAGCATATTCTCTCTCTCATACACACACACAGTATATATATAGTCTATAATTACCAATCTGTTGGGGAATACTTGAGCCCACTACAGCTGCCCCACATACTTTCAAGAAAACTAATCAAATCCGAAAAGATGGCTTCAGCAGCTGGTGAAGTTCCCTGGTGGTGTCCCCCGTTTTGTACACATCTTTGTGTATGTAACAGATAGAAATACCTATCCTGTGAGAATGGGTCTTAACTCTGGGACAGAGACGACTTTCTCTGATAACCTCCCACATTTTTGAGGAGATCTCAAAGCATTCTGACATATTGTAATTTAGCTAAAAAGTACTAGTGAAACCACTGGCAAAATTAATTGTTTCTATGAGCAAAGTGAGGGAAATACCAGCTTGGACTAAAACCACCCGTGTTCCGCAGCCTGAGACAAATATAATATCTGATATCAGAATAATCCATAAAAGCTCAAATTCTGTTTGCTTACTCCAATGTAAGTAGGAAATCATTCCAGTAACTTTCCCCACGTAAGTCCTGATTTGCACTGACACACTTCATGCATGTACTATCACATCTTTTCCTTAAATAAGCTTTGAACCCTAATTTCTATTGTAGAGCTTTATTCACTGGATTTACGTTACAGTTGCATTCCACCAATTTCATATCACTAACTCCACAGCAATCAGGTTCATAACCCAGAGTATATTAAATCTCAAATCTGAACATATATAGTCAAACACAAAGCGACTCAGATGGCTCCAAAATAGGAAGACCCGAGTAATAAAAATCCAAAGTGGCTTTCTCAGAGATGCCATTTCTCCCAGAATAACACCACCAGGTCAACAGACTGCTAAGAGTAATTTCATTTGTCACTTCTGTACCTACCAAACTTGGCTTTCATGGAGAAGTGCTTTTTACAATGCATGTCAGGCTTTATTAATCTGATTTTCCTGTTCCTCTCCAAAGATATTTAATGCTTTAGTAATGATCAATATACTTGCTCTGATGATAAACAAAGACAAATGAGGCTGTGCAGTCTGGATGGTATTTGTAATTACCACCTCTGTAGGCATTCAATTACATCTGATGAAAGGGTGGCAGAGTTGCCTCGTCTCTCTGACAGAGATGCATTTATACTGGATACTTGGCATGCAGCTGTCAGCGTGCTAATTTCCTCCACCACATTCAGTTCACTATTGCCGGCACAGCCCAGTGTGTCTGTGCTAAACAGAAATGCCACGGCAGCCCTTCTCGGGCAATTTCAGAGGACGTAGTTCAGAGGCTCATCGTGCTGCCACCAACCAGGGCTTCCTTCAGGCAGCCTGCCTTTCCTGCGGCCCCATCAGCTCGACTCAGCCTGCAGTGGAGGCGGGCTGTGGCTGTGCTGGTTTGCTTCATTCCCAGCACTTTCCCTAGGGGCTGGACAGCCTAGCGAAGTGCACGGTCCTTTGGACTGCACCGTCCTTCCCGCTCTGCGAAGGCGCCTGGACCTGGCCGGGGAAGTGCCAGGTACTACAGTCCCACCAGCACTGCGAGCTCCGCACCCTTGCTGCAGAACCACTGGAACGAGACTGGAATGGGACTCAGAAGACTGTAGCTTCTCCAGAGAAAATAAGACAGAGCCATGCCTCCGCCATATTAATGATATCTGAAAGGTAGAGCAAATACTCCCATTCACCTTACCCTTGAGAAACCTCCTACTCCTCTCATTTGCATGGAAGTGCCCTGTTGTTTCTCTCACAGCCACAGCATCCTGAAAGCATTCAGTCAAACCAAGATACCTCAAGGTATCTGCATAATGACACTTTTCCATACTCCTTCTCCATGAAAGAAGTCTTGTTCCATAAAAAGTAATAGCAATATATTAAAGTACAATTTACAGTCTGCTTTCCAGTTGACTGGGGCCTTTTGGGAACAATTTTCATTCCATATTACCCAAGGTCATTAAATAAACCCTATAAATTGCACAGAATTGTTACAATCTTGGTTTATAAGTTTCTTAAGTATGGCTTACCTTTCACTGATGTCAGCTGTTCATAAAAATACAATGCAAAAAATAAACGTGCATATTGTTTTCCCACATATCTTCTGGATTGTAGAATACTTATTTGAAAATAATTCAAAAAGGAAATCTGATGTTCAAGAGTGAAAAAGCGTACAGTTTTGTTCCAGCTGAACTTCTGCAGAAAGAATACGCCTTATCCTTTCCAAATTTGTCCTGAATATCCGAGTAAAGCAGGTATTCAGCTGCAGGGACACAGCTGTCTCAGAAGTGAACCTGCTCCCCCCGGCTCTTCCCCATCCACAATCACTGCCCAGGGCCGTGAGCGTGAACTGCACCCGCGCCATGCGGGCCCACCGCCACCAGCTCGCCATTACCAGCAGTTTTGACCTTTGCTACCCCTATCAGAAGGGAAAAATCCCTCCTTTGCCATTTCTGGTTGCTTTGAAGGAAAAGGCCCTTACTTGCTACATACACCAGTGCACATTGATTATTTCACGTGCTGCAGAAAACATTAATGAATTTACTGTATTTGTCCGTTAGTACTTTCCCTCTCAGCAATATACATACAACAAAGATAATTTGGGTTGTTACAGTCTGATACTAATGTATAATTCAGACAGTTGAGATTTCTTTCAGCTACTGTACGTTCAACCATTTGAAGTGTTAAGCTTATTTGTGTTTTCATTATATGGATAAAACAAAGAGGAGAGTCTGACTGCTTTTGATCTTATTGAGAAGTGGTCAAATTCATCGTTGTTATAAAAAAGAAAACATCAGAATTACCAGATTTTCACTGAAATTATCATGATTCATTATTATATGCATATTAGAGAGCAAACTTCAAAGGAAATCCACAAGCTTACAGTAGCTAAAGATGTGGACTCAGATTTTCCTTTGTAATACGAAATGAATAGAGCAGATAAAACCTTTACTAACCTTAGGGTGCTCTTCCACACAGTGCTGAAGGCTCACCGACGTACATGAGGGAGCCATATCCAGCTCACCAAGAACAAACAGAAGTTGATTCTTTTCTCCCAGATCACATGAAAGAGTTTGAAATACATGGGAAGTCCTTGATTTGAATCTGAGAGCTTAAAGGAACTCAGAATTCTTGAACAGCGACAGAGAAATCTGTGTTTGAATACCAGAAGCTTGAGATCCTTCCCTGATACCAGATCAGGTCTGAGTTGGCTAAGGAAAGATTTCTACTAGCAGACGTGTCAATATATTAAAGAAGTTACTCTTTGTTGCCATGCAAGATTCGTTAGTGCAAGTTCTGAACCACAAACCCAGCCCAAGAGAAGGTGCCGGCTATGTGAGGAGGCCAGAACCAGAACAGTCGGATCAACTGCTGCAGTCTCACTGCACAAAGAGGTCGCATTGCCCCAACAAAAAGCACAACCATCTCTTTCCATCTTAGGTTAAAACCATTCTGATACTAGTGCTTCAGAGAGCTGCTGTTAGGTTAGCTCACGAGATTTCTGTTCTGCACCCCAAAACATGGGCCCCTTTAGGTTTAAGATGTCTGCAAACAAAACTGAAAACTGGAAGCAACTTCTGACAAGCTGAATGCTAAAGCCTTACAAAGCTGTAGAAAAGGAGGGCTGGAAATCCTCTCTCCACCCTGCAGGCAGGTCCAAGCATACCTTTGTCAGTCCTACCAGGTGCTCGTCTGACCTGTTCTTCAGGAGCTCTAGTGCTGCAGACTAAGACTCGTCCCCATTCAGCCTGCTCCTCTCTCTGCGTTTGTTTCCTATTAAGCGCATTACTCCGTGTCCTGCTCAGCAAGGGGTTATAGATGGATTGCTGATAGATCCTTGCTTTCCTTCTTGAAGTACTTTAGGCATCTGATCACCTTCCACACTTCACTCAGGCCTGTCCTCACTTATGATAACGATTATGCTTAATTTTCTTCACAGGTCTTTTTCCTAAGCTTATACTCCTCCTTGTTCCTTTGCCTTTGGTGCCTGAAACAATGGAAAAACAAGAGCGTTACTTTGCTTGCAGATTCAAGTCTCTTCTCGGCTTTTTCCCCAGGGCTGTGCTGCCTTGGGTGCCTGTTGCTTTGAGCAGGGCTCTCCTATCGGTTTCTCACAGCTACTCAGACCTTTGTCTCATTTACTCGGGCACCCTCACAGCAATAAGGCATGCTTTCAGCAGCAGTCCCAGCCATGTTCAGGCCGTGGCTCCTCATGCCTGCGCTTCACAATTACAAAGGAGGAGCCCCCCACAAACACACCGTGCGTGGCGACACACCCCTAGCTTCAAGATTCCCCTCAGTGCTTTGTAGATGGTGTAGCCTGACGGGAGCCTGGTGCTGGAGAGGAAGGAGAACAGCACTGATCCTCCGGTCCGTCCCGTGAGACAGGAGGGCAGGTGGCATCTGGGGAGCCAGCGGGACAGAGAAACCACCGGCAGAGCTACAGACTAAATCTT
The DNA here is from genome assembly GCA_013399115.1 of Anseranas semipalmata. Taxonomy (NCBI): domain Eukaryota; kingdom Metazoa; phylum Chordata; class Aves; order Anseriformes; family Anseranatidae; genus Anseranas; species Anseranas semipalmata. The sequence goes on from VXAA01005409.1 coordinate 119,554, forward strand.
GTCCCCACGGCCAAACCACTTCTCTGCACAGTACTGACGCGCAGCACATACAGACAAGCAAAGAAGAGCATCTCCCTGGAGAAAGATTTCACAGCAACCTTGTATTTATAAAGCCACAGGATAGAGACAGAGCCTTGGAGAGGGCAAGGAGCTTTTACAAAGACACTTATTTTCTTCTTATAAGCAGAAAGAGCAGCAGATTTTTTGCTCTGTCTAGGGGAACACAGCAAACGAACAGCTCAATAAAGATCAGGTTTTCTATTTGCGTGCACATTGAGAATTATCTCCCATTGCTCAGGAAACGCCTGACGCCCATGTTGTGCTGCCAAGGTCTGCAGCATGATGGATTGCTTTGAATCACTTCCCAAAAAACAAAGGGTATGGGATTCATCTGACCAGACGGACATTTCTACAGTGGTCATGCTAACGATGAGCTGGACTCTCTCAATGGGAGCTCACCACAGAGCTGACCTGGGCTGCAGAAGTGCCCGTTGCTTGCTATGCATGTACCTGAGATGTACAGAGATGAGATGATTTCCATGTTGCAAGCAGCAGCCCACGAGTAGCAGCTTGCTTGAAACAGCTCTGCAGGAAGGCATGGCCTTCTTTATCCCGGGAAGAGTTCATGAAACGATATCAATAGAGCAAGGCAAATATTTTCAGCTCCCTTTTTTTCCCCACGCAGAAGATAGAAAGCAAGTACTTCCCGTTCCAGGACTGGTTTCTGAACATTGAACCAGCCCTGCTCCTAGGAAGGACAGCCTGAGCACCTCTGCAGTCCGGGCAGGTCCGAGCACAGTGGACACCACAAGAGCACTGCAGGACAGGGATGCTGCGGGGCAGGGCAGCGGCTCCACACTGCAAACCTGGCACTCGTTTACTTGGTCCATGGGAAAGCAGCACCAAGCCCTTTTCCTGTTATTGGACAGACATTTCTAATCCATTCGCTTTAAGGAACAGCAGCCTCGACTTGGCTCGGGATTTCATCAGGTCCCACACCACCCAGACCTTCCCACATGACCTGTTCTACCTGATAGACAAGGCACTGTACAGATTTACTACTGGTGTACTGCAAGGATTGCCAAAGCACCCAAATGTGACATGGGCTTGCCCGTGGGAGCTCAGCTACAGAACGAGCATGATGTTATCAAAATCAATGGGAGACTTCCCAGAGATTTCGGTGGGACCTACTTTTGACTTACCAAACTCCATCCAGCCTCTGACCAGCACAACCCGTGACCGTAACGCTGATTAACAACTGGCACAAGAAATGGCTCCCAAGCAGTTCTGGCCCTCCCTTGTGCACGCGTCCCCCCCTCATTGACGGCTGACTGAACCGCAGCCAGGAACTCCTGCAAGTTCCTGCATACCTGCTAGCACAAACACTGCACCTTCAGCCTTGTTAAATTAAAGCATGCTATAAAATCCAATGCTTCCAAATAAATTGAATGCATTTCCTCAGGAAAAAATTAAGAGATGAAATTTAGGTAATTATTCAATTAACAATTGCTATGTATACAGGAGAATCTGATTTATGGGAAGCTGTTTACACAGGCAACTGCTTTAATTTGACAGCGTGCTCCTGGCTTCTCCCCAGGCTTTGCTGTTTAATTAAACAGTTCAATACCCATTTAGCCCACCAGCATATGGAGAAGTTAACGAATACAGAAGAGGGAGGAGAACTCTATTCATTTTTAATTGTGCTGTAATAACATAAAGGAGGTCGCTGAAGTGCAAAACTGCTAGGTAAACTGGATTCACCACTAACATTACCCCTGCGACCTCAAAAAACACAGCAGCACCAACTTGCTCTCACCGTGTCCAACCATCGCCCATCCCTTCACCCTCAGCCGTGAGATCGCCCTCCATCTCCTGTAGACTTATTTCTTCTTTGAAGTATCTAATACTGCCCCCACTTCCCCTCTAGCTTTAGAGTCTGTAAGAAATGCTCAGTGTCTGGCTCACAGCTTCTCCTTGCTAACGTAAGTATTAGAAACTTTTTCCCTCAGGTTTCACAGAGTAGTAAAGATTTTTTCCCCAAGAAGATCACAAAAAAGCTTCAGCATGTTCTCCTCCCGCTGCTTGCTCTGCCACGTCCAGCTGCACTGCCCCTGCAGAGGTGAGCGCTTGCATCGCCCCGTTTCCACAGAAAACTCGCAGAAAGGCTCAGGTGTGTGAAAGAGCTGCCTGAAAAGCAGCAGCACCCCCAGAACCACGGCTGTTATTCTCCACACCTAATGCTCACTGAAATTGGTGGAAGCAAGAAGGACCTTGCACAAGAGCAAATTAATTTCCAGCCTACCAACCAATGATCTTTAACACAAATAATTTAGGTGTAAAGTTGCGTCTGCAGTTTTTAAAAAAAAGGGGGAATATATTGCCCGTTCTCAGTTCTGTACTACTTAAAGTCATTTGTTTTGCATTTGACATAACTGGGAAAACAAGCGAGCGTGTTTTACACCACTGTCTTCTGGTCTGGAAAAGGCCCCAGGACGGGCGGACCTGGCTGGCCCCGACCGCGCAGCGCCCTCCCCAGCGGTGCTCCAGGCCAGCCACCCCGTTACAAGCCCGGCTCTCCTCTTCCCCCGCTTCCCTCTGAACGGGTTGTGTCACTGGCATTCACAGGCACACCTCGGAACCTCCAGCGTGCAGAAACGAGAAAGTGGAAGGAGAAACACCAGCGGGCACCAAGACACAAGAGGATCAGCCGTCTTTCCGAAGTCACACAGGAAAACTGCAGCAGAATCAAAGATCGAATCCAGACCCCCAATTTTCAGCCGACAACACTGCCTGCAGAAGTAGTCTTCCATACTACTTCTGATCATAATGAAGATGTTTAGCAGTTGTGCTGCAGAGAATAAAAATGAATTCTGCTTCCATTTTTACAAAGCCAGGTAAGTGCAATTATCCCTACCACACAGATCTAGGTGCAAGCTGAAGTGTTAAGCGCTGACACAACTTGTTCAAGGTCAGACAGCAGGTCTGTAGCTGATTTCTTCCATCTATTCTTCAATCAATCCAGAGGCTTTTGAACTCAACTCATTTGAAATTCAAAGCTCACAGGGTAGCATTTAATAATCCCACAAAGTATGTTGTTTCAACTGAGAACAAAGGTTTCAAAGGTACTTGCATTTGCTATGAATAAATTCTTAATGTCAAATTCCTTAAATAAATATCATCTTAACTAATATTCTTAGTAAGTGAAAATTAAACCTGACACTCAGCTCAGATACTCTGGTTTTAAATTTCCCCATCGTTAAATCTTCAAAAAAGAGGAACATTGTGTTTGAATTTGTAAATGATTTGTGTCCAACAAATGATTAACTATCATGGGATTTATTTACTCTGAGTTATGTGACAGACATTTATTATTAGACCAGCAGACTCCCTGGATCACATAGCTGAGATATAAATAAAGGGAAATTTTATCTCATGACACTGGAGCCAGTATGTGAGCCTGGGGTACTTCTACAGAAAACAAAGATAATCTATCAGTGAAAGTGGGTAGGTCTATGAGTAAGGGGCTTTCTGCCCGTACTCCAAACTCTCTGGACAAGCCAGCGCAGATCCTGAAGCTGCACAGCCACATCCCCATAGCTCTGTGCCTGGCACCATAGGTCCTGCTGAGAAATGAAGACTGCTACCTACGACAGAAGGCAGGCAGCATTGCTTTTTCATGGCAGTATGGGCCACAGTTTTTCTAAGCTCTAAGGAGGCCAGAGTTTGCATCCAACTGCACGACACGGCTGTACCTCGGATTTGCTAGTACAGCGCCAGAGGAGCCCTGTGGCATCTCGAGATGAGCAACAACAACATTCCTCTGAGAAGTCGGAGAGGTTTCGGCTGAGGCAGCGCCGCTGCAGCGATCCGCACCGCTGCAGGGCCGCAGCTGCCGCACGGCACCAGAATGACCGCGGTGCTTCCTGGCGCTGGCCTGGGGCTTCTCCGCCAGGATGCAGAGGGCTCAACGCGGGGCGCGTCCATCTCACCGCACGGGGTGCGTGTCCAGAGCCCGTCACCCCTGACAAAGTTCAGTTTCTTCCTAAGGCATGCATACAAAAAGCAATACCTGGGCTGCTGCATCTGAAACAACCTACGAGAGAAGGAAGGCTTGGGAGGGAGAGGTACGACATGATACCTAACATTAGAACCGCCGAGGCACATGCAGAAAAACGACCAGCTTGAAGGCTCACAGTCCTATCAGACTTAAGGCTGGAAGTGCATCTGTTTTTCCAACAACGTGGGTTCCACCCAGCAAAAGATACTACTTTTTCCTGCAATTCTGCCTAGCGCTAAAACAAGCAGGAGCAAACAGACACTTAAAGGAAGCTGACTTCCTGACCTGTGTCAAGTGCAACGGCACAAACAAAGCAAATCTACTGACACCTTTGTAGTGTTTTATTTGTTCAAGTACGGAAACAACATTCATTTCCACAGGGCAGCTCAGATGGGCAAACACAACAAAGCTGAGTGGTATGGTGGTATAAAGAAGTCACAGACCTGCTCTTCCAGTGTATGATAAACTCAACCCTTAGAAAGTGCTGAGACAGAAGATTTCACGTGCAACCACACATTAAGCACAAAAAAAGGGATTACCAAGGAAATACACTAAGATTTATTTTCCTCTCTCAAGCACCATGTTATTGTAGAGGATGCTCATGCAGATGCAGAGTCATGCTGCTGTTTGAACTGGAAGGGCCCTGGCGCAGGGGTGCCTGGTGCTGCCCTCAGCTGCTGCTTCTACATTTAGAAATACTTCGTCTGCTATTCAGATGATTCAGAATTGACTAATTCTGCCTTATTCTTTTAAGTCTTGCTAGGGTTATACACATCTGAACACCTTTTTCTAGTCTGTTCCTCTATCATTATAGCAAAGAGTTGCAGGATGGGGGTGGTACTGACATTAACAGTGTCTACACACTTCTAATTAACAGTAGTATGAGACCAAGATACAAGGCTGCAACATTTTGTTCTCACATCTTATCATGTTTAATTCATAATCTTTTGGTTTTGTTGTTGTTGTATGCCATTTTGGGATCAGGCATACAAATCCTGAACATGATCAGCGCCTGGAGGTTATACTGCTGATCACAAGAGATTTTCAGCATGTTAAAGTACTCGATACTGGCTTCAGAAACATTCATTGTCAAAGGCATTTAAGCTCTTTCAACACTAGCTTATTTACAGAAACTAGATTAATTTATACTTAACTCACAGAAACCCAATTTCACTCTTCCATTTTAAATTATTTTGCTCCCTCTAAGTCAAAGAGACTCAGTTTTGCCACTTCCATTCAAAAAATGTAAAATGCTTTTCTCCATAATTAAGCATCAGCACATATCTTAAGCTATTTAGCAACAATATTTTAACAGCAAATTTCATATCTAGTTCTGCTAATCTTTGTATTTCACATATCAGAAAGTCCTACAGAGGTATCTTCTTGATTCAGATCTCCCAACTGCTATTTACAATGCTTTCAATGACCATAACCCACAAGTCATCTGAAAAAAAGAAGCAGTGATTTAAGTTACACACATATGGGGAGTAGAGAGGGGATTTACCCTACAGATCTCTACTTGACCACCCTCACCCCTTGTGTTAACTCCACACAACCAGAGCTGTCTATCCCAACAACTCTCCTAAGTCCCAGTTCGCCTCATGTTAACCAGCATAACACCAGAGCAAACATGACAGCTTAGGCTATATAGTATTTCAAAAAGGAAATGGTGAAACTAACACATTACAAGGGTGATCCATCCTCAAAATAAAAAAAAATGCTGAGAAGATTTAGCTATTTTCAGGACTGCAGCTCCGGGCTGCTGTTAGTGCCCTACCCACCAGGGCGATGGTCACGGCAGAAACGCGGCCTTCCACGCTCCCCGCCTCCTCTCACACCCGTGTCCACAAAACATTTTACTCAACATGTCACAAAATCGTTTGTCGTCTCCTTCAGGGTGAGGGCACGTAAAGAAGTGTAAACCCAGCTCCACTGGGACACCTGTGGCTGCACTGCCCCTCAGCAGCGAAGGATGGGGTCACCTCAGCGTCAGGCCCCGCAGGCACCGACCTGCTCGGGGTTATTTGCGGCACCGCTTTGATCCCAAACGCACTGCTGGTCTGGGGGAAGAGTCTCTTGTAACCAAGAAAAAAGTTGATGCCAGTGAGCCTTCAAACCTTGCCCATCCTCTTCACCGATCCCGACGCTGCAGACACCAGAGCGCTATTTAGCCCATCTCCTGTGGAAACGCAGGCAACGCCGTCTCTCTGCATATACACGTGGCCATATGAATTCCCCCTTTTGCCAATTTGCTGGGCAACTTCTGTCAAACGTGACAGAGGTTACCGCAGCCTGTTATTAGGTTTGATGCAAGTCTCGGCCGGCTGGATGGAACGCCACGCCGGTAAGCACGGCTGTCTATTCGGTACCCAAAAGTCCACCTGGCAATGCCCCAGACACGGGGCAAGTCCCACCTGGGCCTCTCAACTTACGAAATGCACCGAATCCAACCGTGAGAGCAGGAAGACGAGATCCGTTTGCTCCAAGCACAGTTTGATATAGCGAGAATGGAAGAATTACATGACGAAAATGAAAAGCGATTTTTCCAGTGCATGACACTATGACACTTTTGATGGCTTCTGCGAACGAGTGTTCCTAATATTGCGAGCCTGAGAAGAAATTTCTTTCCAGCTACCTGCAAATGAGGTCAGTTCCTTTCTTACGTGGTTTTTGACAGGCTAATATTCACGTTCAGCTTACGTGAAAGCCATGGACTTGCAGCTCGCCCCAAAGCCCTGGTTCCCAGGTTCCCCACCCGCCCCAGGAAGGCGCAGCACTTACCTTCCCTCCCAGCCCTGGCGGCAGGGACGCGGAGCCAGAGCCCGGCTCCGCTCCAGCCGCTGACAGCCGCTGTGCTGAGGCGGGAACGGGCCGGGTGTGTGTGGAAGGCAGCCTCCTCCTGGGGGAGGCTCCGAGGCGGCACCCGCACCCCGAACACGCTCCTCCAGCCGTGCCCGTCAGCACAACCCAGCACCGCAGCTCCGCCGCACCACCGGGAAGCGCCGACTTCTCCCTGCGCCACGCGTGCATCAGATGTTTTAAGTCACTTTCAGATGCATCCCTCTGTAGCCAATGCCAACGTCACATCCCCACTTCTAGTTCGCTTCCTCAGCTGGAGATACAAGCTTGTTTACAGCAGCTCACCTTTGTCCTTTTCCTGCTCTTCCAATGCTATCAGATGTTCATTTACATTTTTTTTTATTCCCATGAAGTAACAGACAGACACGTATACAACCTGCCGGTTTGTCTGCAAGCCAAGAGTTATCGCTACTGTAAACGCACACAGCCTGTTTGGTACCACATCCCTACAAACCTGTTACAGCTCATAAATTCCCATTAGCTGATGCTCTGAAGTTTTGTCAATACAAACTGACAAGTCAGCTTTTTATTTTTTTTATTTTTCCCCAAGAAATCTTACATTTTCCCCTTCCTCTCTTCTATCCTAATAGACACAAAACAGAACTTTATAGAATACTTGCTGGATGCTATTTAATATTACGGATAGGAGCTACAAAGCAAGTTATCCCCGGCTATGCTTTTTAATGTGATACTTAATTCTGTACATAGCAATGATATGATTTGTTTCATTCACTATCAGTGAAATTAAATTAGAAATTAAACATCAAACTCTCACCGGCATTCTCTCAGATTTGTACAGCTACCCACATTAAACCTTCTGGAAAATTATAGCCAAAATACACTGAGAGGTGTTTTCTTCCTTTAGGAGCTGTATCTGCTATCTGAAGAGTCGCAAAAGGTTCTCAGGCGAAGACAACGCTGCTGGACAACCTAAGTTCTACCAGCAGGTACACCACACGGCCACAAAACGGCCCGAAGCGTGCAGAAATCCCTCCCGTCAGCTCAGCCTGCAGGCACGTTTCTGCCGTGCCGAAGGCGTTGATCAGGCGGCCACAGGCGAGCGGTCCCCCCGCTGCCCAGAGGCGCTCCCCGGCCCGCAACGGCCCAGCCCCTCTGCTTCCCCCGGCCCGCGGAGGAACGAGCGCCTGCCCACGAGGACCTGGAGACCAGCCCTGCCGTAGGACCGCCGTGCGAACCGCCAGGTCAAGGCTTTCAAGTACACCCACGCCGCTTTCAATGAAGCCACTCGTCGCAAGTAAGCTTTGACGGAGCGATTTCCAAAATTCTGCTTTGCTGCCGGCAATGTAAGGAGAGGAACCTGCTCAGAAAGGAAGCGTTCCGATATAAACGCCCGTCCCTTGGCGTTACACGTGGCCTACCGCGACTGTATTGGCCCAACAGTGTACGCTACTTCCAGATCAGAGCTACTACACGTGTAAAGATACTGCCAGCCCTTCAGCTGGGATATCTTAGATCACCTTGTTGCTTTTCCTGCTTGGTACCGTCAGACAAACCACACCATAAATCTGGTTTGTAGCGTTAACAAGTTATCATTTTTCTATGCCACCTTCTTCCAAACAATGTGTGTGTTCAGTATAAAAGAAGTCCCCAAGGCAGCAAGAGACCATTTTGATGTGCTTGACTGTTACGGATGGGGCCCAGCGGGAGGCTCACTGCAGACCAGAGAAATAAGGTGCCAGCCAGCCAACGGCACCCCTGAGATGGCCAGGTCTCGGCTGCTGCAGAACGTAATGATGATGATGACAATATTGATGCTTGTCAGCTACAGCCAGCAAGCTTGTACAACATAAAAAACATGCCAACAGGAAAACGATGTATTGGGCTAAAAAAGCCTGTTATTCTTCAAGTGGAGTATGCAAAGTACGGAGAGCCTTTTGCTGCCAATCACACAAGAACTTCACCAACCACTTTGCTAGATGCCTTTTGCTTCTGCTTCATCTAAAGGGACATCACATTAATTTTTCTTTTTCCTGATTTAGTAGATCTCCTCAACGATACGAGCTTCCAAGACCTGCAGTTTTAAGGAATTACAGACATCTTTGTGGAAGAGGCAGATATAGTCAGCTGGAATTCAGAAAAATGATCAGAGTATTTTGAAATTAACTGCATGCTGTTTTTTTATTATTATTCACAGGGAGCTTTCAACAGCTTCAGACTGTGTGTTTCATTCATCAAGATGCCAAAAAAATTGCAGTGCTTTTCTGTGAGCATCTCCCTTTCCAATCAAAAGGCATCTCTCCTTTTGGGAAATAACCACAAGTTCCCACTCCTATTAAAAAATGCCAGGAGTTGGATTTCGGCTCAGTTCTGCCTCACCGATGGAAATGAAGCTACACCACCCGGGAACACAGACCACTAATCATAACCCAAGTTCTACATTTATTTTCCATAAATTCTCTTAAACTTCTATGGCAGAAATCCCAGTTTTCTTGCAACCACTGAGTATTCCAGATGAATCAGCCTCCACATACAGTGAAGGAACAGGGTTTGGATGAGCTTGGGAAGAAGCGATTTCTCCCGCGCACTGCAGCCTCGTCAAGGTGCAGATGGTACGCATATCCCTGCGGCAGGCCTTCGGGAGAAAGCCAAGCGAGGAGTAGCTTAATAAATCTTGAAACTCTACCCATCCTGAGTTAACAAGCTACCTTGCCCTTATGGAAACGGGATGGAATGCCGGTCTCCAAAGCTGCAGCATTTCCTAGGAGCCCAACACACCAAAATTAAGTACCCAGAGTGCAGATGACCAGTTCTTATGGCTGGGCTGACAGAAAGCCTTCCCGCATCGCCTCACACCCCCCAGTTCCCACGCCCAGTAAGAGTCCTGCGTCACCGAGAGCCACCCTGGGCATCCCAGCAAGGAATGAGGCCTGATTCCCGCTCAAACCCCTCGTTTTGTCAAGGAGCACAAGCGGAACGAGGAGCTGCTCTCTGGGGGCTGCGATTTAGGCAGGGGCCCCGTCCCTGCAGGAGGGTGCACAGCCGGAGCCCAGCGGTGGGTCGCTTCAGCACCACTGTGAGTGGTCCTGGTCTGCAAAGCTGGGAGCGGGGAGACCCCCGCTGCTTCTCCCCTCTGCTTAGCACGCGTGCTTCCCTTCGCTCTGCAGCCCTGCCAAGGGGGCACGCGTGGCTGCTTCCCGCAGGCGAGCTAACAGCAACACACTAAGCCGCTCATTGCGCTGCGTTGGGTCATGGGCTCACACCAGTAGAGTTTCTTGGCTTCAAAGGGAGCAGCAGTGCAAAATAAAGCAGGCTCTCTCAAATGAGAGCTGTTGCTGGAAGAGAGGTTGTTAGGAGGGTTTTCAGTGTCCCACTCCCTAGGTCTGAACCAAGGAAGGGCACCAGGATCTGTCCTGCTCCCACTGCTCTGCCCAGCGCCAGCGTGCGCACACTGCGGGCTCTGAAGCCATGCACGGGATTCTGTGCGACAGACAGGCACAGCATCAGACACCACGGTTTACATCAACTTTAGAGAAAAAGATACTTCCACGCTAATATATCTGGCAGAAGGCATGTTTCTCTAGTAAACACATAATAAAGTTCAAACATTACCAGTTTATAGTTCCTAAAAATTTTCCAGTGGGACCCCATATGTTTATTCTTTTTAGCTACTTTTTTAATCCTCAGTGCTGTCTGTAGACTGCTGCTGAAAAGCACCACCCTGGACTAACTGCAGCACACCGAGGCCGTGCTTCCAACCCGCAACTCGGATCCCAAGTCTTCCGTTCCCAGCCACCGCATGAACCCACTGCCTCTCCTCTGCAACGAGCTTCCAGCACCTGCAGCAGCAACAGGCATCAGAAGCGAACACAATAAATCGCATCTTCAGAATGGAGAAAATAAAGAAGCTGTTGCATTTTTTTTTTTAAACTTCCTGCAATCCCAAGTATTTTGGTTAATGAATGTGTCTGTGATAATGAACAGATGCCAGATTTGTTAGGACATGCATCTATTGCCAGAAGTTACAATTTACAGTTGTTTCAGCTTTGTACTCCACTCTGTTCTCCCAAGAAAATATGTATTTTTCAAAACTGTTGGCAAGTTGTTTCTTTCTACCAAAAAAACTGTTTCACACTAATTCCATGATGCTTTTGATGCAGTTCCACATTTTGTGGTTTTCCTCACTTTACAATTTTCATATGCCATGAAAACAGGAAACTGAGACTTACAAATTTAATATGCACATACGTGTGTTTAACTTTATATAACCTCATTCTCCCATCACCTTCACTTTGTTCCGACTCAAACAAACTATTATCCCCTTTCCATTTCAAGAACGTGCTAACTCATTAACGAGGATGCAGGTCTCACAATGGAACACAGCCCCTGGCACCAGGGAAAGATCCACCTTTTAGAAGGAAACTAGCACACTTCTGCAACATTCCCAGCACGTTTACAAACACGTACATCCTGCTGGTGCAACTGCTGTTAGCTTGTGGTCTTACCGTACCTAACGTCTGAAGTCAGAGGACTCAGTGTTATAATTTCTTCTCACTACTAGGAAACACACTCAAAGTGCTGACTATTACCATAACACTATGAAACCCAGTAAAAATGCACGCATCTAATATTGCTGGAAACTTTTATATTCTTATAAAATATCCTCTCCTTTTTTATGTGACATTGCTTCATGCAGAAGTATAAAGGGAAAGATTCCTCGGCTTTTGGGGTTATTAAAAGCTTGGCAGGGTTGCTGGCACTGCATTCTTTGCACATTTCTTTATCACATATGGGCATACGGAGAAGAAAACAACACAACCTGCCTGAACAGCCATGAACACATTCAGCCCACCATGAGCTCCAGCTGCAACATGCTGGGAGTAAAAGGCTTTCTGATCATGCTGGTGTGATTTAGCACCAGCTGATGCAGCCTCAAAGTCTCCCAAGATGGCCACAGGACAGCACACGTCAAGCAGCCAGGTCTGGTGACACGTCCATCGCTACGGGTGGGGATGCGCACGCAGCAACGTGTGGGTGCCTCTGTTCTCCGCACCCACCGGTCCACCACCGGGGTCCAGCTCTACGCGCTTTCCTCTGCGTTCCTCCAGCTATTTTCTCTCACAGCCAAAAGCAAGTTTCCCAGGACAAGAACTCACAGAAGTGGGAACCACGTGTGTGAACACAAGGAACGTGCCAGGAGCTTGTTCCTTCGGGCCCTGCCCGCACGGGGGCAGCCCCGCAGGACAGCGCAGAGGCAGCCCCTTCGGGCTGGTGTCAGCGCGGGACGCCAAGCGGGACACCCGTGGCCATCCTGCCGCGGTGAAGCAGCTCCGTTCCTCAGAGGCAGGAGGTGCCAATGTTCCTTGTCCCTAGCGGGGAAGCCACTAAATCATGCTGTACTTATCGGTCACGTTTTCTGCCTCCCATTCTTCTAATTAAGCACATGCCACAGAATACAAAGGTAAACATTACGACCCAGCTATTAACTTCTAGCCATTGTATTACATCTAACACCTCCCTTAAGAAAGGGGAAACAGTCTTTCATGTTGCAAGAGTACCTGTTTGCACCAGGTCAGCCAAGGAAAGGTCTTTTACTGCCAGTTAAAGCAACCTGCGAGGGCAGGGAGGCTGCGGGCACACTGAAGCGCAAGCTGGCTTTTGGGCTGGAAGTGTCGATTCTTCTCCGTCTTCCACAGTCAGGATTTGCGCCCTCAGCTCAGGAAGGTGTTTCTCGTTTCCAGAGGAATAATGACAATTGCTATGCAGCAAGGCAAAGGCTGAATAACTCGAAACAAGGGCAGATACAGGAGGCAAGAGGCTGAGCTCTGATGGACGCCCCCGCAGCAGCGCCCTTCCCCGTGCCGCCGCTGCGGGCAGAGGCTGCTCTGCTGGCCGGGAGGACTGGAGGCAACGGCCTCGGTAAGACGGGGCAGTGGGCACGGGTGTGAGAGCAGAAAAGGAACAAAACCTTGACTTCACTAGTGCCACGGGCCTGAAACCCCAGGCTGCAGCTGCTGAAAAGGAAAGAAGCAAACTGTAGGAAATTGAATCATCTGTTCACATCCCATTCCATCACACTAATAAAGCCAACAGGGCTACAACATTTTCTACAAGCTGAAGATTTTTGCTACCCTTTCCAAGAGAACTGCAGACATCCAAATGCTTTTGGAGTTTTGACTGCTTCAGTTTAAAGTAACTGCAAAAACAAGAGAAACAGAAAGTGTGCCACAAACAAAGCAAATTCTTGATCATTCCAACACTGTTGTTTCAGCACTAATGAAATAAATAGTTCAACAATTAGCTATTAAAAGCCTGCAACAAGTTCCAGTTCTCACAGTTTGCCTCCAGTCTCAGCTTCCATTTGTGTTGCCATCTGATTACTGGCTTATGTTTAAATCTCTCAACAGTTCCATAAACAAGCAAAGCTCTTTAGAAGAAAAATACTATGTTTTCAAAGATACGCTGAAATAAAAAGATGTAAAAAGAAATTCAGGGGTAGAAAACTATCCTATAAAACTAAGCACGTTTGTTTTATAGCAATTCATTCCAGAATCCATTGCAGCGGACAAGACCAAGATCAATATCCCATCAGTGAAGATTGCCGGGGCACTTTGGGAAGGTTACAACAACACGCCGCTGCTGACGCGCCAGCCCTCCCAGGCGCTGCCTTCCTTCCCCAGCATCTGGCCTAGAAACCCACACCCCTGAAAGAGCACCTCCCGGCGGTTAATTAGCGCACTTTATAGACAATCTTACCACATTAAAGCACATCATGTGCCCAGAGTAATTCAATACAAACTCCAGGATCTTTACTGCTGTAACATGCCCCTTTTGCTTTTTTTTTTTTTTGCATTTATTTCATTTCATAGCTATGCAGTTTCTCAGCTGTGCATCTTACTGTTACAACATGCAGCTCAAAAGGTTTCAGGTTTCTGTCCCAACCTTGTCCCCCTACTTCTACTCTGTAGCATCTGAAATCTTAATGAAGCCTTAATGAAGCAACATTTGCTGACATCATGACAAGACCCGTAACTAAAGCCAGCATTCAGCAGAACACCAGCAAAGCACCACCGTGAAATAACTTGCTGAGAAATGGAGACACTGATTGATCAAATGCATCTTTCCACACTTTGTGGTGTCAAAGAACCAATTTCATCCCAAATGTTTCTTTTCAATCAAGTTGTACCAAGGTCCCCCCAGCCCGTCCAGAGCCTCCCGCCCCGCCTGTGCTTCCCACGGAGTCCAGAACAGGCTGCTCTTGCTTACTGTGTAGAAGACAGCATAATTAATGCAATGCTTCTCAAATTAGGGGCTGCAAATCGCTCCAACACCACTAGCTCTTTTCCAGATGACCAACAGAGCTGTTAGCCACCAGAAAGGTGGAATTTATCCAGACTTAATGCAGAGTTTAAGTAACAGAGCTGGCATCCAACCCAGCACTCGCTATGAGATGCTGAACAGGTTCTCAAACAGGTAAGTAAAGCAGGTCACAGGAAAGTTGTTTTTAAATGACAAAATGTATTTTTTTCCTTTTTTGAAGAAAATTTCTGCTTTCCTTGAACCATTTGTCTTATTTTGAAGGTTTTATCTGTTTCTGTGCATCTTGGCAAAGAAATGAAACACCCCCGTATTTTTCAGAAAATAACTATTTAAAAAAATAAATACTTCCCAGATGTTTTCAACAGCATTTCTGATCCACAACAACTATTGTTCCTGGATTGCCGGGGAGGCAGAGGGGGGCAGGAATTTAAAACATTATGAAGTGTTTTGTCCTAAATGTCCATTAAGAACAATTCATCCCACCTAGTTGTGCTAGCAAGCAGCTGCAGACGACTGCAGCTCAAGTGTCTGCTTCAAGTTAAACCGCCTTCTGCTCCACGGCTGTAACACTTGTGCAAAGTAAATAAATAAAAAGAAATTAAAATAAGTGGTAGCAGGAACTGCCCTATCAGAAGCACAAATGTAACGATGGAAGACGTTGGCATTACAGGTCACGCAGCGTTTGCCTTAATGCAGAGCTCGTCCTGATCCCTGCAGAGAAAATAAAGGTCGGACAGGGACAGAGCGAGCGCATCGGCTGCTTTCACCGCCGCTGACCCGCGGCAGCCAGGAGCTCATGGACTGGCTGCTGGTTCTGCAGCTGCTGATGGTCAAAGCGTCTCCAACCAGGCCTCGTGGCCGCCTCACGTGAAGCTGAGCAGTCGCATCATGGCCACTTCTGTCACCAGGGCTACTGGTTGCACCCCGGGGCTAATCCACAGGCACTGCTGTTTCTCCCGCTGAGGCACTTGGCATTTGGGATTTATATATTTTTTAAGCAGTAAGAAACCTGGTTGGGTCTTATGCATAATGCAAGCCCCACAAACTCAGTTCCTGCTGTAAATGCAGCAATTCTGATTGAATGAGATCAAGCTTTTGAGATCAAGCCACAGGAAGATGAGATTTCGGAGCAGACGCATGTGGCAGCAAGGCGCGTGGGGAGGAGAGCCCCAGCCTTGCCTTCGGAAGTTGTGCCGCAGCATTGGGAAAACATTGAGCTCTCTGGATCCTGAGGAAGCATCTCAGTTTTTGTTTTCCTTTTGAGTTGCTGACAAGAGACCCTGCCAGGCCGAGGCAGTAATCTTTCTACTAAGTAAGAGAAGACGGAACCAACACCAGCCACGCACACACCCCCAGTACTCCTCCCCGACCCGCGCAGCGTGCGGTGAGCCAGGCCTGCGCCCTCCTCCCCTGTGCTGGGAGCCATTTTGTGAAATCCAAGAGGCACAACTGCTCCGTCTTGGTCCTAACGCGAGGCTAGCTGGCTCCACAGCCGCTGGTCTATTCCACGAGCAACATTTCATCCATTTCTACGTCTGCTTTCAGGCCTGTTCATTTTACCCGTTTCATTAGCCCCCATGAAATCCAAGTTGGGGATCCCATGGTGCTACTGAACGGGTCCCACCCGGGCAGGACAAGCGGTTATCGCACAGGTCTCAACCAGCTGTAGGCAACACCACCGTGAGAGGGATTCCAACGGGAAAGGAAGGGAACGCGAGCCAAGGAACTGTCAGCCGCGTGAACTAACATCTCTCCTTTCCCACGGAGCCTTATGGCAATGTCATGCTCAGTGGGGTCCAAGACACGTCTCCCTCCAGTCTAGGCCTCAGACTACGTCACACTTCTCGGAAAGTCAGCAGGAGGTCTGTGCTAAAGCAGCCCAATGTGATTCAAGAGAAATGCTAACAGAAGCCACATCCATCAGACTCTCCTTGCTCCACCTGTTCAGCCAGGAGTTAGTTAAGCCACAGTGTTGGACCTTCCTGCTCCAACTCCCAAATCCATGTCATTTTCCTCTCAGCTCCATTCATAAAACAGGTCAAAGTCATTTAAAAACAGGAAAATTGTATGGTTAAATTAATGCTCAATGTATCAGTAAATAGCTTTTTTTTAAATCAAGCTTTTAATTGCTGATGTTCTGAAACCAGGCCCATATTAATGCTGTCATAACTGGACAAGGGAAATAGAAACTGTGCATAGAGCGGTTTTTTGGTTTTTTTTTTTTTTTTGCTATAACCCAAGTTGCCAAACAATAGTTGACTTCAGTAAATATCCATTCACCCATTTATTGAGCCTTGAGTCCTGTACAGACACTACCCACTGGATGTGATATGGCAATGTCACACAGATTATGAAACAAGCAATACCTTGAATCTTACATTTGAAGCAACTTTGCAAAACAACTGGCTTTAATACATTTCCTAGTCTTCTCTTATTCCAAAAGATTATGGGAGTAGATTTTCCTGCGGATTCCCCAGTACTGTGGGTGTAGTTATCCAAACTAATTTACACCACTGTTGTGACACCTGTCTAAATACTGGTAAAGGTTTATTTAATGCCACGTTTATTCTCCTTGTAACAGATTCATTGAAACATCAAACAACGCAAAAACAATAGAAAACAAAGACAAATCACCACATGAAATAGCAAAATCATTTCAATCTAATTCCTGCACCAAAATTCTGGCAGTAGTGACAGAAAAGTATATTCTCTTAACTTAAACCCCAACAGATTTTGTAACTACAGGTAAGAAAAATGGAAAAAAGGTGATACTCAAGTTGGACTTTTGCAATTTTTCACCTCAATGCTAAAAGATAACTTTAGATTTTTTTTTCCCCCTCTAAAAAACACAATCAATTATAAATGCTTATGACTAAGGAAGGTTCATTCGAAGATTGCTGATAATGTGATATTTATTATCGGCCTGTCTCAGTCTATACTTTATGCTAGATATACCATTGTCAACTTTTGTTTCGGTTACTTGAAGTGAAACAAATGCATTAAAACATGCTGCCATATTATGTTAACAGACCTGAAGTTTTATAGTGTCATTCCATTTCATTGCATCTTAAACTGATTTGATACTGTGTAATACAACATGAGGACTGAGTAAACAAAGGATAAAAACCTGTCTACCTGATGTCAAGTTCAATTGCAAATGAAGAGCATTGTATACAGATGGAAACACCTTTACTCTGCCGACTGCTCTTCTGCACACCTGTCTGAGGTATCGCTGTAGCATTTGCAGTACCCGTGACGTTCTGAGCATGTATTCCTGTAGCAGCCCTATAAGGCAGGTAGAATCATTCACGTTTCATAGGCAAGAGGCTAAGCAAAGACAGCCTAAACAATGTACCCGAAGTTAAACAAATAGCCTTTGTGAATACTGTTTTCCCAGCCTCTGGCCAAGTCCTTAACCCAGGACTGTCCCGTATTAAGTCTTATGACTGCAAAGAAACACAAGGTACAGTAGAAGAGAATTTACTCAAGAGAATGAGAGCAAAGCAGCAATAGCTGCTTGCCTACACATACTGCCCGCTGAGCACACGTGTCCTTGGCCTCACGCTCACCCTGTCACGCAGGAGATGAGGCTGCTGCAACACGAGCACACACCACCAGGTGCTGAGGAGTATTTAGGGAAGGTATCAGTACGTACTACTTGTACACTTATCCCCTTCCTTAGGCATATGGGCTGCAAGCTGCTGGCCAGATCTTTGGCTTGATCCAACAGCTACTTCTGTGACTCAGAGAGACAACGTCAAAAGATAAACGTTAAGTGTAATTTTAGAGAATAATTTATGCTTGAAGTGGAGACAGAGGCACACTTGATAAAATAGGAGTGTCACAATGACAATAAATTCATGCTGGAAAAAAACAGATACCAAAAGGCTGGCAACTAACCGCTGGTGCTCTGTGCCTGGTCCTCTGCTGCCACCTGGGCCTCAGGCGGCCCGCGTCAGCCAGCGCGGCCACAGCAGGAGGTTGGGCTCCTGTGGGGCCCCCAGCCGGCGTGGCCCTCCGGAGGTGTGCCAGCATACGGGCTTTTCAATAGGATAACGAACAAGGACACAGCTAACTGCCCATTCTCCTCTGGTGCTCAAACATTGCAGCAGAGGTGCTCTGAAACCTCACCGGAAAACCCGGAGTGGGATATACTCCCTCCTCGAAACAAACTCTCGCACTGTATTTGAGCATCCTCGCACCCCCGGCCAGGGATTACGCAGGCCTAGCAGGTTTGCAAGGTGAAGCATGGGACTGAGCTGGCAGACATGCTACAATCAGACTGAAGGCTGCTGCGCCTTGATCTGATCACAGGCCAAAAACCACACAGGCCCCTGTCTGGCACAGACTCACCTCTGACTCCTACAATACAGGGCTGAGCAGTAGCACAGCACGATTCTGCCAAACTGATCCATTACTTGCAGACAAGAACACTATGTAGTACAAGCCAAGTCCCTGACTATGGGATCGATCCTGTTCTCCCTTCTTTTACCCTTTGCTCAGAGCTGCCAGTTTTCTCCCATCTCCATTTTCTATAGAAAAGTCAGACAAGCTAGATCAGCATGCAGAACAAGGGGACCAAGACCTACCACCATAATTCCCACTGGAAGCCAGGCATGGAGACTCAGAGCCTAATAACAAGGAAAAAGAGATTAGAAAAGATCCCCAAACTGAAAGAACACCATGCTACAGAAGGCCCAAACAAGTGCTTGAAGTTGCCCTTTAAATCCCTAGATGGCTGTTACCTCAAAACAGCATTTTGCAAACAGACGAGATTTTCCTCAAATTAGTATACTGATTTCAGGCGCAGATCCTTCTGGCAGACACATGAGATGCTGTTACACCAAATCCAGCCTCTCAGCTTTGAGAGGTGTACTGGGTCTGGCCGGGATAGAGTTAACTTTCCCTGCAGCAGCCCTTGTAGCTAGAACAGCGCTGGTATCACACCAATGTTTTGGCTAGTGCCCAGCAGTGCTGGCACAGCACCAGGGCTCTCTCCAGACCCCCCAAAGCCAGTAGGTGGGGGTGGGCAAGAAATGGGGAGGGGACATCACCAGGGCAGCTGACCTAAACCAACCAAAGGGATATTCCATACCATGTGATGTCACACTCAGCAATAAAAGCTGGGAAAGGGAAGGAGAAGGGGGGGGCTCTCGTTGCGAAGACGTCTGTCCTTCCGATCAACCACTGCGGGTACTGAGGCTCTGCGTCCCAGGACGTGGCCGGGCATCGCTCGTTGGTGGGAGAATCACTTGTTTTCTCTTTTCGTCTGTGCTTGCACACAGGCTTTGCTTGTACATATATATATATATATATTTGTTGTTTTTTTCCTCCTCTTTTCTAATTAAACTATCCTTATCTCAACCTGTGAGTTTTTTTTCTCCCCCTCTTCCTTTGAGGAGGGGGAGTGAGAGAGCGGTTGTGGTGGAGTTCAGCTGCCCAGCAGGGTAAAACCACCACAAGAGGAGAAAGACAAAGACTCTCCACCCTCAGCTGTGAGCAGGACTTCCACACCAGCAGCTTCCTAGTAGTTGCCTCACTCCACGCCAAACTGCTTGAAATCCAAAATCTAACTCGCCACTGGCTTGGAAGCCAAATGAGCAACAGAGGGAACAGAGAGCAAGAACTTGCATTACTGAGAAATCCTCAGTCTGCCTCCAACTGTCTGAGCAAAATAGTTTCACTAACTCAAGGACATGCTTGGTGCCCACTGTTGGATGGCCCTGATGGTTGAGCTTCTGATGCACCACACCTTGCTGCGTGTGGAGGTAGGCAAATTGAAGCCATTGCCTTGATAAGCTTCAATGAGAACATCGCTGTATGTTTCAAAGCCAGAAGGCAGCTCTAAGGCAAATTCAGTGCTGCTGCTGCATTTCCATCTGGAGCTTTAGTCTGGCCTCATTCAATGACTCATGATCAGCATATTTAAAATTCAATTAGAAAGAGATAAAACTGTAGGATAAGTACAGACATCCTCAAAGCTGGAGCCTGCTATTTGCCTTTTTTCAGCTAACAGTTCAGTCACTATGCAGTCAGACTACTCAAATGGGTTTTAAGTCTTGCGGGCCTTTGAAGACTTCAGGTCAAACAGAACAATTGCAGCAGGCTGAAAGTTTGGGCAGTTTATAATTGTCTGTTGAGGTTTCTCTTATGCGTAATTAAGAGATTCTTTTAGAATTCAGCTAATTACCACAGCTTCCTTCATCCACTAACATCACTCATACTCTGGCCTAGGCCCTGCAAGGGTGTCCTCACAGACATGAAGCAGAGGAAGTCAGAAGTGTCCCGTTATCCTCTTAATGCCTTCCAAAATCTCTTACACTCCAGTTATTTTCATCACTGTACTCCTAAGTGCTTCAGTTCCAGGCCAAGGCAGCAATTAAGCACATGCTTCCACTCAAAACAGTATGAATAACCCAACTGAAATTAAACAAAACAACTAATCTAGTAAGTACAAAAGCAAAGTTATATCATATACTCAGCTACATTTCATCTCAGTGCAGAGAAACTGAATTTCAATTCCTAGATCAAATAGCTTCAAACTCTGGAAAAAAGTCTGAAATTCAAATCTAGGAATGAAGAACAAGTGGAGATTTCTTTTTGGTTTCTGTAGAAGGAAGTCTCATTTCTATTTCTTAAACTGGCTAACCTCAGATTTTTTCAGTGGAAGACTTAACATACACAGATATCGCAGTCTAAGGATAAGCACTATTCTGAGTGGGGTTCTTCACGTCAGTGCAACACGGCCATGACAATCCATTAAATGAAGCAACTATATTAGGAAGATGTCTAATTTTATTAGCTGTTTTGTGGCAGACAATCTGAGGCTAGAAGATTTATACAGACAGTATATTTTATTAGACCAATTGCTGGAACTGGAAAAAAACAGACAAGCTCTCAGACATACAAGCCACAAAGACATTTGTCCCCATTTTAGCAGTCTAATAAAATATATTACTGCTTACTGTAAAGCTTGCTTCTCTTTGATTTTAGCCATTGCTAATCCAACAACTTTCTTTAAATGACTCGTGCTATTTTCTGCTTTTCTTGTTGGTCACAGGAGAAGTTGCACATCTCAGCTATACAAGAACCCCAGTACAAAGAGGCTTCTGGAGCACATCAGGCACTTAAATCCCACACTTGTGCCAGCACTTACTGTTTACACTACCACTGCTGCCTCCAGCTGCATCGGCCTGAGGATGCCATTGCCTCTGGGGTGGAGTGATTAGCACAAGGCTGCTCCTATTCCTGCAACTCCCAGCAGCTCAGTCTCTGCCACCAGAAAAACACGTAAATATCCCATTGATTTCATGAGAGCTACACACCAGTTTCTCTGATTGCGATTCCTGAATTTCTTGTTTGTTCCTTCCCATATGTATACTGCCAAGATACTTTGCCTTAAAAAGCAGTGTAACAACTGCTCCTCTGATGGGGGACATGCATCTTGCTCACATACGTCAAAGGTTCACTTAAAAATATCCTCTGTGACCTTGATGCAGATTTAATCTGTCATTGTACACTCAGTTTAGCTCCAGTCTTGCCTTTTGCAGTCCTGTCCTAAAAAGTCAACTAGATATCTTTTCATTCACTTGCAGCATATTGAGTGACCTTGGCAATAGCCTAATCTATCTTGGCAGATCCAAGATAGGGAAAACAAGCAATAGCGACAGACCTGCTGGTTTCTGCTATTGATCAGCGACTTGAGTGAAAGCTCATTACGAGCAGAGGGAACGTGTCAGGTACAAGTCCTCTTACAGAGCAGAAGACTGAGATGGAGAAACTCCTTACCAAAGGAAGGATGGCTGTGTGTTGCTTTTGGTGGGGGAGGAACGGCCATGGAAAGGAAGGAAAGGGCAAGGTGAGAAAGAAGGAGCAGACAATACTTCGTGCATGAGGCTGCACATTAGAAACTCCCAATTCAGTGAGCTGTTTACTTAACTAAAAAACAAAACTTTGAAATTAACAAGGTTTTACTGTCAAATTTTACAATAAAAAGGCCAAACTCTTAAGAAAATACTAGGAGTATTCTTTTTTGCTCCACAGAGAAACTCATTTACGATATCTAACAACACAAGTTAATGAACTCTGATTATTTCATAGGCAGTGGGAAGCACAGCAATGTATCAATATGTTTGAATGGTGCTGCCTTGTCTTGAGACAGGGATTTTTTGTTGTTTTTCTGGTGTTTAAAAACCAGGCAGTTACTCTATAGTATCTGTCGAAGCACATCTGCAGCAACCCAGCGCACAAGCTGGCAATCGCGCCGCGCTGTTCGGCACTTTTGTCACCTTCATTCCTCTGACCGCCTTTGTGCCCCAGGCTGAACAGAGACCGCGCACTTCTGTGTATCTTATGGGGCGAGGGGGAGAACATAACTGACCCTCCTTCCACAAGGTGCCCCCAACAAAGCACTGCACGGTCACTGGGAGAGACAGCACCGAAGTTCTGCCCATCTGCAGGACATGCACAGGGTACCAACAGGGGTATCTTCTCCTGTGCCAGGGCTGTTCCGAGCATACAAACCAGAAGCAGTTCCTCATTCTGGCGGTCAAAGCCTCTCTCACAGCAGGAAACGATTCAAATGATCAGCACGACAGTCTGGGCTCTCAAGCTGATTTTGGCCTTGGAGTCAACCCATGCCCATGTTTCTCACTGGCACTTTTCTGTCATAGCTTAAGATTTATAAGAAAACACAGCCGTGATTCCTCCTCCTAGAGGGCAGCTTATCCTCCAACCTCCATGGCAGAAACATGTCAAAATTTCACATATTTAACTCCATTTCTAGATGTGAAACAGAGCTAGATGAAGAGGAAGGTTTCTAGCATCCAGCTGAGAATAAGAATGTATGACACAGAAGGGTATTTGCTGCTTCCAGATTTTACACCAGTCAAAAATATAAGGTGGAATGGGGAGAACAGATAATGGAGTAATAGAAAACAGCCATGAGCAGCCATACACAGAGTGGAAAGCGACAG
Source organism: Anseranas semipalmata (assembly GCA_013399115.1). Taxonomy (NCBI): domain Eukaryota; kingdom Metazoa; phylum Chordata; class Aves; order Anseriformes; family Anseranatidae; genus Anseranas; species Anseranas semipalmata. The sequence continues at coordinate 142,723 of VXAA01005409.1, forward strand.
CACGGGGCAAATCTTACACAGGAAGTTTGATTTCTTTCAAATTCCTGAGTTTTAAAAATCTAACCCTGGACCATTTTACTGTGTCTGCATGGTCCACTTATAGGGTTTGTTAGGTCAAAAGACAGACAGTCTTCCTCCTGCCAATCATGTCAGAACAAGCAAAAAAACTCTTGATAAAAATTAGGCAGAGCAAGACATCAAAGGGAGGGAAGTCACGTAGCAGGACTCTGGGGAAGAGATATCTAGCAAGCGAGCAGTCTGTACTGTGTGTGCAGCTCATCCACCCCGCTAAATGCCAGCTCACTAAAGGTCACCGGCTGTATTGATTCCTCCACACGTTAACGTAGGTGATTCTGCACGGCAATTCTTTTCATGGCAGATCAGAGTCAAACAACTTAACATACTGATGAAGGGAGGGGAGAAAAAACAAAACATGCTATTTAACTTGCTGCTAATATGTATGGCTAGAAATGACAAACCATAAACACATTCATATATGGGAACAAAATGCATTATGGATTCACATTGCAATCAAATAAAGCAAATACCTTCTCTATACCATATGTATGTATTGCATGTATTCACAGGCCAAGCAGAAGTACTCATCAGCTCTGATATCACCAGAGAATGGATCAGGCCTTTTGTCTTAGTCTTACAAATGACAAAAACACTAACTTAAGTAGTTCATTGCCACCTAACACTTGCTACGAGTTAAATGATAGAGAGAAGAAGTCATAGTAAAACAGCCTATGGTATTTCATGCAAGCAATTCACAGTTAATTGCTAACTAGTTAATGATAACAGGACCCAATGAAGTGATACAAAAAAAAAAAATAATCAGGAAATAAACATTTGATTAGTATATTTGTGTTTAGATAAGTAGAAACCTGTTTATATTAACAGGAAGAAACAGCCACAAAGACCAGGCACTAGGGGTTTGTTTTCTATCGATTTTTGCATTTAAGCCCACCTCACGGATACAGCATGAGTAAGTGAAACTAGACGAACAGCTTATGAAGTGATCAGGTGCACTGGAAGGGTACTTTGACTTGCTGGCAATGGCATATTTTCTGGCCTTGACCAGTTTACAGCATTTCATTTCTTTGTTTTCTGGGGGGGTTGGAGTTTGAAACATTTCAGTTACAAAGAAAGCTGCTCTTATTTAAAAGAAGTTCAGAAATGAATGCTTTATTAAGTAAGTTTCAGTAGCCTTAGTGACAAAAAAGGCCCTACAGGTTTGTTCATATATTCCTGTAGACGTGATTCTTACTTTCGCCCCTCTAGTAAAGCATCACTACTACACAACCAATGAATAATTTAAGAACCCTAAACCAAATAGGATACCGTCTCCAGACCTGTGAGCAGGTACGCAGCAATACAGCGTATCTGGAGGAACATGAACATAAAACACTGTTCTCAAGATGCCTATAGACTCAAGTTACATTGGCAGCTGTGCTTGAGAGACCAGAGGTAATTGAATTTTTAGTAAAGGGTACATACCAGCATTTGGCCTGTCTTGATTTAAGCTAGAGTTCATCAAATATTTCCAGAATCAGTGACACAGACATAATTTAGTGTCCTTGAAACTGCTTTACCAGAAACAGAATAGAACATCTAACTGAACAGATGAAAAAAAGTCTTGCCAGGAGATGCATTCCATCTTGAAAATAAGCAAGCCAATTTTATCGAATGTTTCCTTCCTCCCTGCCACCACCACTTCTTAAAAAGTTTGAAAATAAGGCCAAGAAGTCTGGTTTTCTTTTCTCTTCCCACAGCTCAAGGCAGAAGAACCTCGAGACGTGCATCCAGTCCTCAGCTCCCTGGTCCCATCTCCCTGCCACGCTGCAGGAGTCGCTCAGCTCCCTGCTCCACGTCAGGGGTCACTCTTCCAATTCACCTCAGAGGCCGCAAGTCTTTTTAAAGAGATTTTTATTTGTTTTTGATATAGGGGGCAGGCGGATGGGGTTGGAGACTTGATCTTACAAGAAAATAGATCAGCTGAAGTACTTACTGCTTTCCGTGGAGAAACTATGGCCAGTCTTCACCAAGACCTCCTGTTTGGTCAGACAAACTGTTCCAAAAATACTATTTGCAAATATCTTCCATTATTCCAGAATAGTCCTTCAGGCCCTGATACAGCACTACAGTAAAGCACATCCTTAGCTTTAGCTTGATGTCACCGAGAAACTCTTCAGCACCTATGTTTCAATGGAAACTGAATACACTGTGTTTACATAACAAAACTAGTAGGGAAAATTTCTACAGTATAGGAGGACTGGAATAAAGCAATTCTTATGTGCCTGTTGCTAAGAAAAGCTTCAAAAGCTTTGCTTTGAGGCAAAGTGTTAATATTTTTCATAAAATATTTATAAAATGTTGTATACCATTTTAATAAAATAAGCATTTTTTTAGACAGCTTGGAAATTCTCAGTATTGGATTTAATAGAAAATGGGAACCTCTGCTTTTGAGTACATTGCATTCTTTTGCAAAATTTCATGGAAATGTTTGGTTTTTCATCAAATTTCACAGGATTATTTCAAAAAGCCTCCCAATGATTATAAAGTTATACTAAATTCGACAGAGCTTTTTCACAATGGAGAACGACAACAAAAAGGATTCATTTTACCTTCTGATAAAAGAAGTTTCAGAAATATTTGCAGTCGTATACAGGTTTAAAACTCTCCATCAACCCCCGGCACGCTGATCAGAAGGGAAGCACCGGCAGGCAACGCCCGGGGCCCCCAGGCCCGGCCGCAGCTCCCACGGCCGCCACCGAGGCGCAAAGCGGCGCTGGTAACGCTCAGCACCCGCTGCAGTCCCCAGAGCTCCCTCTGCACAAGGCACCTAGATGGAACCAGATGCCCCTTGTCCCCTACTACAGCCACACAGTGACACCGGTGACAACAGCCGTTCTACAGCCCAAACCTATTACCTCTGAATGCCACAACTGTTGCACAGGAGTCTGTTAATGGTCAGCCTTCGCTGCACCCTTGGTTTGAGGCAGCTCCGCTCGGCACGGACCAGGCAAGGCTGGGTCTGCCCCCACAGCGCGCCCTTAGTGTCCACAGGGGGCCCGGAGCCACGCACGCCATCACCCGGAAGAAGGCAACGGCAGCTGTGGAAGCGCTGAGCGGCCTCAGAGCTGCCACAGAAACAGGAAAATGAGGTTTAGCCCTGAAGGTCCCAGCTTCTAATCGACACAGGAGGGGAGATCACGCTGTTGGATCTGTTCAGGTGGCATGTCAAATGCACCTACATTTCTGGTAGAAGTTTCTGGGAGAAAACTATACCAAGCATTGATTGCTGGGGCAACTTTTACCTATGTGTTGGTAAATATCATCCCAAGTCATCTGATCAAAAGTGTCCTCATTGTTGGATTAGCACAGTGAAAGTACTAAGGTCCCTCAATCTTTCATTCCTGCAGGCTGTATATCCTCTCCAGCAAAAAAAGGGTTTATCTCCATGTGGAATCATGGATTTTTCTACTAAATAACAGAAAAGGTCAGCTTTAAAATTAAAGCAATACTTTTACTGGGTTACTCCTGTTCAGTGAATACAGCCATATTTCTTCAGCACATTAGTATTACTGGATTTCTAAATCACATTTCAGTAGCTTAAAACAATACAAAAGAACCACCCAGTATCAGTAACAATACCAATACGGAATGGAACCATTTAAAATGGGTCAACACCAGCAGAACATTTTATTTAAATATAGCACATGCTAAAGTACCACCCTGAATGTTATTAATCATGTGGTAGATATTAAAGAACTGATACACTTGAAGCCACTTCCCATAAAGACCTCCTGCTGCTTTATATGAATAAAATTGTCCCAGCATCATGAAAAATAGGCCTGAAGCATTTCACCAGTCCCCATATTGACACAACGCAGAACCAACTACACTGAAGGCACTCTCGGCATAACCTCTTCTTAAAAAGAAAAAAACAGATACCACCACCCCTCAAAAATAAAGCCTCAAGAAACAGGGATTCTACAAAATCCTCTGACCATGTCCTCCAGGAATTAGCTCCGCTTGTACTTAGGTTCTTCTTATTAGCAGATATAAACCTCCTTTTTGCAACTTAAGTGTTTGTTATGTACCCTGGGAACAGGACATAAAAAAAACTTAATTACCATCCTTATGGCCACACGAGTATGCACACAAACACGAGAAACAATGAACTGCTGATTTTCAATTCTGAGTGTACAATGTGTAATACAAGTTGTAAACTATAAAGGACCAGGCTGTGTGATGTTTATTCGCAATATAGACTGCTCGAATCTTCCCAGTCTGTGGGAACCCTGGGGATTAATATACATGTAACACAGCATGCTTTCTCCACCCTGGTCTGTCAAACCACAGACACCACCTCATTTAGACTCACTTATTGCTGTACTTCTGCCTTAAAGTGAATTCCAGAAAAAACATTAGTGCGACACAGCCATCACCTTTGCAGTGATGACATCTTCTCGGATGGGACCTCTCCCTAAACACCACATATAATTTAGATGGCAAGCTCTCCATAAAGATTTTGGTTTTAATTTTTCTAGAGGGCACTTACTAATGAACTTTTATCATCACAGTAATATCTACAATGATCGCTATCAGAGTCCCACGCTGCAAAAAAGCGACATTCCTTGACTCAGAGACAGTTGCCTTGTTTACTTAATAAACACATACGGCTTGTGGAAGGCAGAGAAAGATATTCCAGCAAATGAAATACAACCAGCCTCATCAAGCTGCCTGTACGTTACACTTAGTGTTACAAAGAAGATGACAACAAAGTGACAGGGAAAAAACCTCACTGAAGTCACCTACCAATACTTGGATACTTACCTGCACTTCAAAGCGGGAATGAAAGCAGAACAAAGAGCCTGAAGTCAGTTTCTACCCTGCAGTCAGAACGGCCTGAATATTGAGAGGCACCACAAAACGTTTATCATGGGCAGGACTTGCGCACTCACACCCACAAAACAGAAGGAAGCTGACTGCATCTTTGAAAACCGTCAGCAGAGCAGGCTGCAAGCAGGTCTGAGAAGCAGATGTATGGGAAGGCGTCATCAGGTCACCACCACACGGCTGCAGCGAAGCAGCACATACAGAACTCCTGCACATACAGACTACTTACCTTTTCATAAGAGCAACTGCGAGAAGTGTTTTGTTCTATATTTAAGACCATGATGCAATCAAAGAAAAGATCTTTACTGTCTTCTTTATAAGAGAAAAGCACTTGTGTTTAAAGGGACTGTTGTCACATGTTGGATATTCCCCAGTACCTAAGAACTGCTACACTGTTTTGACAAGCATACTGAGAGCTGTTGAAATATCATTAAATTGTAACAAAACAGATTGCTCATAAGCAATAACAAACACAAGTTGCCCTGGTACCCTCGCAAACAAAGAGCGATAATGAATGGAAAGCCTACAGTACTGAAAAGCTGTGTTTGGAAGCTAATAGCAGGCTTCAAAAAGGTAATATGGGAAAAGCGACAAAGGCTTTTTTGAACAAAGAATCAAGAAGTTAAGTCGATCAAATGAATCCACCACATTAACGTAACACACGTACTATTTGAATCCTGTGCTCAACTCTGTGGGATAATAGTTAATGATTACAGAGGAGCCAAGAAGGACTAAACATCTACGGGAAGCATACCTTCCCAAGTACCAGCTGTTTCCAAGATGCTTTCTGAAACAGGTTATTCAAACCCATCCACAGCTTTTAGATTCGGTAACATCAGGGAGAGAAGGAGTCACGTTGTCCTAGCTCCCACCAACACATGAGACTCCAGCGCATCCCTAACATGCCCTAGGTGTTTCTCCTGATGTCCCTCCTAGAAGGAAGCGCTGCTGTCGTACCAGGCTGTCCTGCACTGCTGGAGCTCCGCTGGATGCGCCCCGAGCAGCCTGGGGTAGCCCCAAGCAGCACAGCCCTCCTGCAAGCGCAGGGATCCGGCCGGGCGGCCTCCGGAGGCTCCTTCCAACCTGAACTATGCCTCGACTCGGAAAAGCTTCATTCAGACAAAAATCCATTTGTTTCAGTTCACCGTATGGAAAACATTTAATTGGCCATAAATGATCGTGTTGTCTGTCATCTACACCTTTCATACAAGACGTACAGAGAGAAAAGGAGGAATAAGTGAAACAAGAGAGAACAGAAGAGCTTTCTGGCAGGTATTTCAAAGCTGTAACCTTTAAAGGGCGCCTCTGCACATGCACACACACAGCCAAACATAGGGCTTGTAAATTCGAGTCCCACTGCCTGGTAGCTCGTGTTGGCAGAGAAATGATTAAATAGAGCTGTAGTGATTATATCTCCATCTCGCAGCCATACTAGAGGAACTTAATTTGATACAGTCTGGTTAATGAACAGAAGACAGATGAGATAATTTATCTCTATTTACTACAACTTCCATGGGGAAAATAAAAATTTGTCAAATCTGTTTGTCTTTAATATTGCACTGAAGTCTTTAGTAACTACTTTGTGCACTGATCCTAAAGCAGAAGAAAATTCATTCATATTTTGGCTTCTAAGAGCAGGACAAAGTATTTTCTGTTCCTTCTGCTTTGCTCTTCTCATTAAACACAAACGAGACAGAATGCCTTCGGTAGTCCGCACATGTAAGGAACCAGTAGGATGAGAGATGCCTGCAGACTCAGCCTTTGGACACAATTTCAAACCTTTCCCACCACCAAAATCCAGAGAACAGGCTAACTTAGAGCACACAACACCCTTTTTAGGTCTGGAACAGAAGCTTATCGTGGGTGACAGGTTTAGCTACATCATCCGTAGCCATACAACACATTTTATAACCCTCTTAACACTTCAGAGACATTAATTCAAAGCAGCCTTTCAAGGGAAGAAAGCCTGCCCAGCATGTTCACAATGTTAACTTTCTCAAACACGTTCTGTCAAAAGAAAATAAAAAAAAAATTCCCAAACATACCCAGTGAGGCCATGCCTGGAGGTGTCAATCCAAGAAGGCATGCAGAGGCACTATTTAGCCCAGTTCAGAACAGCACTTACCACTCATGTAGAAGTACATACACTTAATTCTGTCAGTCCAAGCGCTTGAAGACAGCGAGATAATTTTGACTCCGCATTAGTCATCTCGCTTATGTGCTATGTTCCTCCCACTACCCAAAACCCGTCTCTGCCATTAAATTATAGGCTTGCTCTTTGCTCTGGAGCAAAGGACTGCTCCTACTCTGTATGCAGCCAAGCACCCCAGCGTCCCACTATCAGTGGCTGTCAGGCACTAAACTAACACCGATTTTAAGTGACAAAAGGGCTAAATGAAAAAGAAACCTTGATTCAGCTGTAGAAAGGAGAGTTAGACAAAAACATTCAAACGAGAATGAATTTGACCAACTTTTCCATCCCACGTAGGCCAGTCAGAGCTGTTCTCAGTTGCTAAGAAAAAGGAGTCCGTATCCCATCAAGCTCAATACCAAATCCCTTCCTCGCACCTCACTGGAACAGTACAGTGGCACACTACTTACGTGAACGGCTTTACAGAAGGGTGTGAGAATTTCATCCCAGGTGAATTTTCAGGCTGGATTTAGCAGCAGACAGGGACCAGACTGCTCTGACTGAGCCGACAGCAGCGAGGTGGGAGCAGCCATTTCCCCACCAGGGAACACAAGCAGCTATTGCCCCCGGCAGCCTGAGAACAAGCTGCTCGCCAGCTGAGGCGGGCTCCTGCCTGTACTCACTACACCCTGCGGAGCGGGGCAGGGACACGGCGAGAAGGAAACCATGCTGCCTCCTGAGATGCGGTGCAAGTATCCCACCCCACGGGGCAGGGAAGGAGTTACCACCCCAAAGGGGCTGCGGCCCAACATTCCCCAAAATAACCCACCTTCCCTCAGCAAGCATCAGCTCTGAAGAAACAGGCAACTAGACTGCAAGGATCAGAAACAAAATAAACTACAGGCAACAGGGACTTCTGCGGCTTGTCTTGCTCACTGGCACTCTCCCTGCCCTAGCTGACGAGCCCCTGGTGGCTTCCAAGTGGGCGTCATACTGGGCCACATTACAGCGGGGTCTGGATGACATAATTCAGCACAAATTCATTCTGGCGAGGATTTGGGGAAAAAAATGAAGTGTTAGCATCCCTCCAAAAAAAGAAATTATCTCACTGGGTGTGACAGAACTATAAAGTATTTGAGCATTAGTAAGCGTTACACAATGCATCATCTGTGTGAAAGCAACAAACCAAGGAAAAGGGTACGAATTCTTCAGAGCACTCTGCTTTTCAGGCCTACCACAAACATCCAGTCTTCATTTCTATGGATTCAACTTAACCTTTTGGGAAGGTTACAGCTAATAAACATAAGGAAATAAGGAACACTCCTTTTCCTGAAGTTTTTGCACCTTACTCCTCCAGCCTCTCCCTCTCCCCTTCCTGTTGCTTTTGTCACTCCTGATCACCCTCCCCTCAGTATCCCACCTTCCCCTGGCTTCTGTACAGCGCCTTATCTTACAATTCTTTTCAAGCATTACTGCAGCATTTCTGCTCCCCGCCCACACTTGCGGGGAACCTTTGAACTCACTAAATACAGTCCCACATTAGCTTAGGAAAAACGCCCATTACTTACTGCATCCAAACCCAGCCTCACGTTTTGCCCCAGTTCCAGGCAACGTCAAAATCAGACACAGGATTGAATCTTCCGTGCTCTGGCAGCCACAACTTCAATCAACTGAACCTCATGCTCTTCAAGTTCCGAAGGGGCTTTCGCTGTCGTGAACGTCATCACCACCCTGTTACCAACCAACTGAAGCAAACTACGCTCTGCAATGCCAGCGCCCGGCACAACAGCAGCGCTCCGAATGGGACCAGGAACGCCAACTGGTGGGAAAAGCCTCATTGTAGTAATCGTCTTTTTCTTGTTGATTTAATTTATTAAGTCTTCTCCAATGGATAGAGGCTTAAAACAGATTGTAAAATGCAACATTTTGAAGTTTAAGACTTTCATTTTTCTCTTTCAAAACTCAGTTCTCATTTTTGATCAAACCCAGTTTGGAAGTACCTTGCAGTAAGTTTAAATGCATTTCCACCACCTTTCTTAATGGTGTGAAAGCCATCTTCTGAGAAATTGGTCCTTCAAAATCACCTGTGCGCATGTCTCGTTTTACTCATTATGCTTAATAAGGAAATTTATATAGCCTCATTAAACAGTGCAATTAACTGTCCTAATGACATAATTATACATGTACCCTAATCACATGAAGAGCATGATAATTGTCTAAAAATTATTCAAGTTGCATATAAAAATGCAGAAGCCTATAACGTGAAAATAATGATCAGAATCAAAACCGTAAAAGAAATTATGTTGTGTATTTGCTAACCCCCTGCTCCAAGCCCCGACAGTAACTTCGAGCAGTTTGTAGGAACAGCCGCAAGCAGCCCATTACTCCGTGCACGGCACACACGTGACCAGAAGCAGTTCTGCTGCGTATCTCTAGCATCAGCCCTACTGAACATACAGCGAAATATTTCATCAGCAGTGTTAATTTTGAATCAACTTTAATGAAGCTTTTTGCAGAATAGCCAGATCCGGTCTTGTCTCACGTGAGTATTCAGGAGAGAGGCCTCGCCACCCACAGACCCCGGGCACCCGCTTGCCCCTTCCCGGCCGCCACCAGGTCCCCCTGCAGCCCCCGGGCGCCTTCCCAACCCGCCCCGAGGAAGGTCTGCGGGGAGCTCGCACTGCTCCAGTTTCTTCACGGGTCTGCTACTGAGCTCCTCCAAGCCGGTTTAGTCCCACATTTTTGAAGCCCCAACCACAAAATTAAACTTCTCAACCACAGTACAGCCAGGAAGGCCAAAGAGATCATCCCGGAGCAGCAGCAAGAGAGCAGAACCCATTTAAGCAGTAGAAGGACCTTTTTCATGAGAAAGGCTACACAGATTAAAAGCCATTACTCAATAAATCTTTCAGCACTTCTGTAGAGGTGCACCCCCTTTCTGAACCAGAGAACAAACGCAGGCTATATTTCTGTAAACACTGCTCACATTTTCTCCCTTGGAGGGCCAAGGCCTCCCAAGGAGTGGCTGCTATTTAAAGCAAAACCATGCTCAAATAAACGGCATCTATCAGAACATCACATTGACTTGGAAATAAAACACACGGCTTTGCTGTTCTGAGTAAACCACTAAGAGAATCTAGAAAAACACTTTTCCAATTGTTCACCACTCCAAAATTCCATAAAATAAGTCTTAAACTAAAACAACCTGTCACAGAAAAGACTTCAGCTGAATCTTCAGCAAAATAAATAGCTTATTCTGAGAGTGGCTGTAACCGCAGCAAGAGAACAGTACTTGCTCTGTTGGAGAAGCGGCATTCGGATGGTTGTTTTTACAAGCCAGCTGTACGCTGTTGTGTTCACTCTGCTGTTTCCTATCACTCAAGCAAAGCAGACTTATCACTGAATAAGCAAATTAATTTCCTCCCCTGTGATTACTGTTATTTCTTGGTCATTTCATTCAAATAAACAGGGAACCCCTTTAAGTTTCATTAAATTGTAACTGTAAAACAAGTTCATAACTCACTATTATGAACAATGGTGTGTCTGCTTCTATGCTTAGGTTCCCAAGTCCCTCTCATGCTTTAAGACCAGGAAGTGTTTGTGTTCCTGAACATACAGACTCTGCATTTCTTCAGATCTTCATTGAAACACCCAGGATGTGCAGCCCCACAGCTGACCAAGCCCAGTAACAGGTGCCCTGCTGCAGAAGCACTAGCCATTTTTCTGCGCCCTTTTAGAGACAGTTTAATGCAACTAGATGCAGATTTTGATTAAATGTTCAAAAAAAAAAAAAAAAAAAAAAAAAAAAAAAAAGCAAGGTCATGTAGAATGAAGGAGTGAAAATGGAGCAATGCTTTTCTAGCACCATGACTAAAATACAGGTAAATACAAAAACCCTTATGGTGCTTTAGGAAGAAATGATGTATTCATTATAAAGTTTCTTACAGCTTTTGATGCTATCATTCATTTTTTGAAAATCTTCACAAGCTTATTCCATAAGTGCTGAAGATGCTTTGACAAGAAGCAATTTTGAACCTGTACCATATTAAATGCTACACAAAGCATACAGTGGGTCATAAAGAGCTTTCCAACTGTGTAGTTTAGTTCCGAAATCATTTAATTGATAGATGCACGGGGCTTTTTACATCAAACTAATAAAAGCTTGATTGGGCTTTCATGGAGCTAACTGACACAGAGCTCCACGTAAAACTAACAGCGGTCAGTCATTGTACCCCATCCTCCACCTTCTGCGGTATGGTGAAAACCCTTCCCGTCGTGGTTTAAAGGGCAATTCCTGGGGCCCTTCAGCTGCGCTCACTGCCCAGAGCAGAGCTCCACCTTGTCGGGGACTCCCTAGACCACTACTGCAGAATAACCTTAATTGATTCTCCTAATAATGTAGGAATGAATAATCCTATAATGTTTAATTCATGATGGCAAAGTTGCTTAAGGAGCTTCCATGACGAAGAAATTCAAGCATGCTGCTCTAATAATAGGTGGTATGAATATACGGAATCCCAAAATACTTCCAGTGGAATGAATCTTAATTTAACAATTCTTTAAAAGAAATCTACATTTTCAAAAAAAGGATTGTTACACAGAAATATAAGTCAGGTTGCCACCGAGAAAGAATTTTATTTTGAAGTGACATTTGTCAACTAAATGACTAAATACATTGACATTTGTAGAAACTGAAGCTGATGAAGCTATATGCTACTGCTTAACGTTATTTTCCCTTTTTATAAAGAGTCACAATTTGAGCATAAAGATTGCTCTTATTAGGCAGAGAATGTCAAGTCTCATTGCTAAATTTACTGTAGCAATTCAGCATGAAAACAAGCATTGCCCTTTTGGCTTTCAGCACTTCAGCATCTTCCATTAAAGTGCCCATTCAGTATCTCTGTAAACTTTACTACCATGTTATTACTTAGGCCAACAAAATGCTATTTTATCCGAGTCACTACACAATGCTAAATTCCGATAGTACTGACACAGTCACCAAAACATAATGCCAGTCCCGCAGCCGGCCCGTAAAGCCGCAGTACAAGCGTAAGCGCGTGCCTAGGCTCGGGCACACTCCTGGCAGGCCGTCTACACCTCCGGAGGTCCTGGAGACTCGACCACAGCTGCTTCTGTCCGGCTGGCCAGGAGGCCTGAGCCCGGGGCTGAGGCAGGGACCACAGCCTCCGCAAGAGCTGCGGACATGGCAGCCCTGCTCAAGCCGTGCAAGACGGGGTCAAGATCCCCGAAGGGCAGCTTGCTTACAACATCTTCAAACATCCTGGACTAGCGATTGCAAACGTCACCCTTTTAAAAGATACGCTGATCACAGAAACTCACACCTGCACAGGTACTAATAAAACATCCCGAGCCACTACATCTCCTGACAGACGGAGAGCCCAGCGTGCCGGCCTTCCGAGCACGCAGCGTGCAGCACGGACACCCCAAGCCTCCTCCACAGAGGGACAAAGCCCAGTCCCAAGGGATGCGGCATGCCAGCTGCGAGAGCCACGGACCAGCCCGCCGCCAGCGCAGCTTGGCAGCCTCTGCAGCACGCGGCTGCAGCCGAGGCAGGCCGGGGGCCTGGACCTCGGCTGGGAGGAGATCTACGGAGTTTTGACCGCGAGAGACCAAGATCTTGGGCAGATTTAAAACTGCCAAAGAACAGACAACAACGTTACCCACAAAAAGAGAGACTGACAGAAAGAACCAGTGTTAGAACACTAAATATTTCAAAGCAAATGTTAAATGAAACACTGAATTCTTCATGTAACCGCACAAATTTCATTTCTGGAGGACAATGTGAACTGACTCTTCAACATCATCTACAAAACCTCAAATGTTTGCCTAAATGTTTAAACAATGTAGAAGCTCACACACAGACTCATGCCCATTTAGAAACAAAAATCACAGCAATATATTTTTCCAGATGCTCTACTGGATTGCTCAAGCTGTAATGGGCACACTTACAAGAAACTGCAATAAAAAAGACAAAATGTTCATGCAATACAGCATGAACATAGCAAAACAGCCATTAATATCGTTCTCCCAAAGAAAAATGGCTTACTAAATAGCCTGAAAGGACATCTGACATGTATCTTCCCCGTTTTCAAGAAATATAGCCATACATAAAACTGATATGATTACTTGCTAAATCTAATAAGTTTCTTTTTCTTTGATGGTTGTTTGCTCCTTAATGTGCTTTAAATGTGTAATAAAAATATAATGAAAAACATACATTTATTCTATGTGGCAGCTACTGCATATTCCATAAAAAAATAATCTTATAAAGTTTAATTTTACAGTGTTTCTTAAACCTATTTCTACTTATTCACTATATGCACAGGGTATCTGCAAAGGAATTTAATACTTAACACTTTTCTTTACCCACACTAATGCCAAATTTTCTCTTTGCAGTCATTGTCTCTTCTCTTCTGTAACCATAGAAGAGGAAAAGCAAATGGATTTAAGGTTTCCAATGAGTCTCATTAAAATGTAAAGTCCAAATATCCTCATCCTTTTTTCACGATTGCTTTAGGACTGTTGTGGGATTTTCCTGTCTGGGCATTTGTCTTCCATAGCATTTTAATATCCTTGAGAACTCTGAACTGAGCTTAACTCATTGTCACTAGTGGTATCGGTGCATCTGTTTTGCATTAAGGAAATGCAAATTTGAGCACAGATGAATTTAAAGACCACTTGTTTTTCAAAAGGCATTTGTCAGGAAAAATACCAGCAAATAAAAGCTGTTGACAGGAGACCCTGTGCAAATCTTCAGGAAAACATAGTCCAGAAAAACCTCTTGGGACGGTTTCCCCTCATTTCTTCTTGCAGCTGATTTTACCACCAAAATCATGCTTGTAGTCAACAGTCAAACAATCTACAATCTTAAAAACAATCTTACATTATATAAATGTTTGTTTTACATGCCTCACCATTCATTTAAAGCCAAAAAACCTTGTTTACAAAATCCTTCGTGATGTCAATTCAAATAAGAGCTCTCATTCACTTCAAGAGGTAAGTAGTGAGGACACGGAGATGCCACAGCCTGTTACTATTACCAGGTTCAGAACAGACTAAGTTCTTTGCCAGGGCAGTAGTAAGTCATCCTCCCATTAAGCTCACAACTTCAACTGGCCTGATCTTAATTGATTTTACCAAGCTACTTGTCATTTTAAGTAGAGCTGTGTAGAAAAATGTGTATCTGCAGTGCTGAAAATTCTATACTCCTTATAATTAGGACGTGTTCTCTGCCAGAAGTCAAAAGGATGACATTTTCCATGAAACAGCATGTTTTAAAGAAGGTTCTAGTTGTTTCACAGAAAAAAGTCTCCGCATTCCTACGATCATCCCAGCAGTCCTCTACCACATCCGTCCCAGTTTCCACTCATCGCTTCTGAGCACACCTGCCCGGAACTGGGGGTCCCAAAGGCTCTGCAGACGTCTGTCAGGTCTCCTGGGAGCAGAGGCACGATCCCCTCATCCAGATCATTGATAAGGACATTGAAGAGAACTGGCCCTAATACTGAGCCCTGGGGGACACCCCTAGTGACCGGCCTCCACCTGGATTTAACTCCATTCCCCACGACTCTTCCACGCTCTCCAGGAACCTCCCAGACCGCTTCCTCTGGGCTGCACTGTATTTCCAGCAGATGCCTGGGAAGTTGAAGTCCCCCACGAGAACAAGCACTGGCGATTGCGTGACTTCTGCCAGCTGCTTGTAGAACGGAGTTAATCCTTTCAGTCCTCTCACAGGGGAGAGGGGGGGACAACACAACCACCCTTCTGAACTGCAAACAGCAGCATGTACAGAAAAAGCAGACGCACTCAGGTATTATGATATATATTTCCCTCCAAAGCTGCCCATTTTTAGGGCCCCTAGACTAAATTCTGACCTTGACACAGCCAAAGGGCCAGCAAGCGTTCTCCAGCAGTGGCTGGGAAGTTCTGCAATCATACTTTGAGTCCCTCTCCCAGGGGTCTGCAGGCAGCTCCTCTGCAGAGCACCTCGCCCGCTCAGCTGCTGAGCCTGGGCTTTCCGAGCCCTTCTGCTGCATCGCAGTCACAGCTACGCCGTTTTACCACTACAGCTGTATTTGGTACACTTCAGCCGCATTAAAGCCCAATATACTCTTTGTCACCATAAAAATGCCACTTTATAATACACTAAGGCAGGGTGCTTTACTATTTACAACAGATGGTGAAACTAAATATGCTTTAAAATGGTTTAAATGGGGAAAAATTTTCCCTTCTCTGGCCATCACGCAATTCATTTTCTCGGGTTAGCATGCAGACAAAGCCGTAGCAGCAGCTGCAGAATGACAGCTCTGTTGAAAGGCAAGCTTTTCTTCAAGTGCCGCACATCAGACCCCGGAGCCTAGCACGCAGCTCCGGGCCGTCCTCACGAGGCAGCAGACCTAAGCGCGCTACGGAGCTCGGGCAGGAGCGCCAGCAGGGGAGCTCTGCAGGACGGGGACCAGCCAGGCCTTCCGAAGCAGGGCTGAAGCAGCAAGCTGCTGCCGTGTGCCCAACAGCCCGCACCCGCAGCCTTCCTCCTGCCCGCCCCGGCTGAGGAGCCAGGGGCCGGAGCAGTCGGCCGCACGCGGGCATCTCCGCAGCAAGCGGCACGCTCTTCCTTGTTCTAGGACTTGGCCAGCGCCGACATCTCCTGGCTTATATGCGTGGCAGACTTCCTCAGGTGCTGAGGATGCGTTTACTCTAGTAAAACATTAACTGTATGGGACAGGTAAGGTTTTGTTCTTATTTCAGGTATGGAAAGAAGAACAACGCCTCCAGCTCAGATGGGTGCGGGCTCCGGCAGAGCAGCCTCCTGACCCCGCCAAGCAGCCCCAGCGGCTGCGGCACAGCACACACAGGGCAGCGCTGAAAGCACCCGCGAGCCCCACCTGCCCCAGCCCTGCAGCTGGGCACACGCCAGGAGGCACTCGTGGTTCTGCCATCTCCCGCAGCGCATCTGGTCCTGAGCGCAGCCTCGGGCATCCCCCAGGAATTGCAGCATGGAATTAACCCCGGGGCTTAGAGCTACACTTGTGCTTGAGCATTTTCGTGAGTTGAATTCACTTCCTTGCACTTACATGGGTACCAGTTACTTGATAATCTCACGGTGCTACCTTTACCATGCATTTTTCTCCATCTTTACCCTTAAGTATGAAATCAAAAAAGCCATTTGCTCATCTAAGCAATATTGACACGTCACATTTGCTCAAGCAACAAGGATCAATAGCGTACAAAACCCAAGAGATCTGCCAGGACATGGAAAAATATAATAAAGATCAAGGTAACAGCAGGTTTTAATTATATGAGAGAAGGTATGTTATGTAAGGTCTTTGCAATTTGAGACTATAATCAAAATGTCATCAGCCTGCCTCTTGTATTTCCAATCTCTTAGGAAAATGACTAAAACTGGTATAACATTTTCAGATTAATTTTGATGCTTCCATCAGAAAGCCTGACATTTGGCTAA
The DNA here is from genome assembly GCA_013399115.1 of Anseranas semipalmata. NCBI lineage: Eukaryota > Metazoa > Chordata > Aves > Anseriformes > Anseranatidae > Anseranas > Anseranas semipalmata. The sequence continues at coordinate 159,243 of VXAA01005409.1, forward strand.
TGTCAGACATCACCTACACTGTCATTTGATTTCCTTCTCCCCCCTTGGGTGTCATTTCACTAATGACCTATAGGTGGTAATGAAATGCAATGAACAGATTAAGGACAAAACTTAGAAAACAAAGCAATATAGACGATGACATTAACATGCCACCAATGCAAAATATTCAGAACTGTATGATATACAACACTACTTACAGATTTAAATGTAAACAATCTCTTCATTTATTCGGTTAGGTGATACTGAGCAGACTAGCTATTTCATGTACTGTAAGACCTTGCATCAGAACACAAGATATCTGTACGGAACACCACGAAGTCTCTGAAGTTTTACATTTATATCACTGTCTCTGACATAGGAAGACAGATTTTGCCCTACCTTTCATGTGAAACTGTGCAAATTACACAGTTTCTCCGCTCGCAGCCTACATACCTAATTAGAGCCCTTCCCCCTTTTGAATCTCTGGAAGTTTGATATCAAATAACATGGTAAAAACTATATGAAAAGTTTTCCGCCTCCTTCCATGAAACAATTTGTGGTACCAGCTACACATCATGATACACAAGGAAAGAATAATTACTGCCATCTCAGAAAACAATCATAGATGCGTAAGTGTAAGGAATTATCTATGACCCTTCTAAGGAAACATGATAAAATATGCAAGTGGCATCATGGAATCACAGAAACAGAGCCAGAAGGACTCGAGAGATCACCTGGACAGATGGACCAGATGCTCCCAAGAGCACCACAGGGAGTTCTGGCCCAGAACTGCTCTTCCCAAGGCCACACCATCCCTCCAAAGCGGGGTTCAGGGGCTCCAGGAGGTGCAGAGGGCTCCTGGGGGCTCAGGAAGCCTGTCCGATATCGGATTAGGAAAGCACCCTGCTACGAAGCCACTGCAGAAAGCATGCTGAAGCAAGGCAGGAGGGCCTCCAGGAGCGTATCAAAGCAAGCACTCCTCCCCAGAATAACGACACCACTGGGAACCCGTTCAGAGTACTCCATCCAAAGTAACTCCTCCTGGGGACCAATTTAGAAGATGAAATTTGCTCTCCAAAATGAAAGGAGAGATGAGTTAAATACACTTACCACCTGCAGTGTACTACCACTCCTCAGTCACAGCACAAGTCAGAACGGTGCGTACATCCTTTTGTTTTTCAAAGGGATTCAGCCTTACGAGTTTCCGCTTGTTCACATCAGCTCGGCTCACTGCCATAACCCCTGCTTCCCATCCCCAGCCACACCATTATGCAGCTTTTTTCCCTGCAGTCAACATCTCAGACTTGTTACAATTCCTCCGCACAAGCTGCTGCTAACAGCACCCTGACCTGACACGGACGCTCTGCGCTCCCGGTGCAGCCTGTCCCATTCCACCCCACGTTCTTCTAGAGGCACAAGTACTGCATGCTGTCATATGAGCTACTACACTACAAACGAGTAAAAAGGTTGTTTCCACTGAAAACAGAACCATTCCCAACTCCCCCTTATTAGTTTGTTTTTAAATTCACCAAGCTCCTTCTGATAAGTAAAGATTATTGCACTATAATTTCAAAACAAAGCCTGGCTATCTTATAACAATAACCTAAGTATTTTCCAACTGCTTCTGCCTGGGCCCTTCAAGCGCTGGGAATGAGACCTCCGATGACTTCTCTCCCACGTCCTGCTCTTTTTTCAGGATGATCTACAGGCCAGGACAGCGGGAGGGAAAATTTCGCTGCTTGTCAAGGTCCTCATTCAGACTGCACAGCAGCTTGCCTTTGCCCTCTAACTTTCTGGGTGGAAGCATGGGTTATACTTCCAAGTCCCTGATTTCCTCATACAGAATTTAAAGTGCAGAGAAATTTACCTTTCTTCTTCCTTTAAAATGTGTTATAAGAAATCCCAAGTTTCCCCTAATTTCAAATACAGCCCAAACAAAGCTCAGAGGAAGCCCTCCAGTTAACCACTGCAGAAGAAAAGAGACACACAGCTTAAGTGGCAACAAAAAATATGAAGCGCACTGATTGTTTTGGCTCTTGTTTTCACCGATACGAGTGTATTACCCTGCATGATAAAGTCATTAGGAGATGTGCACAGGGGATGAAATTTATGCCTATAAGAAATACTCTTCGATGTCTGCCAGTGCTAAAGCTTGGCATTGATAGGAATTTTGCAGAGATGGCTGGCACAGCACTGACCATGTACTCCCTAGACGCAGCCTTCACCAAGTGCACATTCCTTAGACCAAACTCACAGGCACGACACAGTTTGGCTCCATTTCTTCTGTTACCAGATGACAAGGACTCACTTCAAAACCAAGTCATCAGGATTATAAGACTAGAAGTGCACACACTGCTATTACCAAAAGTCAGAATCTGTTGTTGTGACTTCAGAGTGTCATCCCCAAACCCGAGAACAGAAGTGATGAATGATACCATTACATTCCATATTACGCCACCCCTTTGCAGAGCTTGCACCCAGCCCTGTCACATACACCACCAAGACAGAGACTACAGCTGAAATTACTTCAGTTAAGCCAAATCCAAAACCTCAAACTGACACAAAAATTGAGATGCTGCTATAGAACTCTACTAGGTGTTACTGTAAAAAGCATTAGCTGTTACTGTGATAATTGCAAAATACTATGGTGAAATTACTTATCTTCTACCCCATGTCTTGCAGACCTCCGAGGTTCTCATTTCACTGTATCTTAGGGGATAAACACCGACTGAATGAAGCTTGTCACGACATACAGGACCACACGTTATTGAGAGACAAACCAGACTTTGCCACCCCTTGCTTAACCATCTGCCCTTGAAAATTACATTCTGCTTCTAGTTTAGGCCTTCTATAGTGGGAATCTCTTTTGAACACTAGAGAACTACAGTGACCACAACTATTAATCTGCAGGGCATGCATCACTCTTATTGCATTACTACTTTCCAGGCGAGAAAAAAAGAAAAAGTATTTCTGGCACGCTCTTTGAAATGCTTGAACAAATAACTGAAGGCCAAGAGACAGCAGAAAGGCCATGGAAGTACCAGGAAACATCACTCTCCAACCTCTTCAAAACACATCTTTTCTATGAATTGTATCAGTTGAACAGGTGATTTTGAGATCAATTTTGCCTCATAAAAGTGCAAGTTTGTCATGTAAATCTGACAGGGAAAGCAACTACCATGTGAAAGAGCAGGACTCAAAGCCAACAAATCAGCAAAACAGACCTCAGGATTTCAGTCCTACTTTCAGTCTGTTTCTCAGATTCTTCTGGCCTTCTAGAACTCTGATCACACAGTTCAACCCCCAAAAGAAGGAAGAATAAACCAACAACGCCACGCAGGATTTCACCACCAACAGTGAACTTCGGTGGAAGGATCTCAGGTACCAGAGCGATAGGACAGGGGAAGGGGCGGGAGTCGATGGGACGTGGTGGCACAGGAGCTTTCTGAAGGCATCGCCCACAAGCAGAGCCCCACGGCGAGGATGCCACAGGCTGCAGCCACTGCTCCGCCACCCTGTTCTGCGGGAACCCGGGCGAGCAGAGGTCACGCAGCCCATGCTTCCACCTTGTACGCCTCACGGACAAAGCCTCCTCATGCTTTTGTAACAGATAAACAACTTGAGGGATTTGCATATATAGCTTTACAAATAAAAATATGCCTCATATTTATTTTGTTCTTCTTATATTACCATAGAATAATAATCTGCATTTTAACAAATGGGGAAATTGACACAATATGAATTAGGCAATTTTCTTACTATCAGCCAGTAATAGAATAAGGAATGACCTAACTTCTCTGCAGCGCACTGACTGCTCCATCACATTGCTTTCCAGGACACTCTATTTTTTTCCACCCACTGCATCAGTTCCACAACACAGCTTGCTTCCTAGCACAGAAAGTATGCAAAATCTAATCTGCACAACATAGTCATAATAACTGATTATTTTGGAACACAAAAGTCCCAACAGAAAAATGTTTTCTAAGACTTTTTGCTGAAAAAACGTAGCTTGGACAAAAAGCACGCTTCCCCAAACCACTGTGCTCCCACGTAACGCTCTGGGTGGGATGGAGCACGGCCCAGAGGGCCAGGCAGTGGCTGCAAGGCTCTCCCATGCCCCTCACCCCGGGGCTCCCGCCAGGGCCCCACCAAGGCCAGACTCCGGGCAGCTCACAGAAACACCGCTACTGCAGCAGGGTGCGCCGCGAAGTCACCCGCCGCCCCGCGTTGCCCACGACGAGCTAATAGCTAAACCCCTCGCTACCGCTTTGGAGTGGAGAAGGCAGCCGGGCGAGGAA
>VXAA01005409.1:165495-208266 GCA_013399115.1 Anseranas semipalmata
AAAAAAAAAAAAAACACTTTTTTTTACAGGTTTGACTATAAAATCACGGCTCATGGTTATACTTGAAAACCTGACGCTGTCTGGAGGGAAGGAACGCGCTGCTGCTCTGTGCCTCTCGCATCTGAGCGGTGTTTGGAGAGCAGAGGGATCAAATGGTTCAGCGAGTTAATTGAAGTAAGTGTTGAGAGCCATAAGTTAAAAAGAATGAAATATGCCACTGTTGTTGCAAATATTGAATGTTTTTAAAAACAATGCTGCAAGAAATCCGATTTGCCAATGTATAATGCTTAATTCCTTTGGTCTTGCTTTGCAAAGAATAATTTGAAGCTAAATTATCCAGGAATACTCTAAGTAAGCAAACTTATATGTTTTAATCTTCTAATGTGACAGTAGCCATAGCATGACACATTTTTCTCATGGTGTGAGGCATGGTAGTTTATTACCACATGGGAGAACTTGAGGCTCTATGTTTTAGATCATCAGTTCTTCCTAGGTGGTTGATTCAAGCAGAAGGCCTATACCTCAGACATTACCAAATTAAGTGAAGCGTAATCTGGCAAGTTAGAACTAAAATTTCCAAAATGCTGCTGCCAAAGCTTCCCTAGCAGGATGGGAAGTTTCTTTCTACTCCATGCTTCCACATGTGGGATGATTTGTCATCATGGAGGCTCATTAAGCCTAAGGTAAACACAGACCTTCATATGTATGTATTATCAAATAGTCTTATAGGCTATACCACTAAATCACCAAAACAATTATACTCCACTGTGCAAATGAGCTACTGTGCTGATATAAGGAATCTCCAAAATGAGATAATCCTGGCTAATGATCTAATTTGGAGCAAGAAGCTAGTACGTTCATGGTACTGTATTTTGAGAAGAATCTATGGGTGTATGAAAAGAAAAGAATAAAGTTTAAAACTTTATGTACCCCTTAGCGTCAACACATAGTGCAGATACAAGTTACCCCAGGTTTTCCCTGAGTTATATCTATGTTATATTTCATGAATATATGTTTGAATGTTAGCAAACTGAAAGGAAATGAATAGATGTAGTAAACCAAAGCAAGCGTTCTCAAAGAGTTCTTTGGGAAGTATGCCTGGGCTTCCCACAGGTGAAAGATAGAGTACAGAGAATTTAGAGATCAAGCACCTTCTTTTAAAAGTCAACATTCCCTTCCCCATTCCCTGTAGGACTCACTAGTGGCACTGTTCATGCTAATTAAACTAAAATTTGAGTTGATAAATACCGGGACTGCATTTTAGCTGAATGCAAAATCTGACTCTTCAATTAATCACGTTTCATATTTAGTATGTAAGTAAAGGAGGGAAGTGTCTCCAAAATATGTTGGTCTTGATACATAGGGGATTCAGAAGAGAAGAATGCTAAAAAGAAGAATCTGAAATATTTGAAATTTTCCGTTGAGTGACAACTGCACAGGCAGCTTTTTTATACAAACAGTAACACCAGACAAGCAGCTCTGGATTCAAAAGTGATACAGAGGGGCATTTAAGTATCATCATTTATGTTATTACTGAAATCATTAGGCACCTGTCTAGCACAAAAATCTGCAAAAGGACAAAAACGTGAAACAACAATGAGAAGAGCTACAGTACAGCACACAACAAGTGATAAAGCAGCGTTTCCCAGGCCCTGAACAACTCATAGGAAGTTCAACAGAACATCTTTTCTTCTGTTTCATACTGGATATGCCAATATGTAATACATCACATGTATGTGGAGTGGTAGTCAAACTGCAGCGTATCTTGAATATAGTACAAGCAGCTCAACACGCCAGTGATCATCAGTCTAAGAAAACCAATATGGTTCCATAATTTAGAAACTCTTCTGGATCATGGGTCTTTCTTCTCTTTTCTTTTGTGAAACCAGAAGATGTTTATGGCACTGAGAAATCTAAAGACTAGGAACACTGAATCAATGGGAAAGTCATGAAAATATTTGTAAAAGAGTAGAATGATCATGATTTAATTCATGCATAGTATAATCCTTGAAGGCAGTGTGTTCAGCATGACTCAGGTCTTACCCAAAGGAACTGAATCACGCCGGTGAAGAGGCACTTCATTTTCTATGTGAGTCCATTTTTTACCTTCTGCTGTGAGACTGCCAGTGAGAGTTAATTGGTGGCAACTGTGATAGTAACTGCTCTAGTGTAGAAAATGTCTTCTGGGGACTCCACAAACACCATCTATTCATTGTTTTGTATAGGCTGCCTAGGAGAAGATGGCTGATAATGCTCTGTGAGTACTGATGTAGATCAGATTGAAAACAATGACCTGCAGGTGAAGTGTTATGTATTTTCTCACCTATTGACTAAAGTAAAAAATACATTATAGAGAAAGAATATGACTTCCAATGTTTATGTCAAATACCTATCAGCATCCCTTTGGAAGAGAACGGGTGATTATTGCAAGCAGTACAGTTACAAAGCAAAGTAAACAAATAAATAAATAAATAAATCCCAAGTTGTCTGCAGCAAATAAAGTTATTCCATCGTATTTTACAGCCTGATAACAGTGAACCTGTCAGAATGTGCTGCCAACACACTCTATTTGTGCTGAGGAACTGCCCAGTTACACAGCTCCAGAGTTCTCTTGAAGTAACAGATTTGCAAGCAAAAAGCCTGTTTTCGTCAAAAACCGATGCTGCCCTTGCATAGTATGTGCCACCAGTTACAATAAGCATTGAATTGAATGTGAGCTGGTTATTTCCCATCTGGTTCTAAATTACAAAGAGCAGAAATTGTGAATGACATAACTGGATAATTTATTGAGATAACTAAAATTAAAATTAATTTAATAATTAAAGTTTATTTTTCTTTCATACTCAGGCCTCATCAGAAAAGCACACCATATGCACCATTAAGAGGAGAACATTTCTATTGTTTTCTAAACACACAACCTGACAATTATAAGAATTAAAATGCCCTTAGTAGAAGGGTTTTCCAGATGGTTGTGATGAAGTATGAGATGTATTTATTCATGTCTTTGCCATGTAAAAGTGAAACAAATAAGCCATTGTAATTGAGAGCTATAGACCATCCAGGCATTCCATAAAGAGACATGAATAATGCTGAATAATACAAATGGCAGGAGAATTTGGATATGACAATTCACTTTTCCCAGTAGGTTATGATATAAAGTGCTAGCATATTAAAAGTAGGTAGTTTGGTTAGAATTTCTAGCAGTAATTCCTAATCTCAGATGTATGTTTTTTCCTTCTAACCTAGAGGGATGAGGGTTTGTGTTGTAGGACTTTTTTTTTTTTCAGTTTTCTATATTTCAAACCACTGAAAAAGGTAGGATTCCCAATTGCTATGTATACATTCTGAAGTCCTGTCTGTCATTAGAGAAATTTGTTCTTCTAACAGTGTCCATAAATATGTGTAACCATATAGAAAGCATTTTGCACATCTAGAAAGCAGATGTACTTGGAGTTTTTATCAAGAGAGAATTCTTTGTGCAGGGATTAATGGAGAGAGAACCAGAGCTGTTCTCTCTGGATTCATTTTAACTTGCAGTTATGGAACATATAATAGCGCTCTTGGTATTTGACAGGATCTAGTGGTCAGTACTGCAGAAAAGGTTTCGGATTGTATTATCTTTTGGACAAAATTCCAGATCAGCTGTCCTCAACAAGAAGGCAAGGTGTTTCATCAGTTTCAGATAAGCTAGAAACTCACTTGGTGCCTAATGAATTGTGACATCTTATGTTGGTTTGGTTCTTGCAGTCATGTGGAAAATATCTATGAAAGGCAGCGGCCATTAATAAAATAGCAAATGACACAAGCAGCACAGGCAGCATTGTCTGATGATTCATTGAACTGAGAGTCAGGACATGCAGGCTCCATGACTGCAGATAATAGTAACAGTGTGAAGGGAAGTTGCATGCTTTTTCAGGTGCTGTCACACCACTTGCAGGAGGATACAGTGCAGGGCTGCCAGAACAGGGTCCTGCTGCTGGTTAGAGTAATCCAGCATTGCTGAACTACGAAAGGTATAGTATAATAACAAAGACTACTCTGTGCTAGGCACCTCATTCTAGTTATGAATGCATCTTTTATCAAATAGTTATGCCTTTTCACAGTTAAAACCAGTAAAAATAATTTAAAGATTTTTTGCTGGGGACAGGAAAATATCCACTAGATAAAGGAACCAGTTATGTTCTTCTCCTTTCAGAGGGGAGAAAGAAAATTCCTTTAATGAAATCCACCAGGCTTGCAGTAGTGTCTCATTACTACAAAAAAAAAAACAGATTCCTGGCTATCAATTAGACAAATTTGCTCTTTCTAACAGGATACCCTACAGTATTGCTTCTGTAAAACCAGTGGAGTGTTTTTTATTTTAATATCAAGGTAAAAGAACCTTAGATTTTTAAAATTAAATTTACAATTCAATGTTGGTTTTGAAGTAAACAGGAAATCTTATGGGAAAGGGATAATGGCTTCATGTTTTTGTGTGAAATATCTGCATGCATGATGCATAAAGGCCATTGCTCTACTTAGGTCTCTTGGGCACTTATTTCTCCAGAACAAGCTTTCAGATTTTTTCCCCTGGACATACACGTACTTTCCAACCATCAAGGTCATAGTCTGTACTTATAAATTCCTTAACAACAACAACAAAAAAGTAATTCCTTCAAGAAGGGAAGTTATGTAACTGAATATCTATAATTAAGCTGAGCTATCATACCAGTAATCATACTGCATGAAACAAGAGCTGAAACTATAAACTTGGCAAGAAAAGCGTGGCTCAGGGGACAGGGTGGAATTCAGAACTTCTCCCCTCTCTGTGTCTCTGGTTGAAATAGGGCTCAGTCAGAAAGAGCTAAAGGTTGTTTTTATCTCTGGTTTATTTGATAAATCTTTGCAAACAATCACTTTGTCCAAATCTCATGGAGGTCAGTAAGAGCCTTTCCATTTACTTCATGTGCCTTTGAATGAAAGTACTGGTAGTCAGATTCACGTGCAGCTAGTTATATCCCGCACCAATTGCCTACTTTCTGACAGTATAAGCAGAAGGGTTATGAAGGCTGCCCCTCTCATGTACAGAATTCCTCATACAATCACAGCTCATTTGTTAAAGTATATTAAAACTTAGCATGCAAACCATTTTTATGCTTGTTTCATGAATAAATGCTTGAGGCTATGGACAGTCTCCAAACAAAGCTACAGCCCATCCTTGTGTTCACCAAGCACCTGTTTCATATTTGTGAGCTCTGCACTTTGCAGAGCTGGAGTCTAAACAGGTGGGTGCTCTAATAATGAAGGAAATTCATCTGTATCTGGGAATCCCAACAGTTGTATGAATCATAGTTGGACATCTCAGATTTTGAGATCTCTTTGCAATCCTAATCTTTAATTAAACTTGTAAGAGGCAAAGGAGAACCAGTATACTAGAAGGCAAAATAACAACAGTATTTGGAAAGAGGTAAGTGAGGCAGGATAGAAGTGTATGTTCTCCACTTCAGATGCACCTGCTGTAATGGCGGTTGTAAGGGGAGAGGCGTTAGGAGCTGGTGATAGATTAGATGTTGAGCTAGCATCGAACAATCTCATCAGAAAAGCCTGTTCATTGTATTTTCTCATTAGTTTTTCTTCTTCCAAAAGCTAACTAAAAGCAGCGTATACAGATAAAGAATTAATTTTTTTAGTCGATTTTTACATTAAAATTATGTTTGCAAAGACTTGGGGTTATCACCAATTGTTCCACAGCCACTGTCTAGGCACTGGCAAGGAAATGATGCTGTTCTTTGTCCTGAAGACTGGGAAGGGAAGACCAAAGAGCTTAGGAGACAGTTCTGGTCAGTTCCCTGCCATTTCCACTCAGGCTGAGGTGAAGTGTACCGGTTACACCACCTTGTCACCCTCTCCCTGGTTGGGTGTTAACTATCTCTAAAGCAAATAAAACAGACTGCATGAGTACTCACCTTCTGAATTGCTAAAATGTTAATAAAAAAAAAAATTATGTATTTCCTCCTGACAGTTCATTACTGCAGTGTGTTATTTCCTGTCTGTTGGTTTGGGGCATTTCACCCACCTCTTGCCCATTTGGGGTGAATAAATCAGCTGTGCAAATTTTTGTCTTAGGTAAAAAAACAAGCAGGACAGGATCCAAACTTCCAGTGTCCTCCATCCAACTTCAAGTGTTCGCTCATGTTTATGCCTGCTTTTTTCTTCCTTAGCTGTAGTGGAAAACACAATATATGTTGATATTGGAAATATAAACATGAACCAGACTGTTAGAACTTGACTTTTAGAAGCTCTCTTTTTTATGGCCTGCACATTGCTGATGTTTCATTAGATTTCTCTATTGTAGATGTTAAGTCATTCACATATAAATCAAATTGCATCCACTTTAATTTCTGGCTTGTTTCTGTAGGTGTCTTTTCTAAAGCCAAATGGAATAAATGGAAATCTAAATGATGCTGAAAGGCTCTGGACCAGACCTGTAATAAGTTCAATGTGCCCACTTTATTGTGGTAACAATATACAAAAACTTGAAGTACTCCTATATATCTTACTGTTAAAATCAGCTCGTTACTTACTTCGTGCTAGGCCACCTGATCCCAGAAGGAAACTGCTGCTCAGTGGAATGAAGATTCAAAAAGGGTGGGGTTGGTCCTGCTTCTGATGCAGAAACTAAGTTTTCTGTCTCCTGTGGGTGGGAAATGGCTGGCTGAGCCCCATGCATATCAGAACTGCGTTGTTCTTCCGTAACAGCCAGTTCCTTGCGATGTCAGTCAGGATATTGAAGCAGTAGTGAATTATAAGGGCACAGGATCAGTGTGACTTCTGCCCCTCCTCTACAGCAGCAGCCATTTCTAGATGAAAGCACTGGATAAGCAACATTTCTTCTGGATGACAGAATAAACCTGACTTATTTCTGGGTTCAAACATCAACAGGTCAAGTTGCTAAAATCCTCCCCCAGCACTGAGAGCTGTGGCAACTAATTGCTTCCATGGAGCCGAAGAAAATTTCTTCTGTCTTCGCCATACTCAGCTACAGAAAATCGCTGCTCATCCAGCTGCAAATATCTGGCAGGCGGACAACACCTCAAGGACAGAAGGTTCTAAAGCAAAGCACAGCTATGTGTCATTGGTATGTTCACGTGAAAATTCACAATGTGCTGACAATCCAGATCTAGTAGCATCACATAGACCAGATAAAGGCCCCAAATAAAAGGTGGCCCTGGGGTATGCAAAAGTTGCTTTGGAGCAAGAGATGAAACTATTCTTGATACAAACCTAACGGAGTCCAGCAAACAAGACCAAATTCAGAAATGGACTGTAACCAATGTGCCACACAATCTCATCAACCCAAGAGGATCTAGGATCCATGAGGTCAAATGCAGCAGGTCCATTTTAAATAGGAAAGTAGATAAAAGGTAAAAGCAAGTTCAAACTGTGTTTGAATTCAGACACAGAAGCTCCCAACAGCTACTGAATTTCAATGGGATTTATGTGACTGCTGCCTTCAGACTCCTTTGAAAGCTTTATGAATAACTACCTCCCCCAAAATGTGCTCAGATGCAAGTAACTTGCTTAACGAATTATCTTTAAATCATGTCTATTCAGCAATGTTCAGACGGCTATACCCACATATCTGGTGGCATAACATTTCAGAACACAACTGAAGTACGCAGCTACAGAAACATCTTAACTAGAAGCAATATAACGCTATCACATAGATGCTTTCTTTAAATATTTCCAGAAAGTTTCTCTACCATATTCCCCACAGGTATACCAGCTCACGGTATGTCATGCTTATTTTACGGCCTTGTTCATATAAGGCTGATAGAGATTTGACAAGTGTAAGATTAAAAAAGATTAAGAATTATAGAAAACCAAACATGTCTCATGACTTTCCGTCCCTTGAATCTGAAAGCACAGTTAATGTTTTTGATCTAACAGGATCTTTGGGAGGAAGTTCTCTGGTCCTGTATTCTCGGCTGTACCTTACCTATGTTAAACAGCAGACCTCAGCCACCTGCAAGGAAACTGCCGGGAGCCCCTCCACGGGCTGCCTCCGCAGGCACGGCTCCTTCCAACAGCAAAGATCTCCAGTGCTAATTGTGACGAAGGATACACAAGTATTTTTAACATCTAAACAACAGTTTCAAGATGAAATGCTGCTATCAATGAAATAATAGGAAAACTGAGTTCTGCCACTTGCTGCAGTGGCAGCAGGGTTCCTCCCATGCCTTTAGCATCTCTTCATATGTATGTTCTTGTATATTATTACCGCAATACAAGTGTCTATTGTAATCCCTGATCTTCATGTAAAAGCTTCCCAGAAAGTGTTCTGTCAATACGCATTTCATCTAAATCTCAAAACACGTTTGATAGAAATTCACACGAAGACATTTTAAACCATTTGAAGATACTGGGGCTTGCTAATTTATTCCCACAAATACCATGCTAAGATTTTCTCCCCTTCATGAATACCACAAATTCATAAAGAATTAAACAGCATCTGATATGAGGCATGATTTGAATGGCTCTGCCAACAAAAGTGTTGTATGTGCTTCATATAAGATTAGAAGCAATTTTAAGTCTAACTTCATGATAGTCATTTAGTAACTACTAAGATTTTAGCATAATTACGGGAAGTTTGATCCTTTATGTGCTATCACTAGGAATTTGAATGAGTTAATATTTTGCCCCTGCGGTGGTCCTCCCTCTGACTTGCATGCTCAGGCTGTTGCTGGAGTGCTTTGCAGGAACCAGAGTGGAAATATCTCCCTTGAGAGTCACCTAGCAAAATCCCCTGAAGCGGAATGAGGTGTCGTCTCATTGACAACACAAAGAATATGCTGCTCTCCAAATCATTGCTCTGTGGAGATTCACAATCTACAAGATGTAAAAGGACACCAGGAAGATGACTTTTGTATTGCCTTAAAATCATTGATAGCAAAGGCAATGCAATTGAAGCAGCACTTGCCCTCAGCAAATTCTGTAAATGGCCTTTAGCATTTTAAGAAGAGGGCAAAAGAAAACGTCCAGAAAAGCAAAATTCATTCAGTTTACTGTCTGTAGGGATGTAGCATCACTGCTTGAGGTATTAACAGCAATCTCAAAAATTCTAGAGTATGATACAGATGGTATCATTGAAAGTCATACACTGTCTGCCCCAGTTAGCTGCCTTGTCCATTTGCATGACTGGAAACAGCTTTGGAAGGCAGAAGAGGTCACACTCATTTCCGTGGGACAGATTTCCAGTTAAAGCAGTCAGTTTCCACTAGATTTGTACATCGCAGTTCATAAGTGACCCGCACAGTAAGGACTGAGGGACTTTGGGTGCATTTTAACTTTCACTTCTGTGAATCACCAGGAATAAAAGTAGATTTAAACAAGTACTTTACGGTTCTAACAAAGTTTGCTAGCTTATTCTTTTGTTCATTATTCTCATTTTCTGCCATTTGAGTACATAATTCATTTTCTATCTTACTTTTCACAATCAACCTTCCTTTCTTCCTATTCCCATTCCTTCTTAGACAAGTCTTTCCCTTATCCTCCCTCCTCCCATATACAGAGTGACTTACAGCACAAAGTAATTGGGAAGTTTTCCTCAAAGACTTCACATTTGTGTCTCCAACATGATTTTCTTCTGCCTTTGTATTATCCAAAAAAGCTGTTGGCATATTTTGATTCTAGAAGTAGGAAGGCTTACCTGGCACCTTTTAAGAAAATGCCTAAGTGTTGTTAAATAAAGCAAATAAGCTTTGAGCATCTTGTAGTGATGAGAAGAAAATTTATATCAATATTCCTGTTTGAGTCCAGCGTGACTACCAAGGTCCCAGTTCCACACTCAGCATGTCAGAGAACAAGCTACCTGAAAGCAGAGCTACCATTGACTGGATTTACACCACCGTATTGAACAGGAGGACAAAAGCAGGAATGGCATAAGAATATCAACCCACTTATCTTCCTGCTGACAAATGCTTTGGGCTGGATGTCCGAGGGGATGACACAAATAACATAAGAAAACCTTTATTAGCAGGACTCCAGCCAGTTGGTATTTCTGGTTTTGAAAAACTGCACCAAAGCTAACAGAGCAACCTTTCCATTTCAATTTTTCATGCTCCCATGTGTGCATTTTCTTTCATCTTGTTGAAGTCTCACCTGCCCAGCCCAGCCATAATGCAGGCTGCAAGGCTGGAACAAAGCGCTCTCGTTGTCTTCTCTAGCTGGAAGAGTGAAACGTGGTGGAAACATGAAACAGGCAGTAGTCACAGGCACAGCAGCTCTCAACAGCTACAGCCAGCTCTGCTGTCACTTCATCAGCCAGACTCAGACAGTTGTCCACCCCTGTCACTGCTACCCAAACCAGCTTCGCAGGAGCGCTGCTCGTGGCCAGCCCAGCTGCTCGGGAGCAGATCCCAGCACCTCTCCAGCGCTCCTGGCCAGCAGCGATAGCACCCAGCCCCTCTCAGGCTCCAGCTCCTGCACAAACAAGCATAGGACAGAAGGATGAAGTGCGCAAGATCCAGCATTCAAAGTACTTCTGAGGGTTAAAAGCAGCCTGATAAATCATGTTCCTTTTATGCACACATTTATTCCCAGCACTTGTTCTTCGCGGCTGAGTCAGTACTGAAAAATGCTGGGTGTTGAGTTCATTAGCCCAAAAAAGTTTGGGTGACTGAAATTACTTTGTGGTTACTTAGTGAACAGACAGTTTGGGGGATTGTTTTCTCTTGTCACTGTCACAGAGCTACTGCCCCTCATAAGGTTACCAAATACATTCAGAGATTTTTTTTGCTCAGGTGTTTGTCAAGACTATGAAGCCTTGTAACACTTATCTGGAATTTCCAGATGTCCCACAGTACCCTGAAACACTATTTCGAATCAGGTTGTATGTCATTTTGAAATCCCAGCCACATTCACTGCATGTGCCAGTCACCTATCTGAGCAGGGCATACGCAATTAAAACTTGGTCTCTAGGAGGTGCTGAACAAAACTACTGTAATTCATTTCTTATTTCTTATTTTCAAGGACCAAACGAAAACAAAAGGCTCAATTCAACTCTGGAAGACAAAATAGACCATTGACTTTAGGGGGAAGCAGAGCTGAAATTAAAATGGGATTTTTAAACTGCCATGGACCAGATGTTTTGTATTATGGCTACAATAGCTTCTGCGGGATATTATCTGCAAAGTCCTTTTGGGATCTTGTGCAATGAGAGATACTATATAAACACTGATATTAATTATCCTGCTATTGTGAATGCATATCAGTGTTCTGAAGTTTCAGATGTCTCCTGTTAACATTATGGCTTTTAAAATATGATTTACATTAAAAACAAGTGGTTTTGCTTTCAGTCCGGAGAAGTACAGAATAACCTTACTAAAAAGGGACCTACTTGACTTGGACTGAAGTGTCAGTCCAAGGAAACAAAGCAGCTTGGGGTAATCTTTGCACTAATCCTCACACATTTACCCCCTCCCTTGTGGCTGTGAACATGAAAGGTTTACATAGCTCTACCTGTACATAATTGCTTGCAATGCTGTGAGTTGGTGTCCCAAGATTTTATTTTTCAATCGAGCAATAAGGTTTTACTCAAATACTGTGGTCACCTTGGGTTTTTTTTCCATTATCTCTAATTATTCTGATATATCTTAATAAATGGATGTCAGTTAGCACTAAATGCACTTTTCAGAGTTGTAGTAACAGGCAAATTCTCTAAAATATCATTTACAACTGACTCAGTTCCATTAGAGATCAATACTCTTCCCATAAATCCCACCTACTTTCCTAACTCTGAAGATCCCTTAAAGTTTGGCATTTGTGCTTATGCAGCCACTTGGTCAATGGTTCAACAGCTTCCTTACGTTGTGTTTTACCACAGTGCCACCTGGTGGGTGTCTGGAAATGGCAGCTCCTCCATCGGGAGGTTGGTTGGGCATTAACAGACATTTTGGAGAAAATAGTAACAACAAGCCCTACCTTCCAGAAAAGGAGAAAATGAAAAAATAAAAGAATTTTGATTCTTCAATGCTGCCTACAGTCTTAGCATATGGAAAAAAAGTAAACAGATTGTTTCAAAGAAAGCAGTACAGTGGTAGCACAGGGAATATTGGAAAACTATTGTACCATAATTACAGAAGAGTAAAGAAAAAGAGGATACACAAGATACATACAAATATTTGCAAGTGTTACTGCTTAACATGTTAACCCTATTCAAGTAAGATGTGCTTAAAATAACACTTAGCATGCTAACAAACATAAGTCAGGCATGCAAGTTTATTATCACTCATGATGCTCTGTCGTCACCTTCAGGTTTTGGTGTGGTGAGGCAGTCCCTAGATACAGTGCGCATGGGGCTGCAGACTGCCTGGAGAACAGTTCAGCTGTTCCTGGTTCAGGACTAGAACCCGTAAGCACAACTGAAACCTGAACGGTAATGTGAGTCACGTCTTTTGTTCATCTTGATGTTTGGATGCCAAATCTGCAGAGGTGCTGATTATTTCAACTTTCAGCCCTTGAATGCTTCTCCTTTCTGATCACTGCTGGAGCACACCTGTGTCTGCATTTTTTCTAATCAGATCACTTCTGAAATAAATCTCTTGTCATTTCCATTTAGTCCCTTTAAGTTTGCATTGCAGTGGTTTTTGGAAGGCCATGTCAATTACTTTCAGTTGAAAGTAAACCAAATGCATCCAGCAGCATCCCTTATGTGCTGCAGCTGCTGATGTGCTAGTCCACAGATCTAGTAGATCTAGTCCCTACTCAAAAAAGAAAAGTTGCATCCTCAGCACCAGCTGCTTCAGTCTGCAGTTCCACCCCTAATGCACTTCATACTGTAGAAATAGTCTAGATAATGTTTCCTTCTTTTGTACTTCTGAACTCCAGTATCACATCAGAAGCAAATAGCATCATTTGTTCTCTAAATCACAAAAGGTAGTTCATTACACCTATATTTGCCAACATGGCAGTGCCACTGCCTACATCTTCTAAGCTTTACTTTCAGGGGAAAAGAATGATTTTGTCACGTATTCAATAATGGAGACTCCATGCATCTGTCCCACCTCACTCAATATTGTTTCTCTCATCTTTGCTATGAAAAATCATCCAAACAGATATATTCAAGCCTTTCGTGCAGTACTGGCTCACAAAAACAACGAAAGTCGGTTCATGGTGGGGTTTCTCCCTTTTACTACTACTCCTTTCTGTAGGTAATCCTTCTCAGTGTGACTTCTAACAGTCAAAACAGTATTGAGGATATTGTGCTTCACTGTACAACTGTTCCAGATGTCTTGCACTTTCCCCAAATATGCCTGCATCTGCCTCAAAGCAGTGTGCTGAGTAGCAGCACTACTTCCACACCTCATGAGAATGCATCTATTCACCCCTGGAGCATTGGAAGTGCATCTGTAGCTGACTTGGGAGATCAGTTGCATCCTTCCAAAGACCTTTCCAATACAAGGAAAAAGCAAAGTTTGGGAAGGCACTCCAGGTTAATGCATGATTTTGTGGATTGGTATGATTTCTGTTTCAGTGGAACTCAAGACTTATCAAAGTGTATCTGAGCACTGGATTGATGGATTTACCTAATTTCCTTTGCCATACAAAAGGGAATTCTCATCTTGAATACAGATTCAGAGACCTAATGAAATCTATATTCAAGTGGTTCAGAGGAAACCACTCTCACATATCTATCCTAGGAGCTGCCTACAAAAACATGCTTCAGTGCTAAAAAGGTCTGTATGCCATCTAATTAATGTGGGATCAGCTCTTTGAACTCAAATGCCAGCTCATTTTTCAGTACCATTTTTTATCATTATAAGCAGAGAAACCAGGATCAACTATCCTGTTACCTGTGAGAGTGTTAATACTTGTGGTCAAGACAGCAAAGTCATTCTGGAGTTAAATTGCTG
Organism: Anseranas semipalmata; assembly: GCA_013399115.1. Taxonomy (NCBI): domain Eukaryota; kingdom Metazoa; phylum Chordata; class Aves; order Anseriformes; family Anseranatidae; genus Anseranas; species Anseranas semipalmata. Next base: position 179,388 of record VXAA01005409.1, read on the forward strand.
CAATCTAACAAATATCATCCCACTGTTGATTACTCATCTGAATATGGCTAAGCTACCTCAACGGTCATTAAAGGCATATGAATTGAATTTGGCATGGGCAGATCCACATACTTCAGTGCAGTAATAAAAATTTGTACTGGTGCAATTCAGTTAAAATCTGAGTGTTTGTATGTTCAAAGTATTTGTGAAATAAGAGAAAGTGATAACAATAAAAGAAAATAACCTAATTGTATAAACATTGATTTTTTTAAAAATCATGTTGTATCTCCATCAGGCACTCTCGTCTAAGGAGAAAGGAGGCATTCTGAATAGCCACTCTAATAGGTGAAATATCTCAGCCTTCAGGCTATAAATCAACCTCTAATTGTTGAAGACTAAGGAGGGAGTTTATGTAGAGATTACTTTATGCTCAATTCTGAGAGTTTTCTATTGATTCAAAAGGAAGGTCAAGCTCTAGCTGCCTGCTTCAGGGTTTCCTCTATGAAACATCTGTGTTTGATCATTGCTGGATCAAGAATAAAGTATTTAGAGAATGCCTAAGAGAAGGGATTGAAATGGGAGCAAGAAATAGGAACCAGAATCTGTCCTTAAGCTACCTGTTATGATTTAACATGTAGTGAGAATAAATAAATACAAAATATAACACGCATTAAAGTCCTGTCTGTAACAGGTTACAGTCTAATTAAGAGAGCAGCAATGAGTAAAAGCTGGATGGGAAGGCCAGGCTGGAATCCCAGTAAGGTCAGCCTATTTACTACCAACAGCACAAGCAGGGCTGCAGTTCCTTCACCGGAGAGGATGTGAATCTGCCCTGTAAAGTGCTGCAGGGCACTTTGTCTCTGCCCCCTGCACTCCTTTCAAAATTACGACTGATGTAAAAATGGCAGAAACAAAGGGTGGAAGGTGGGAGCTCACTGGAGTAGAAGCTCATCTCAGAGCCGCCCTGGTGATCGTACCTTAGTTTAGTGGTGCCCTGAAGGTGAGACAAGACTGAGCGACAACCAAGAGTTTGGTCTGAATGCTCATCCAGGGCTTTTGCAGTCTCCTTTTGGAACATGCAAATTTTGACTCCTGGCTAAGCACAGGATCAGTGTGGCATTCCCAGAAAGGTTGGTATAGAGATGAGAGGCACCTTCCCAGTGACTTTTGCTGTTGAAGCCTATACCCCAATATCTTACTGCACGGCAGCAAGCTTTTAGTGACACCAAAAAACTCCTCTGCCTCTCCTGATACATGTCAGTTTTATAACCGGCCCACGCTGCTCAGCTGGGGACACCCTTTGCTAGCCTTTAGTTATAATGGGGCATGGGATAAAGAGCTGAAATACTTAGGTGTCCCTGGCCTCATTTCATGGACTTGCCATGCCCTAGAGTGAGGAATGGCTCCATGTAATCCAGTTACCTTACATTGCTGGACTTAAAATCAAGCCCAAAATAATACAGTTGCAAATCCTTAAGAAATAGGTGAGGAAAGATAAAAACTAAGATTAATCTACTCACAATGTGGTTGCAGCAAAGAGATCACTTTTGCTTCGATCTGCTGACATGCTAGTTCACTCCTGCCGCAGTCACAGTGAGGGACTCGGGCACCACGCATCCCTCCTTTCCACTGCCACCGCCCAGCGCAGCGCATCGGCTTTCACCACTGGCCCTGAGCCACGCACAGGCAATAGTTACAAGGCTCATGCTGACTTCACACATAAGAAAAGTAGCAGGCAGAGCAAAGAGCAATTGGTATAGGTACAGACGTCTGCATAGTGTTGGAACAGGCATAGATAAGTTTAGAAGGAAGCAGACACTGCCTTAGATCTGTTAGATTAGCACAATGCTGCATTGTGCAGCACTGTGAAAGCCAGCAGTACCACAAACATCGCAACTCATCACCACATATACAAAAAAAATGCTTTGCCAGTGATACAGACCCTTTGCCCATAAAGCAAACTAATGTCCAACTGGTATGAAAAATGAAGCACCCAAACCCATTGAAGAAAACAAGTAATCTGTCAGGTATGCCAGGGGCCCAGGACTGAATACTTCTCTGCTAGAAGAGACATTTGCTGAATCTGCAATATGTACGTTATATCTGTCTTTTACAGCCCCTGTGACAGTGTGACTGCTATTGTAGCAGAGATCAACCTCAAACTTGTTCTGCTCCCTCTAAGTAGGGGACAACCTGAAAACCCTCATAATCCCCTGAGGAATTATAGTTCGTTATACTGCGAGCCTTCTCCAGCATTTAATAGGGCGGTATGCAACTCTTCACATCAATTGAGTGTAAAACTCTGCTCCCTACCTTCAGTGGCTAGTTGGCATGCTTCAGAAAGAAATGTAGCTTTCCCCAGAGCCTACGTTCTGTCTCTATCCATTAAAATGGTGTGCAATGCAGGCATCTAAATGGGTTGGCCCTATGTAGGTTGCTGTTGCCTGAGATTGGATGGGGTTAGTATTTAATCAGCATGGTTAAATAGTCCTCTTAGACATCCAACAGCAGTACATGTACACAGCATACAACAGAATATTGGTATGGAAATGCTTGCACTACAACAGCTGAATTCCCCAAATTCATGCCCGAACAGACACAGGACCAGAGCACTGAGCATTCACAGCCTTGCAGGAGCTGGCTCTAATCTTCCTATTCACACCCTTAATGGGTATCACAGTCAGAAACTACTCCTGCAGAAAAATGTCTCCTGTCAAGAGTTAATTATTAATAGATAAATTCAATAGATAGTTTTAACAAAAGATGAGATTAACCCAGTTCAGGTAGTCCAACCATAGATATCATCGCTGCATTAATCTGTCTGGCTCTTCAAGCGTTTCTTTCATGTCTATTGCTATATATCTGACTACTCCATCATATCTTTGCTCCTGCATTCTTCCTCCTGTTATCTGGACATTAACTTTTTAGGAAGTCTTAGTTTTGAGGGGACACTAACACTTTGCTATATCACTGGTTTTAAAACTGTAAGCTTCTCTGAGGAGCAAGAACATAGCCAGCTGCAGCACCAGGGTGGGACCCACATGCCTGGTAAGGAAGGGAACACACACTAGCAGAACTTACACTGCTGATTCAGGGGAATAAAGTCAGATCCACAGGAAGGCAAGCAGGGCAGACCAGGGACCGTGGCCAACTTCAACCAAGCATAGATATTATCAGGCAATGAAGCAGGTCCAAAGCCAAGCCAGGAAGCCCATCCACACGTCGGGGTCAGGAAGAGGTCCAGTGATTGCCAGGCAGGCTGGTGCTGATGAGACAGGGTTGAGGTCCAGCTAGGAGGTGAATGCACAGGATCCCCATCAGGGCTGTCCATGGCCAGGCACTGTGTGGCCAAGCTGGAGCCCAGCACCCCCCCAGGAAGGGGCTAGGGCCCTCACTGGGCTTAAATGGGCTCCCGGGCCCCCAGGTGCAGGGGGCAGGTGATGCTGCTCAGGGCCATTAAGGCTTATTAGTGCCCGCGGGGCCCTGGCATGGGGGATGCTGAAGCACATGGAAAGGCAGTTCTTGTCCTAAAGAGCCTGCTGTCTAGGTGGGGTGGTAGGCAGCTAACAACAGAGAGAGTTATTTTTTTTCTTGAGAGCTGAATTTTGGTATAGTTTATTTACATTTGATTACAGACACTTTTCTGTTTCAGTCCTTTAGCCATCAGTTGTGCCTGTAACAACTTTTCCAAAACAAATCAGTAGAGTCCACTAGTGAAAGTAATATATATAAACAGACCAGAAAGATTTTGCCATCTCTGTTTTTTCCCCACTTTTTTTTCTGTAGTTACTCTCTTTATGCTGGAGAGTAATGTTAGCATTTCCAGTACTGCATGGAGAAGCTAATTTTGTTTGCTGAGAGTATAATTGGCTACTTCTCTTCTTGACTGGCAAAACCACGTTTCAAGAATCCATGGATAAACGCTACTAATAAAAATAAAGAGACACAAAGAGGTGAACAACCATATAATTAGTTTGCAGTGAAAGGCCAAAGAAACCACAAATCCTAGAATGGCTGATGCCATTTTGCTTTTACAGGTGGTATTAAAAAGTCAAAATAAATGTGTTTTGTTTTCATAGAATCATAGAATCATTTAGGTTGGAGAAGACCTCCAAGATCATCAAGTCCAAGTGTTAAACAAATCAAACAAATATAAAAAAATGTTTCTGGTGTCAGTATCTTCCTTCCTTCCTTTAAATGTTTCAAACTAAATTTGTTCAGCAACTAGGAAAATACTTGTAAAGCCCATTTAATATTTACAGATGTTTAGTGGCAGGAATAGCAACTTCCTTTTACATTTCCCAGTGGATGCTTCATGCTTCATATTTCACTGAGCCTGTCACAGCGCATTACATCACTCTGGGAAGCCGAAATAAAGATGAATCATTTGTGAAGCTCCTGTATCTCCTCTTGGTCAGCTTTTCCAATCGCATCAGAGTAAACTGATAAGGAAGCAGAAGGCTTCTCTCATGATGAACAGATAAGGTTTCAGACGTACTTTTGATGGGCCATTTTTCAGAGAAAAGGGGCTGGCGAGGGAGATGCATCCAGAAATTGTTCCAGCTTTGAGCTCTTTCCCCATCCCCTCTGCTTTCCCCGTTCCTGTCGCTGCAGCAGTGGTTAAATGTCCTGCCCCAATGGGCACCTCCGGCTGCTGACCACCGAACACCGCTCGTGCCGAGCGCGGAGGGCACCGGGGAGCAGCGGCACACGGCACGGCCACCCCGGCTGGGAGCCCCAGCGCCCGCAAGCCGCCGCGCGGGCAGTAGCGTCGTGCTTCGCCGAGCAGGGGCAGCTCTTGGCTCCTTCTGGGCTCCTGCCCTGTGTAACATCTGGCGCCCCCCGCCCGAGGGGAAGGAGCGCCGTGACGGCACGCCGAGCTGGGCCGCGGGAAGCACGCAGCGTGCCCACCGCCACCCGTGGCAGCAGCGGGAGCCTCCATCCCTGCCTCTTCTGTGCTAGGTCGCAGCCGTCACCAGAGCCATCCCTCTGTCTCTCCAGGCACATCGCCTCAACTCTTTCAGGGCTATTTTGCATCGCCAAACCTTCGATCGTATTCAAACCTCTATGCTTTATTTCCTTCCTCTTCTCTGCAGAAATACTTGGCTCCTGTCTAAAGTGCATTTTAGCAGAAAAAAATCACCCCTCTAGCTGCCAGCCCCTAGGCCCATCGCTGTGCCTCCAGCTGCCTGTCGCCCCACCGCCACTTCTCGTCTGGCAGCGGTCTTTGATGCACCGCACTCTGCAGCGTAAGGAAATATTCAGCTTCTCACCCATGGTGCTGTGGATTTAGATACTGGCTTTTTGGATCAAAAGATAGTTTTATCTGATAATATCAGAGGACTTGCTGAACAGAAATAAGAAAGAGGTTTGATCCCGGAGGTGAGGCACAGCAGAAGCAGCTGGGAATACACATTTGCGGTGGGCAGGAGCAGTATAATGCCTCAGAAATGAGGGGTTTATAATTTATTTTTATAGTTTGTGATTTTTTGTTTTATGATTTATTGTGGATAATGTATTTTTGCTACTTGTGTAAAGAGCTGTCTGACACCTAGCATGCACAGGAGTGGGTAATGGGTAACAGTCCCAAGCATGAACCCACCAGAAATTTGTTGTGTGCTGGCTAACCCCTTCCTCTAACCCTTCACCCTGGGGACATCTGGCACGTCCCCAAACTGAGAAACCACTGGTTATTTCTGCAGCACGGTGAGCACAGATTGCTGACGCGGTTTTTGTTCCTACGGCTGGCACTGCCTCCTTTTTCCCGTTGCTCTGACAGGTGACGAAGATGCAGAGTGTCATTTATACGGTGTCCTCGCACCAGTGCCCCGGCACTGCAGCGCTGCTCAGAGCCTGCAGTTGGAGCGAGAAGCCTCGATGGCCCTCGTGGGCCATTTTCCAGCGAAGGAGAGAACAGCCCTCAGCGCGCCGTGCCCGGAGGGCTGCCCGCGGCCGGAGCCCCGCAGCCTCTGCTCTCTGGCTGCGGGCGGACCCTNGCGGCCACAGATGCCCCCGTGATCTGGGGTCCGTACGTGTTTTGGCCCCTCTTTCCCAGTTGTTAAAACTGGGCGAGTGTTTCTGGTGGAATGACAAGCAAGTGATCTGCAGTGACTGTGAATATCAAAGTGAGCTTTGCAAGGAGAACAAAGACATGGAAAATATTATTAGAGGAGTTACGTACACAGCAATTTTATACCAGGACAGAGGTTTCTTGTATGGTTATAATTTTGGAGTTGGACTCAATGATCCTTGTGGGTCCCTTCCAACTTGGGATATTCTATGATTCTATAATTTTCCTTTCCAAATAATTTGTTTTTCACTACAAAATCCAAAGTTCTTTTAATTGCAGAGAAGGGTCTTTTTTTAAAAACTATATAGGAAGTTCTCTGAATCATTATTAAAAATGCACTAAAAAAAAAAACTGTTACATTTTTGTTCTCTGTAACATAAACAACTTCTTTTTGTGGTTTGGGGTTTTTTGTTTTTTTTTTTTATTTTATTTTTTTACTTTAAAAGTAGCATGTAATTAATCATGGATAAGCATATGTTGCTGGCTTCTATCACGGCACTTGATTTATTTTCCGCTTCCTTGAAGGCAAACACTGTCTATACCAAATTATAGCAAAGGCTTATGCTATGAAAAGTGCAAAGTAACTATATAAATCTGTACAATCAATAATATATGTGCCCATGTTTTGACATTGCCAACTTACGGCTTGAGCTAATTTCTGCTGAGGTTAGTGGACACTTCACCCACTGAAATCAACAGGAGAATTACTGCTGCCTCCTCTGGAACAAGCAAAACCCCAGCTCCAGAATATGTGATAACTGCTGTATGTCAGGAATATCACAAACTGGTATAAAACTGAAGCAATTACACTGAATCTGTCATTTCCTATCCATGATTTTCCTCATGTATTTGAATTGCATGTCAGGGCGGGCGGAATCCTGCTCGCAGCAGCAGAGAAGTGCCCAGTGCAGGCTGTGTGTGCTGATAAACTAAATAAAGGTCTTAGCTGAAACTGGTAGAGAAAAGCATCAGTCGCACGGCCTTGCAGAGACTGCAAGCGCACGGATAAACCCCATTCACCCGCACCTGTGCCTCAAGGACATCCCCTAGATAAAATACGGGGTCTGCAGGCATCTAACACACATGCAAGCTAAACCGTTACTTCGGTTATGTTTTTACTTAAGCATACATGTCAAAGTCCAATGGATAAGAAAACGGGAGCTTCTGGCTTGTTGACATTTTCACTCCCCAGGGCTCCAGCACGGCTCCGGCCGGTGCTCGCGCGAGTTCTGCAAGAGCAGCGCGCCCAGCAGCCCGAGGGGCAGCGCGGCTCTGGCCGTCTTGCCGCCGATGTGCAGTGCGTAAATCAGGAGGGGGGAGTCTGTGTCCAGCTGGAATGCTGCGAGAACATTTCTCCTCTCTCGTCTATTTTTAAGGGACAGAGATTGTTCTCTGAGGAGTGAACAAGAAATATGTAAAGATTCATCCAGGCTCCCTTACGGAATATTTTCTCATTACTATCTAAGGCGAGGTCTCTGCATTATGTTGTCAGATGGTCAGACTTTCCGTCTTCTGAGCCAAACCTTTCAGTACTTTCTCAATCAAAATTCCAATTGATCTGTCATTACTCATCTTAAGTAAGTAAATACAATCGGACTGAGGCCAGGTTTAAAATACGAGTAAAAGCTCTTTTGAGGATGGGTTGTTATGTGAAATGCTGTTGCCCAGGTTTTGCTAAAGAAATGTTCTTGCTGCTTGGGAAGTCCTGGTTCTGCGTTGGGAACAAAAGCGGTGTGAAGAAGCGCTGAAGGGTGCGTGTCTCTGGGGCTCGCCAGGCTCTGGGGACCCCTCCTGTGCGCCCCATGCAGCGCGGCACCCGGGGGCCGGGGCTTGCAGCCCAGCCTCGCACACGGTGCATGCAGCAGCGCAGGTGCTCCCCCTGCACCGGGGCTGCCTCCGCCGCCTGCCAGCAGCAGCGCCGCTCTCGCGGCTTCCCAGCTCTCGCTGGTGCACGCCTTGGCAGTTTTCTCGCCTTCCCTGTATTCTTTGATTCTTTCAAAAATTAGGGCAATACAAGCTCACACAAGTTCTCCAGACAATGCAATTTGTTTTGACACGTATGGCATGACAGGGTGGTATAAAGCTTTTCCCTTAGCACAGAGCTCTCGGTTCTCTTCTTCAACCTGTGATTCTTTTTATGGAGTTTATTAATATATGCACCCCAAATACTCCTGCAAGCCTCTCTGCAGCAGGCAGAACCTGACTGGAGCATTTCCAGGCCCCCAGTACCTGGTCACCTGTGCTCCTGGCGCTTCCCCTTAATCTGCCCACTGGTTTGCGTAACTGAAATTAAAAATGTACCAGCAGCAGCCCTGGCATGAATGTTAATCACCAGTGTTTCATCCTCAGAAACATGCTGCAAATCCCTTTGAGCCCTGGCTGTTTCAAAGAGTAAGAGAGGATTAGGGAGAGACTTGCTCAGCTCTGTTTGTTTTCACTGGAGCAAAGTTCCCCATGGGCTGCTGGCAGCCGAGGAAGCGAACATCCCATTTACATACACAGTCTTCCACGGGGACAAATCCCCGATACTACGGCACAAGATCGCGATGAGCCGGGCGGCATTTGCTGCTGGCTGCAGAGGCTGCTGCTCGCGGGGGCTGCGCGGGGGTCAGGGCCGAGCAGAGGAACCGCCGGACACGCAGCGCAGGTACCGGCGTGGCAAGCTACCAGTCCCCTCGGCTTTGGCAGGAGGGGACGTCAGGCGCCAAAGCCACCGCAGAAGTGTTCCTAATGAGCAAGAGTAAAGGGCGCTGGCGTTTTGACCTGAAGACCAACTTCTGGGTTGCTTCTGAAGAGGTGCAGATGCAACCAGTAACCCCTCGTCCCCCAGAGCCAGGGCATTGGATCAGATCTTCATGAGAGTTTTGCCTTTGTCTTCAGGGGCACAGGACTCCACCTGTGGGAGACGGTGTTAAAAAACTTATGTTTTAAATTAGGCCTTTATTTTCAGACGGACCATGGGTCAGAGCAATCTGGTGACAGAAATAACCCCGCTTTTGTTTCTGGCATCCCCACAGAACATCAAACATTTGCTTTCAATGGAGCCGTGAAAAATGTTATTGTCTAATATCTTCATGTGCTTGATCAAGGGATTATTGATTCTAATTTTGAACTTAAAAAAATCAAGAAGATTCAATAGAGAAGTAGTGTCACTCAATAACTCACTATTCGTTAAACATGGAGGAGTCCACATCTCTGATAGAATGGCTTAAAAATCAATGTAGGAACTTTTTTTTTACAAGAAATTGTAGATAAAGATCAAAAGCATTTAAAAATGAGTCTGCCAAGAGACAGCACGTAACCTAGAATGTCACTGGGAAAACTGAGGTAGGGAAGAGTGCTCACCAGATGCACCCGGGAACAGTTTGTCAAACAGGGAACTCTGCAGGCCCATCGGGAGTTACCAACGGCACAACTTCAGCTGCTGCAAACAGGAGCAGACACCTAGAGCTGGACGTGGTTATGGCATGCCGTGCGAGTCACAGGGGAAGAAAAGGAAAAAGAAAGAATGTTCCAGAAACTGTGAAGTCTTAAGTTGATGCAAAACTATGGAGTTCTTCCATGGAAGAGCAGGGAAGCCAGGAGCCCCCTGACAGCAGGACCAGCAAGCAACCAGTGCAGGTGCACAGAGACCTCTCGGTCACCTTCTATACCTCCGAACTCCCATTCGTGGGGCCAGGCGGTGAGAAAGCAGCAAGAAGAAAGACCCAGGCCCAGCTGGTATCTTCCGCAGCCTACACACATCTCTTTTATCCAGAGAACAAAAGAATTAGTATTTATTTTCCTCCTGATTCACAAGGTTTATAGGCAGCCTGCTTTCTGCTTGTTATGCCACTGAATTGAAACCAGTAATAGAGCAAAGACTACAAAAGGCGAGCCGGAGTGTCGCAGTCTTGAGCCCTTACATGTTTGATCCAATGAACTGTGACCGTGTTATAATTGAGACGGAAGAATTTAATGCCAGTTGAGGAAAGACCTAAAACATTACAGTTACCAGGCTGCATTTAGCTGGGTTGCTGACACAGCACCATGGGATCCCCCTGGACAGGACAAGCGATGGGGGGGCCCCAGAGTCCCACCAGCTTCCTGTGCCTCCTGACCAGAAATGGCTCCCCAAAATATTTGGCTATGTGATTTCATGTTTGCTCAGAGGTATTATATACCCACTTCTCGTGAATATTTAGCAATTTACTTGGACATTTTTGTAAATCAATTTTAAAGAAGTGGGGAATATTTTCATAAAACTTATTTTGAACTTGCAAATGCAAGCATTCATGCTGGAAGCCTCATTAGAAGAATTACAAGTAATATACCATTAATGTGTCCAACAAAAAGAAATTAATTCTGAAGATGAACTACAAATGAACTTCAGATCAAGAATTGTCTGCAGAAATCACATTGTGATGAATAGAATAGTGAATACTGGCAACTCAGGATGAGAAAATGAGGCAGAATTTATTGAATAAATTACTTGTGTTTTTGCTGGAGTTGTGGTCAAGAGACTGTTGGGCTGAGTTTGCCATTAGAACTTGTTCTATTACTGTAGGAATAAACATTTTTTGTTTTCATTTCTTGACCTAGCATTTTCAGAGATTATTAGTTTATTTTTTCAAGATGGTAAGAAAGAGACTGGGATAGATGGGACTAAAAGAGCAACATCAGGCTAAAACCAGCTAGCAAAAATGAAGATTATGAAGAAAAAATGAGATCCAGCAGCGTGTTTTTCATACCCTGACGTGTACCTCGCCCAGGTGCAGCGGGACAGCCCCTGCCCTTCCGTACTGTCCCCCTGGCTCCCCCGCCCGTGGGGTGACCGTGGGCTGTGGCTGATGCCCGTTCTTCTCTCAGAGACTTCAAGTGATAGAGCATCTCCGTCTGCATTGCTCAGCTCAGTGAGGAGGTAAGGAATTTCTCACTAGAATGATTAAAAACTGAGACAAGGTGTGTGCGTTGCTCCATCGGGGAGCACTGCTGCTTGGACATCGTTGGGCAATATGGAGACACATACCCTCTGCCAGGACTTGCTAGTGCGCTTCTGTTCCCTTGCAGTGGCAAAAGAGCAACATTTGCCCTAAAGGCTGAACTGTGCTCACGAGCTGGCTCTGCTGCCCCGTTTGGTGAGCTTCCTGCGGGAGGACGGGCACGTCCCTTCCTCGGCGATGGGCCTCCAGCCGGGGACCGGGCGGCCGCACGGCGGGTGCAGGAGCACAGGACAGGCCACAGTGGGCATGAACTGTCTACACTTACAAGGAAGATTTTATCTATGATCTTAATTACTCTCAAGTGTTTCCCTGTGTTTCTTGCATGACTCTGTAGGTGGCGAATGCTACCTTACTTAATGGAGTTATTACCTGGTCAGTATTTTGTTATTTGGGTGTGTGCTTCTTGATTCTAATTTACACTTAAAGGATGGGTGTCAGAATATGGATAGATTTTGTCATTCAATCCATAAAGAGGAGTACATCACCATCCAATATCTCTTCTTCCTTTGGCGGGACGCCTCAAGGGAAGAGGGCGCAGATGGCGAAGCCGGGCCATGGGTGGTGACCAAGCCTGCGGGCCTGCTGGGACGTGGCGGAGCAGCCCGGGTGCGTTCCATGTTGCTCTTCAGCCACTCAGGGAGTTCCTGGCCGCAGCGCTATTCCACATCACTGCAAACTTGACTCTTGTGTATCTGGCGAATTCATCACGCTACGCATAAGTAACCAGATGTTGTCCTTTCGATTATACAGTAAAAAAAAAGCCCTTGTTGATCGATAAAGAGAAGGGTGAGCAATAGCTCCAGCTGAAGTTAGTGATGATCCTGCTTTATTCAGAGGAGTTCGCGAGCCTACAAATGGTTTCGTGGATTTCAGTAAGATGCAATTTGCATATGAGCGTTAGTCCAATTCCTGTTTTCTCAAGATTTATAGAAAAACACTACTTCTAAAATACTGAAACAAATGTGATAAATGGCTCTTAATAGACCAGCGACCAAATCACAAATGACATTATCACAGTTTGTACTAAATACCCACTTTTTTGACCACCTCAGCAGAATTATTCAGGGGTGAATGAACTGTACGTCCATGACTGGACTCACAGATTTAAGGTCAATGTCTTCAAGTGATGAATGAGGACAGGGATGTGTGTAGCAGTACTGGTACTATTTCTGAATCAGCTGGAATCAACTGCCTTTCTGTTTGTTACTCAAGACTGCCCCTTGCACTACCGCTTTGTATAAGGCATCACACAGATGTATCTGTGACCTGCACAGATGTCACATCAACAAAGAGAAAGGTTCAGTTAAAAATAAATGAAGATAGTCATTTCAGATCTGGAGTAAATCTGTGCTAGGGGGGCCCCCTGTGTTCCCCACGGGGTTGAGCCCCCTCGTCCCATCCAGCCGGCATCACTGTGGGAGCTGTGAGGAGGTTTGTAGGCTAGGAGCTCTGTGTGCTTGTGCACGTTAAAGAGCAGGGGAAATAATTGGTAGTTAGACAACAGGGAAATATGAAATGGTCAAGAACACTCTTCCAAAAAAAAAAAAAAATCACTGCCCGTCTCTTTCTGACTTTGCAAATATAAACAAGGATTCATGGATGGGGAGATTTCAAGCAAACCTTAGTTCGCTTGTGAACATTTCACACTGTTCTGACCACAGCCTGTGCTTTTGATTTCTTTGAGGGATCCAGGTGTAGTTTGGGAGTGGCTGCTGTCCTCCTTTTAACCTAGAAGATACTTGAAAAATAATCATTTAATAAGCAGTTTAAGATTTTGGACTGCCTTCATATTTCTCATCTCTGAGTTTACTTAGCACTTAGACTACCAAAATAAAATCATCCGTTATGCTTGAGATTTTTATTACCTCTTAATCTAATGCCCAAGAGCTGTTAAAACAAAAAGCAGATTGCCTCAGGCAGCGGGATCTGAGCGTGCGCCGAGCAGCGCTGGGCGAGGCTCAGCACACCGTAAGTCACCAGGAACTGGCGGGTGCATCTCCTGAGCACAGCCGGGAACTCTGCTCTTCTAGATTTCGAAACAAACCAGACAGGTGATACCTTGAAAGTAATGGGAAACCTTTACAACCCAAGAGTCCCTTTCCATAAAGCTGTGCAGAGCCTCTTCAACACGGCAGCACTGACATTCCGAAGACTTTTGCTAAATCTCATCATCGGTGCATATGTACTTCCGGGGAGTGAAATAGCTCAGTATCCCATGAGACAATAAAGCACTCCCCATGCCCCAAGTGATAGAGAGGTATGCAGGTAACAAAATGCCTACGACAAAATTGCCCTCCAAATACCTGTCCCTGAAAGGCGCCTGGGCCATGCTTCATGTCATGCATCGTTCCAATTTTAACCTATTAAATTCCCAGAAGTGACGAAATATCAGATGTATTAATGCAATTGCTCTGAAACAGAGCTGGGACGCTTTATAACATATATTTACTGCTGTTATAATCTATGTTATTCCCAGGGGATGGAGGACTTAAAAGTAGCAGCCAGTAAAATACGTCAGCTTGCGGATTAGCGTTGGAGATCACAGCTAGTGTGGCACTTGTCTTTGTCTTTTTACAGTCAGTGTTCAGTTCAAAGTGGAAGTAGACATCAAGGATGCCGTTGGTGTATGAAAGGAGTTATCAGCAGGTGGTGTTGGCAGGTGACTTGGACTCTGTACTCCGGTGTGTTACCAGCCTTTTGGTTTTCTTTCTTTTCGTTTTTTTTCTACCAACTTGTTTTCCTTCTCTTGATTAAGACCTTTAAACCTTATGCAACCTTATGTACACTCGGTTTAATTAAAATCAGCAGTGCACTTTGAAATCCTCAGATAAAATGCAGTCTATAAATGCAACAAATTAAATTTCCAAGAGGAGTTAGGCAAGATAAGAAAAGTTCCAATCCCCATATTTGCATTTTAGGGAAATTTGAAGAATCTGGGGCCTAAGTATGTTTCTTTACTTTGTGACCTCAGCTTCACAAGTCTGTTTTATAACTTAGGTCATTAGGTGGTATGTATATGTGCATCCATACGCATGGCTTTATGCTTAGTTTGACTTTAAAAGTAAAGACAGAGTTTCCAATGCTGCAAACACTTCTACGTGCACTTAAACATAGGTAGTTAATGCCATGGAGATCACTGAAGGAAAACAGAACGCTTTCCTGAAGAAGATGGGGACCATCCACCTACATTACCAAGTCAAGATTAGGTAGAGATATTTGTAAGTGGTCAGTTGAGAAATTTCCAAGTAAGTAAAAATTACTGTTTTTTCCAGTGTCCATTTTGTTTTCAGTACAGGTTTGTTTATGGGACTTTTCAGAGCCCTTCTGGAATACTCAGAGTTAGGGTGTAGATTAAATGGAGTGAGATAAACATGAGTTCCTTCAGTTCTTGTGTCAAAAACATTTTTGTGTGGAACTTGGTAATCTGGAAAGTCCTAGCAGACACACGCGCCAAGGTCCTCTGAGCAGCTGCCTTAGCCTTGTAGTGCTTGTTGTCTGCAAGCAAGCACATTAATACTGCAGTGATTTATCTCCTGGAGAAGTTAGGTTCTTGCTGGATTGCAGAATGCATCTGGACCGGTCTAATGAGCACATTCTTCACCATCAGAGAGGCTGTGGAGGGCTTACAAATATTTTAGACATGATTCACACAGCCAAAAGGTCTTGTTTACTGATATGCTATTTATACCTAGCTCAATTAAACCTCTTTGGAAAAAAAAATAAAATCAAAGATTCCAACACTGGCAGTGCTGTTGGAAGTGAGTATCACCTCATTAAAAAGGTTAGAAAAACACCGTTAATAATTCTGATAGTTTCTTTTGGGCATATTTATGTCCTAGCCTTTGTCTAACCGCATCAGGCATCCCGCACAGCGCGATGCTGACAGCAGGCAAGCTCAGTTAGAGTTTAACCGTGTCCCGGTGGCACCCGGCCGGCCCAGCCTTCATCCCCGCTCCCGTGGGCCGGATCCAGCCTGGAGGGGAGATGCCGGCGGCATGCAGGGAGAGGTGACCAGCGTGGAGACCACGCCACGCTCGGGGCAGCCTTGTGAGGCGTACAGACGGATCTCGGCCATCTCCTGCAGCCAGACCTGCACGGAGACCCTGCCGGCAGCGCTCCCACAGCACGGTGCTTGCAGGGCAGAGACCTTCTGGTGCAGAGAGGCAGAACAGACCGAGAATGCCCACCAGACCGTTTGGACCACCCTCTCGCCAAGGCAGCAACCTTCCTGGCATCTGCAGCTCCGCCAGCACGCTTCTGTTCCCCACCGTGACCAATACCAAGAAAAAACAAAGGGAAAAGCCTCATGGAGAAACGTTTTGGGCAGTTCGAGTTGTGCCATGTTTCGTCAGCATTCCCTGCAACACTCCTAATATGTCGCATAGATTCGAAATACTGTGCAAAGGCTGAGATAGAAATGTTAATCTCAGTGACGAATGGGGCAGACATCAAGCTTAGTATTGTCTCATGTATGAAACGCTCACCCCACGCCCGCAGTCGGCCAGGCGCCTGAGCGCGATGCGGCAGCTGCTGCCGAGGGCTGGCGGGGTTCCTTCGGCTGCTCTCGGATTTGATGCAATGTAAGTAAGGTTTCTTTCCTGGTGTGTATGACAAAATGGCTGACACGCCTCCCCTTGCCGCCTGGCACCTCCGCACCGCCGGACCGGCTCCTTGCCGCCGTCGGCACCGGGCAGACGGGTGGCCATGAGCTCCCGGTGCTCAGCGGCTGCAAGGCCTGCGGGGACGCGGGCAGAGAACAGGGCGGTGTGAGCTGAGAACGGGAGGTGTGGGGGAACGGCATGGGGAGGGAGCCCCCGGGGACGGAGACAAGCAGCTGTGCAGGGGTCAGAGTGGTTCCCGCGAGTCCTGACTTCCTAAGCCAGAAATGAGGCAAATTACCAGAATATTCCATCCTTTGTGTTAGCTGCAAGCCTGGGGAGAGAGGTGCCTGTTTGAAGGGAAATCCAAAGAATAAGCCATAAAACTCAAATCTGTGTTTCTCAGAAATCCAGATCTTTCAAACCTGATAGTTAAAAAAAATCAAAGGTATAGGCATAAAGTTCAAAATACTGCACAGTGCTGTTTTGTGGAGCCTTCACAGTGGAATTAAATACCTTGTCTTGAATTTCACATTAATGTATGTAGACTCTTTCTGGTACACGAACCAGCTAGGACTTTTTAAGGTGTCTCCTCGTACAGTGTGGCCATACCTTATTCAGCCCCTCGATGAAGAGAAAGAAGCCTGTGAGGTAAGCATGAGCGTTCGTGCGGCAGTGAGCACTAAAAGCATTGAAATAAAGTATTCCGAAATAAAATAGTGGTGGAAAGTAAGCACAACAGCCTTTATGTAGCATTTTTAAATGATGTACCCATTAAATAATAAAGGTTTTGTTCCCTTAATACACTATTAATAAATTTCAAACAATCGTATCTATTAAAAATATAATTCAGTCAAGTGGAAAGCAGACTAATGTGGATTTAGAAAGAGTGCAACAAATTATAAATGCTTTCTACTTTATCAGCATTACAGAGTACTATTAATTTTAAAAATAGCTTTTAAAAACATACATGGCATACCATAATGGAGATGGCTGTGTTTCAATACATCATCCTGATGACTCTTTCCACAGCAATGAGTTATGCAGACGCGCCAAGCTCTGTTTTGCAAATATGGTATGTAACATGCTGCAGCTGAAAGTTAAAAAAGGCACTTTTGTCTTTTGATTCAGGATTGTGCTCTGCTGGGACTTCAGAATATGAATGGTTTCGGACACGCTCTGTATGTGCATCAAAGACCGGAACGCTCCCTCCCACTGTGTATCTCCCAAGGAAGCAGCATCCCAGCAAAATTTGCATTCTTCATCATACCCATAGCAGGTTGGAATCAGACCATTAATACACATTTTGAATGATTAAAAATAAAGAGGTTAATGGAAAATGCTAATGTAACAGAGTAGCTCCTTCAAAATACTTTGCCTATAAAAGTTTTCAGAGCTAATTGGCGTGAGCGTCCTTAGAATGGCGCATTATGTCGGTCTAAATGATGAAGGAGGTAGTTGCCATAGCAAGGAGTGTTTTTATTGACTGCTTAAAGGAAAGAGACACATAAAACCATAGCTGAGGCCAGAAAATTAACTAGAAAAATCCCTGGGTAGCTCTAACTCACACTCGAGCTTTCTTTCATTCTTTTATTTATTATTATTTGACTGCACAGTTCTCCACTTCTCATAAACCGGCGATCACAAGCGCGACAGAACTCGGCGACCCGCCGGGGCGGCCCACGGGCAGAGCTCTGCCCTCCCTGGGGCCGCGGAGGTGCCAGGGCTCGGCCCCGGGCTCGCCTTGCCCAGGCCGGGGGCAGCCAGCGCCCCCTGCCCAGCCGGGGGGAACAAGCGGACGGCTTAGGGCTCGGTCAGCACGAGCAGCGAACCCGTCCGTGTGAGTGTGCATGCGTTTGAGTGTGGGACCACGCTACCTCTGCCCGTCCCTTCCTCGTCCCTCCTCCCAGCAGCAATTCTTTAACCTATTGGCCAGTTTCAGGCACAGTGTACAAAGCATACGGGTCTTCTCGGCATGAAGATGCCACAAGTCTTGTAACGATACGGGACTCGGCGGAATTAGGGCTGCTGCTGAAAGAAAGGCTGCAATGTGAAGTCATGCTGGACATGAGAAAATCCTCAGAGACCGCCGTTGTGCGTACTGCTCTGACCACGCAAATGGAGCCGAGTCTGTGTAAGTTAAGGCACGGGGAGTGCACCCGCGGGTGTCTCTCTCACGTGGCCTCCTTTGCGTGCACTAAGACGTGAACTCCAACTCAAGCGTTTTCCAGTTGCATCATTCCTGACTGTCCTTCCCAGTGTTTAAGTGCAGATTAGGCAGTCTGTTGTCACTTTGCTTGCAGATAAGAATAATACTTACAGAGCATATATGCTGCATTAATGTGTTAATGTGTTCCCTAGTCACGTTTTATTTTATTTAATAACATAAAAATATCCCCAAATTTAATAACCATTTGCCAGGTACCTAATTCAACCAGAAAGACCAGAACTAACTAGAAGGCAGAAGATGTTTTTCTCTATAAGCATTAGAATAACGATCAGATACTAAATCAAGCTATAATGATAAGGTTAGCAAAGTTTATTTTACTACCTTATCACTTGTAAAAATGAAATTTATCCAGCTAGAAATGGCAAACTCCATTTACCCGCATGCTGGTCTGTTCAGCATCCTTCCCTCAGACTTCCACTCTCGCCTTCCTTTCTGCCTTCCTACAAGCATATTGTACTGAGCTAATCAGTTTTTGTCACCTGTTGGGAAACACAGCAATCAAATCTGTCTTTATGTTCTTTTATGCCAATGTCCAGTTACATGGATTGTGAGCTGTATTTTCATACTCTTAGTCAAATGAGCATCAGCTGCAAAATCATCTTCCTTCATAATGCTTATGTAGCATTCTGTTTCCTCTGCTTTTTATGTGATTAATAGATAAATTCTGCTGGAACCGTGCTGTATAAAAGCTGTATAATGACGAGTACAAGGAATCTCCTTTGCCCAGATTTACTTCCACATGCTGCTATGCAACTGGGAGCCATAAATCTGGCTTCACCTGTGACCGATAGCCACATTCCGAAATCACATTTTGAACGTGCATGCGTGTCAGGTTGTGACTGCTGGACACACAGCGGTCACAATCAGCCATCGCAAGCAATTAGTTTTCTTTGATTCTTGATCAAACTTTCCCAATACTTCATATGTAAGTTCAATATCTAATGGTACCTCCTCCATATTATAACTCAGGCCATCAGTTGGTAGTTCTGTAAAAAGATCTCAGAATTCCTAAACCCTCACAAAAACACCATGGACACATGATACGCTCATTGATTACAAATGCATTCTGCAGTTTCAAATTCCATGCTACGCCAGCTTTATAACAGATCAGATATTATCTGTTATCTCACATCCAGTAGAAAAGCATGATTCAACATCAATATCATCTTGTGCATGCTGGCTAATACAACAGGAGTTTAACTGTGCATTCATCCTTGCTCTATATCAAATCTATATGCTGGGTCCTATGACAGGACACAGACTTTGTATTAATGGCTGTGGAGCAGCCACCTGAAGAGCACATTAAGTCTGTTTGCATAGCCTCCGATATGCTTCAAGCTGTAACATCGTTCTCTCATTTTTCCTATTATATTATGATCAACTGCTATTATTTGAAAGTATTTCAGCTCCATTCATGATGCATACACAGAAAAATGTTCTGCACAATCATTCTGAGAGTAAGCTATCTAGCTCAAATGAAACAAGATCACTTCTGCTTCAAGCAAATGAGGAGAGACTTTCTATTTTGCACATCACTGAGCTCTACATTTTGGCATTGTTTATTTTACTGAGCCTCCTTTACAGAATTAAAATATTAATATACTGGTGCTATTTAGGTAGTGACTAGAGTATGTCTCTCATTTATATTAATTTCCCAGGAGGGAGATGTTTCAAAGACCCAATCAGAGAACAAAAGCAACTTTATCTTTTAAAATCATGGAACATCCTCTCCCTCCCAGACTTATCCACAATTACAGATTTCAGCGCCGCATTCCTCAGAAACCACCAACGCTGCGCTCAGCGAGCGTCAGCCTTCCTGCGTCGTCTGCTCGGCACCTCTGGCCCCGTCCCTCGGCTCTGCTTTAGTCCTGTCAGCTCAGCGCTCCCACCTTTCCATGTTTCGGGGCTGTTTCTGCAGCATCCTCACCACGCTCTGGGTGTAAATGAGGGAGGGTGCTTGGGCTTAGGGTGCAGATTTTTCCCAGCAGGTTTGCCAAGAGAAGTCCTGTTGGGAGAGCCCCCGAGGTGATTAACGCACCGAGATTTCAGGTCACCTTTCCCAGGACGTGCGCTGTCACGCTGTCTCGCTGGCGGCGGAGCTGCCTTCCAGGCAGCGCTCCAGTGTCACCGTGCCACCCGCCCACCGAGAAGAAGCCACCCGAGGAGGTCACCGCGAGGTGCCCAAGACACAAGGAATCGCGTCCCTGTGAAAGGAGCGGGTCAGGGACTTGGCGGGGTCCCCACACCGGGGCTGGGCACTGCTCTGCGGCAGCAAAATCTCTGGGTTAATCTCACCTCCCGCAGCCTTCTGTGGTTTTGTGACCGCTGCTGTGGGACCAGGGAAAGAATTTGTGCCCCCGGTGCCTGGATGTCACCATGGCAGCTGACCAAACGTGACCGAAAACGTGAGGGCTCTCGTTGGGAAGTGTCGTTCAGATGTGCTTCTCTCCGTCCAGACCCGCTTTGGACAGAGATGTGTTTTAATAACCCGTCCATTTCAGTGCTGATGCCGACCATGAGCTCCTTAAAGCAGCCCTGAGCCAGGAGAGGGCATATTTTGTAGTGACAGGCCTGAAGAGTTACAGCGCCTTAAATCAAATTAGCAGACAGCATCTGAGTGGGAGCCTCTACGAGATGAATGAGCCGGCATTTTTTAAAGAGTAACAACGAGGTAATAAACAAGATTAACACAGAACTAATGGATGAATGGAGACAAATACGCAGAATGTCCATGTAATGTCAGAGGGGGTTGCATGCCAGACTTCTGGCAAAGTGTTTGAGACAGGAGTAGGTGACTCGTACCTTGTAAATCACAGGCATAAATCCTACACTGCGTTAACAGAACATGAATGATCTACTCTGAAATGAACGGGGAAAAGGACAGGAATTCACTGTTAGTGATAGGAAGGGCTGCTAACCTAAGCTGTTCCTTTTTATTTGAGCCAGGTTTTGAAAGGCGCTTTATCTGCCTAACGAAGCGCGTAGGTCCGTGCATGGCAGGCAGTCCCCCAGCTTCATAAGGACGCCCCCTGAAGATGTCCATACGCTCTGGTTGCCACAACAATGGCTCACATAGCTGGCTTTGAAAACAAAGGAAATTTATACTGGCAAGTTGATTCCAAATTACATACCAAAACCAAATTAAGGGGAAAATGGCCTGTTTCTTTCCTTCCACTCAGAGCAGATCTCTTTCAAAAGCTAAGAAAGCCTATACCAGCCCCTAAACGCTCACGGCAGGTTTAAGAAGAGATTTCAGTGTGTCAGATCTCCAGGTACGGTCTGAGGTCTTTGTCATTTTTGGCTAAACATTAGTCAAACAAAGGAGATTATTGATTAAGAGGTAGACTTAATACTAACAGAAGTACAAAAGCCTTTTTGATGGAAAAGATTGTTTTGTGGCTACAGCGCGAGACTGAGCCTTTGCAGCTCTGACGCAGAACTTCCCAGTTACTGCAAGCAGGTCTTGATCAGTTCCTTGCCCTTCAAATTTACTTGAACAAAACCTGATACACTTGGAAAAAGCAGGCAAGCTTTTGAACTCAGAGACTTCCTCAGATCGTGGCTGCATCAACCCCACGTGTCCAGTTGTGCCAGGAGGTAGGAGGAAGACGTAACTTCCCTCCACAAACCTTGCTGCGTCCTGCCCTCATGCTGTCAAAGTACAACACGGGTGTTATTTGCCTGCTGCTCTGGTGTTGTTGAATGTGCCTGTGTAAGCATGTGGTTACAGTCCCGCTCTTGCCAAATACGTTTTTATTAGCTTCCACACCTGAAGAACAATACAAGAACCATTAGCAATGGCTCAAAGGGCTGTGTAGCGAAGAAAAGCAGGTAGCGTGGTGCTCCGAGCTCTGCTGGACACCTGGAGAGTTAACAGAGCTTTCGCGAGCTCGCACCGCTGGCACGAACACAGTAATCAGCTGCGTGACAGCAGAAACCGATGATGACATGGGAGTCATTTGAGGAAATGGGCGTGTGAAGGTCCCGTGGTAAGGCAGAGTTCATCATTTTGAGCTAGGCTCACTTTTTAGGCATGTAAGCTCATACTTGAATTGAAATCCTTCTGTGTTGTTTGATGC
The DNA here is from genome assembly GCA_013399115.1 of Anseranas semipalmata. NCBI lineage: Eukaryota > Metazoa > Chordata > Aves > Anseriformes > Anseranatidae > Anseranas > Anseranas semipalmata. Next base: position 201,326 of record VXAA01005409.1, read on the forward strand.
TCTTATAACCCTTTGAGCAAATAATGGAAACTATTACATTTGTGACTTTGCCTGCCATTGCTTGGAAACAACCCGCATGGGACAGCGATGCCTTTCATTTTTAAGTGGTGCGTGGATTCAGCTTGTAAGAGCATTTGATAAACTAGCTAAACTACAGGGAAATAAATGCTTTCTTTTAAATCTGTACTGTTTTTTGAACTTGTGAAACACCAGTTAAGCTAGATGGATTTAGAAAGGCCCTACAGTGTTTTTCTATTGAAATACCAAATGATAAACACCATTTTTCTTGTGTCCCTGCAGAAACAAGACAGCCTAGGGTAACATAAAATTTTCTTTTACTTCTTTCCAACAATGGTACACTTCTTGTTTTAGAGGCTGATTAATATTTATTACTATAGTAAATGGCAACTTAAATATATGCTAGCAGATCTGCAGCATATAATTAATTTAAGAAAACAGGACACCTACTATCAAACTACAATGGGTCCTTCTACAGTGAATAATGGGGCTGATATGGCAACCTTTTAAAGGAATTATTGGAACACTGTGACACCAATTTAAATGGCAACACGTTATCACGCAGAAGCAGGCAATTCCAAACAGTGTCTGTGATTACACAGGTAATCAATAAGTGAGGCGCTTTAGGTTACATGCTGTGAGTGGCAACCAAAAAAATAAGTGGGAAAACACTCATAACTCGAACATGAAAACTAGTGTTCTCCTCATAAATGATGCTGAGAGAAGGACTTCATCCTTTGTTTGTCTTCGGGGTGCAGTGATGCATTCAGTGGGGCTGGCAGGCATTAGTGCATGTTTTGTTAAAAGCTAATCTTAAATTCTTCCAAAAGAGGGTTTGAAGTTGGAGCTGGAAGAGAGACCTGTGGGTTTGTTTTTCGATTGAGAAGGTACTCTGGGGAGGAGGAATCTTTGTTTTGAGTACTTTTCCTTTTGAGATTCCTGAGTTGTTTTCAGATGTGACTTTTGGAAAGTCAAAATGAAAAACTATTTAATCCATAAAACTAAATGTCAGACTCTGAAGAGTAGCATCAGATAAGGTTAGTTCTGGTTTGCTAATGGTATTATTTTTTAACTACAGTGGTCTGCAAAATTACTTTTGTTGGTGGTGTGATCTTGCACTAGTAATATTTCTCAGCCTGGTAGTAAAGGCCTAAATGACGTAACTAACATCTCAGTCTTTACATAGAAACACCTCCAACAGTATGATGCAGACACTTACATAGAGGATGACGTATTTGACACGGGCCTGAAGCAGAAGGCCAGCACTTCATTTATATGTACTTACTGTGCACAATATGAAACCAGGGCTGCTGGATCAGGTCTCCGCCATTTGGGGGCTAAAAGTACAGCCCTGAACCAAACCTCTCCCACTCTGGGATGGCCTCGCCATGTCTCAGACGCCACCACCAGTTCCCATGGTCATTTTCACTAATAGCTGCTCTTGTGCTCCTCGCCACCCTCATGCTCTCCACGCATTTCCCACCACATGAGTAGCCAGCACCCTCTACATCCGTCTGGTGACCCTTTACAGCCACATACGTCACTTAAAAGCAACCCTTCACCCTGGAACATCTTTTCTTGGACATTTCTTAGCTTCCTTGTATACGCCCACGGCTTTCTCAAGAGGTTTTGTCTTGTCCGGACTCAATTTCCTCCCTTCCCAGACTTGTCTTCATACCAGGTGGGACAAAGCCTCTCCTTCCTCGGCGGCACAGCCAACCACACGCAGGTTGGGGCTGGCACCTGGCCTGTTTTCACTTCAGGCTTGCTGGGATCAGCCACAACGCTCCCGCCTAGCAGGGCGATGGGGTCGCGACGTGGCGGCCCCGTAACCTTCGGCACTGGGCGAAGCCGATGCCGAACCCTGGAGCTTCGCCCATCGCAGTGCCGGTCCCCTGGGAGCCCGGCAGCGGGCCCTGCAGCCCCAGCGGCGCAGGGCGAGGCAGGTGCTGGGCGCGGGGCGCAGCCGGCGGGCGCCTGCGGTGGCTCCTCTGGCTCAGCAGGTAAGTGGTGGTGCCGGGCTGCCGGGCCCCAGCGGGACCAGCGGCACCGGAACGACTCCTTGTGAGCTCCAGAGCACAGACAAAGTCAAAAGAGTCCTCGATGATCCAAAATAAAAAGGCAAAAAGGGTGATTCGTTTTTTTATAAATGCTGTACATCATTTCCTTGCAGAGAGTACTACTGAATTCAGAGACTTAGGCTGATACACGATTTTAAGAGCTTTACTCACTACAAATAATCTTTTGATGATGAAACTGACTGCGTAAATCCTTGAAAGAAAAACCTTGCATGAATATAGCCAAATTAGGAAACCCATATCACAACAGCTGTGTTCATAACCACATGCATTGCTGTTTTATTTTTTAATCTGCATTACTGGATCTATTTTTGACTATAAACTAGATGACTCATTTGATCACTACCAGTGAAAAAAACATATTATGTTGCCACAAAATATTTCTTAGAGCTGAAAATGCAGTTTTTTTTTTTTTCTCTCCGCCGCAATCATACATCTCTTTACAAATAACCATGGGCATGATCAATACATACTGGAATTTGGCTTGTTGTATTTGGTAATCAACAGAAAAGGAGCTGCCTGGTTTTAATTGTCGTTTGTCTGCCTTCTTGATTAGTTTCTTCCAGTTATTTTTCTGTCTTTCTCCTTTGATCAGTTTGTTCCGATTGAGAGTCCAGGAAATGAAAATTTCTTCAACAATATTTCAACCAAATCTGTATTTATACTACAATGTTCATGGAAGAGGGGCAAAAACTTAACCAAAACCAGCTGCAGAGCAGTACTTTCTACTTCATTTATCCCTTTATGTTTGTACAAAAGAGAAAAATTGAAAATTAGCCAAGAATGTAATACCACAAATTCCCTCACTAGAAAACATAGCATAGTTTGAAGTAATCCCTTCAGCCATAGCATTAGCTCCTTGGTTTGCAGCACACAAACTCTGTTCTCAAAGAGGCAGAAGACTTCAGCAGCTCACGCAGAGCTCGGTGTCACTGGAACTGAGACACCAACCCATCCGAGCGCGTTGTCGGTAACCTGAACTAGTTCGTGGCATCACGAATATTTATAGTCCTTGTCCATTTCTGTTTTCTCTGGGCCAAATTTTCACTTGCATCAGTCAAGGAGCAAGTCAAGCAGCTCTTTTATATTAACAGTATCAACATGAAGCTGCCCTGTGGGACAGAAGCAGTATTGACTGCTCTGTGAGGATCGTTTGTCAGGATCATCTGGCAGCCCAGTGGCATCAGCCTTCTGGTTAACATATGAAAATTCATCTTCAGCAGCTGCAAAGCTTCGCTCCTCTTTCTGCAGCGATGCTTTTTATTTCTTCACCACAAAACAGGTCAGTATAAATTCCAGGCAGAAATTTGGCCCTTTCCTCCATGTGGGATTCCTGAAGAAATTAAGAAATTCTTAACAAAGATCTTTCTGCTCCCCCGCTGCTGCCCTTCTCCTGCAGCCTTTACAGTCTGCTCGTACGGCTCTGGTCCCCGCTTCCCCCAGCGCCAGGGCCGGACCCTGCCATGGTCCATGCCCGGTGCCCCGGCGCACGGCGGGCAGCGCGAGCCGCAGCGGGGTTGGCGAAGGAGGGGACGTGCTGCGGGCTCCGGTCCAGCCCCTGCCAGCGGCCGCCGCGCGGGAAGCATCTCCATTCGGGCAGCTCACGGCAGCGCTCCAGCGCCTGGCGGGCTCTTCGCCCGTCCCGCTCTCCCCAGCTCTTGGCGGATCTCGGCCGCGGGGAGACGACGGTTCCGAGCTGCTCGCCACCTCCAGGGAGACGGGCTGCGCGGGCTGCTCCCTCCTGGCTGCGGTGAGCACCAGGGTGCGGGAAGGGCGCTGAGGACGTGGCCTTAATTATCCAGATTCAAAAGCCAGGGGGGCAGGAAAGCTGCTGCTGCATTCTTCAAAGCCACGGCTGAAGCAATAGGAGCGGCAGGAACATTGGTGAGGGATAAAACCGTACGTTCAACTGTGTTAGACCTTGCAAAATCCATCTTAGAACGTATGGATTCCGACCTGAGAGATGTGTACTGCCTAAGACATTTTAAATCACAGAGAGTGATGCACCAGGAAAGACAGCTCTCCGCAGATGGCCCAATACATCTTTCCTCCTCTGTCCTCAGTGATTCCAATAAACTCCTGACCTTACAGACAAATAAAGATGAACTCAAAGGAGACAGGAAGTCTGACTTCATCTTCAGCATCTTTCAGAAGAAGAGGGGAGCTCTGCTTGGTTAAGAAATGATTACTAATTCCTAAATTTTACTGCCATTATATCAGCTAGCAACTATTTTTTGTCAAAGCCATGGTCCAGTGACACCTCTGTGGGGATAGTTTTGCCCTGATACACGCTGCTGGTGAATCAACAGGAAGCCTGAAATCTCTGTTTCTCATAACTGAGCATCTTTCCCCTTTGTCAATTTGTCGTCAATTTATGGGGCATGACTACTGCAGAGGTTTAGCTGTGTTTAGTCATAGGATGATTTTGTCTCTTCCTAGCAAAGAGCTAAGTATAGCACAGACTCATTATTCAGAGGCCGTCAGTGATAACGGGCGTTGGCATCCGTCCCGGCACAGTTTGGGCGTTCGGGTCCTTCTCGGTGCTGACTTTAACTTTCCTTTGCCTCTCCCCAGCCGCCCTCATCTCTGCTTCGCAACCTGCCGTGACGCGGAGGCAGCCGGCGTCCTCCAAGGCAGTGGTTACGCTTGTGCATTCCTGGTGACAGCCGGGATCATTCAGAAACCTAGAGACTGAAATACTCAAAATCCAGCTTGGTTTAGCTTCCTGTCTCTGACAGCAGCCACTGTCACGTGCTTCACACGCTGTTTCTGAACATCAGAAATAATCTGCCCTTGGTATTGTATCTTGGTCTGGCTATGATTAGCTATAGCTTACCGTGGTACTTTTTGTGTTATCATCAATTACAACAATTCCAGATGTATTTTGTTGTAGATATAAGCATCCAGGATGTTTCTGAAACCTATTCAATCTTGGTTTGGTTATCTTCCAATAGTAAACCTAATAACACAAGGGGTAAGCCATTGTTTCCATGCTGATGGAAAGCCTTCGTTACATGGGGGGACTGGTTAGCTGCCTTGGCAGCCGGCACGTGCCGGTGCACTTTGCAGCTGTTATTTAAAACTACACACAAGACACCAGAAGGCAAACTTGCGCTTTTACACGGAACGCACCCTTGCCGCTCGCATTTGCCGCCCACGAGCAGCGTGCCCCCCCATCCACGCACAGCGTGCCCCCCCTCCACACGTGCTCGAAGCGCGGCCCGGCTCCGGGTGAGCGGGGGGACCGCCGGCAGCTGGCCCCGAGCCGGGAGCAGTGCGGGGTGGCAGCGTCCCCGCTCCCGCCAGGCCCCGGCCCCTGACCCCGCGCCTGGCGGGGCTGAGAAATCCCTTTGTGAGTTCTTTCCTACTCCCCGGGTCGCCATGTGCATGTGTGTATTGGGAAAGTGAGATAATGTCATCCCATTGCCATTTCAAGTGTTTTCTGTGGCTGCCAAACCCTTCGTGACATGGGCCTGAAAAACAATATCCCTGCGCTGCTCCCTCGGTCCGCTCTCCAAATGCCTCTGCAAGGTCAGGTTCTCACCGTCCCCAGGGGGGCTTCACCTCTCCAGAATTTCTTTTCTGCATTTGCTTGTTAGCCCAGATTATTTGGGGATGCTTAAATATCTCTTCTAAAAAATGTGTAAACTCGCTCTGCGTATCGGGGCACATAGCCCCTCTGCTGGGAGGCCGTCCAGCCCCGGTGCCCACGGCCTCCTTGCTGGATTAGGCCACTGCCACCGACGTGGCTGCCCCTGGCTTATTTCTCTGGACCAGGGAACCCCTCTCCGCGGGCCGGATCCTGCGAGGCGGCAGCTGCTCGCTGCTCGCTGCTCGCTGCCGTTGGAGAGGGCGAGCACGTGCCTGCGCGCGGGGCCGCAGAGGCCAGCCCCACGTTCACCAGCCCATGGAGCGGCCTCACCGCTGCCCCGCAGCCGTTGTGAGAGCCGGGACGCAGGGCCCCCGCGGCACCGCGCGGACTTAACCCCCCGCGAGTGGCCTCTCTCGCAGAGCCCGGCACCGCCACGCCTCGGTGGAAGCTGGAGGGGCCCTCGCCTCCTGCAGGCTGCAGAACCGCGTCAGAACCAAGGCAGAGCACGGCCGGAGCAGGGGGCGGGAGCACGGGCACCGCGCTGCGTTGCGGACCCCCGCCGCGTGCCTTTGCCACCCTGCACCCGTTTTCACACGGCTGCTGTAAATTGCATTCGCTCATTTTTGGAAAGCGTATCCAGGCACTGGGGACAACACGCAACGTGAGCTCTGATGGATCCTGCCGGGTCACGGGCAGGGGCAGGTGAGCAACCAGGACAGCACGAATCACAAAGTGCCCTCAGAAACTGAACCCAGGTGTAAAGGAGCCCACGCTCCTCTTCTTTGCAGGAACGTCTGAAAGGGATCTCAAAAAAATGTAACAATAGGTGCACATTAAATCAATGTAACGTTGTTTAGTTGTTGCTGTTGTTTTTTAATTTAATTACACTAGCACAGAGACAGTTCAGCCCTGAGCTGTGCCGGTGCGCGCTGGCAGCTCTGCTTTGCTTGCAGCCCTCAGGAGGCGGGGGGATGCGGGCTCCTGGTTTCAGCACGGTCCCCCCGATGCCGCAGGAGGGCACCGCGGGGGGCAGGGGCCGGGGCCAGCCCCCAGCCTGCGCGTGTGGGGCCCTCGCCCTCTGCGGGACAAGGGGGCTTCGTGCTGGGCCCCCCGCCAAAGCCGGAGCAGGTAGGAATGTTTGTGGAAAGCTGTACAGAAGACCCCACCCTTTCATGCAAAAAACAAACAAACACCCAAAGGCCATAGATCATCACTCGACGCTTAACACATGCTGAAACAGCTAGAGAAGCCTG